>JAHZTW010000001.1:442857557-442870572 GCA_020283515.1 Alliaria petiolata | reverse complement strand
TTGGGGAGGGGGGGGGGGTAAAACTTGATAACTTATAATCGTTAGAATTTGTATTCGTCTTTTATACAATCGACTGAGATTAATCAAACCTGCGGATAAACAATTAAAAAAAACAGATAAATCTTAAACATTTTTGAGAAGATAAGGTAAATAATTGCTGTCAAGTTCTTCTTGACTGGGGAGGTCTTTAACCCAAGAAAAAAAAGAAGAAAAGTAGTAGTATATTTAAACCAGATATATCTTAGAGGCTGCGGGAGGTGTAACCTGGTCTGACAGGTAAACCGGTGCAGGTGGCTGTCGGGAGGAAGAACGCCGCTATTGGCAGTGTCACGCGCCGGTCAGTGACTCTAGCACAAGTAACACAAGTGTTTGTGAGTTGTGCTTTTTTCCTGGGACGGTCCCGTTTATTCCCCACACCCTCCTCGATTCTTACCCCTTTCTTCCACTAACCTTATTTTTCACACGCGCGTGAAATATTAATACATTTATTTATTTATTTATTAACTAACTCTTAGAAATTTGAATAGAAGCGGGTCACCTCACTTCAGCACATGTATAAATAAATACCCCCTCGACAAACGCAAAGGCGAATCATAATATCATAACAAGACCTACAACAAAATCAAAAGAAGAAGAAGAAAAAAAAAGAGAAGAAAGATCGTACCGGAAAACCGGGCAAGACGGGTGTGCCGTTGTGGATGTTGGGGTTGGGTGTGGACCGGCTTCAAGCCGACATTAACCGCCTTCTAACCTCCCTTTTCCACCAGGTTACTAATATATATATATATATATATATATATATCAAACATTAATATCTCCTTTGATATATGTGTATGTTGTAATTAAAAGGGATGATTATGTGATGAGAGTGTAGGGAGTGCTGGACGAGCAGTTCTTGCAGCTGCAGCAACTTCAAGATGACACTTCACCAACCTTTGTGTACGATGTCATTAATATCTACTTCGACGAATCCGACAAGTTACTCCGCAACCTTAGATTATTGCTGTGAGTTTGATCTTCATGTATCCTTCTTTATTTGTTTTTATTTATATATATGTTATCGATCGAGTGTCCATCTGATCTTTTATAATTAGGTCCAAAATGCAAATAAGTAAATAAGTGAATGAATGAACAGGATGGATAGAGAATTCTCGGACTACAAGAAGATAGGATTGCATCTGAATCAGTTGGTTGGAAGCAGTTCCAGCATTGGTGCTCGTAGGGTTCGTAACGTCTGTGTTGCCTTTCGCTCTGCTTCCGAGCTTAACAACCGCGCTGGGTACATTTTGCAACACTATATATTTCTCTGTGCTCGTTATATTACTTAAAACAAGATGGGTGTATAACTATTATAGATTTTTTTTTTTTTAATATATCGTCATTCATGATGCTGCAGGTGCTTGAGAGGACTGTAGGTAGTAGAGCATGAGTATCATTACCTCAAGAATATGATGCATGAACTCTTCCAGGTACTTAATATATATATTAGTCACACAATATAAATTTTATATATAGGTTGATCGAACCGTATGTACAAACATGAAGCTTGGTAACTATTAATGTTACTACGCTATTTTGTTGGATTTAATCTGAATAATGGTTGCAGCTGGAGCAGCAGAGGCTACTAGCTGCGGGAGTCAGATATCCTGTGTAGATCATTTAATAATTATGTTTTGTCATAAAAGAATCCGTGTTAATTAATGAGAAAGCTAATTAGTGCGTGTCATGATAATAGTGTGCTGTAATTTTTTTCTGATGCTTTGTTACTCTCTTGGTAGATTTAAATTATAGTCGCTTTTGTATTTTTCCAATCCTACTTGTTGTATGAAGAAGTTTCACCCATCTTAGTAGAAAAAGTAGAGTTTATCTTACAGAAAAGGAAGAAAAAGTTGGGCAATGGGGACAATAAAAGAAAAAGAAATTGGGCCCACTGTTCGGCTTTGGCCCACACTAAGTTCATCGCAAATTGATGATTTCTTAGCCAAAAATTGGAAAAAAAACCCAGAAGATATAGAGGCATATAGCTTTCCCTCAAAATAACGCGCAAACTTTTATATTATTAGATTAGACTAGTTTTCAAATTTCAGTTTGTCGAGTTTAGTTTCTGAATAAAATCTAAACAAAACAAATGATAATATTAGTGCCTATAGTAAAAACAAAAAAAAATTAAATAAAAGTTTACTGAAAATTTGTATAAAAACTTGTAAAATATTGTATAAAATGAAACAATTTTTTTTTCTTAATTTTATTATATAATTTCTTTAGAAAAAAAAAACAAATTTTAGATAATACTCTAGTTGACTGAAAAAAAACAGGGACATGTAGTGGGACCCTTGCTTACTCCAGTTGTCTTGATTAATGAGATGAACCGAGTAAGAAGAGGACATGTGGGTTGCTTTTACTCAAAGGGGGTAATAATAACGATGGTGAAGAAGCGAGTAAGAAAAGGACATGTGTACTTCATCCCTAAGTCTCCTCCTCCTTTTCTTCCCCCAATTATAAAAAAAAAAGATTCATCATTGTTATGCTTTGCTCTAATCCAACGACGGGTTTCTCTGTATATATATATATATATATATATGAGGGATATATAATTGCAAAGCAAGCAATGGATAATCTGCCAGAGGACTGCATCGCCAAGATCCTTTCCTTGACTACGCCTCCCGACGTTTGCCGATCATCGGCCGTCTCCAGGATCTTCAGATCCGCCGCCGGCTCCGACGATGTATGGAATCATTTCTTACCTTCCGAATTCCCCGGCGGCTTTGCGGCACCCGAGGGTCTTCCCACTAGGAAACTCCTCTTCTTCTCCCTCGTCGATAACCCTCTTCTTCTCCTCCACGATCCCCATTTGGTAATCCTTTTTCTCCTTTCTGTCTGATATTTATTGTTTTGAAATCAACCAAGCTGTCTTTTGTCTGGAAACTACACTACTACTACTAGTCAACCCCTGTTTCATGTAGGTTTTTATTAGTTCCCTATCTGCAAAGTTAATTAAAACTCTCTTCATTGCCCTCCTGTGGCCGTGGATCTCACTAGTCAAAAACCTCTTCATTCAACTCTTTAATTTGTGTTTAAACAAACCGGAGATTTCTTCTGGTGGTTAATGAATTTTTTAGTTTTACGTGATTAATAATGAAACATAAAAAAAACAGAGCTTTTCCCTGGAGAGGAGGAGTGGTAACAAGTGCTACATGATGGCAGCGAGGGCCTTGAATATAACTTGGGGACATGATCAAAGATACTGGCAGTGGATCTCCCTTCCTAGTACCAGGTGGTCTCCCTTGCTACTCTTGTCTAGTACTCTTGTGATTCCTTTTATTTTAACATTGTTCATATATGGAATGGTTTTGGGTTTCACACACAGGTTCGCAGAAGTGGCTGTGCTGAACATGGTATGGTGGCTTGACATCACTGGAAAATTCAGCGTAACCCTTCTCTCTGATGACACCCTCTACGCCGCTTTCCTTGTCTTTAAGTGGAACCATGCTCCCTACGGTTTCCGTCAGCCCGTTGAGGCCTCCCTTGTCTTGCCTGGCGCTGATCCTGTTGATGTTCAGCCTTCCATGGTGAGTCTCATGCAGAATCCGGGAAGCGAACAAGGTCCCTGCGCTCACCTTCGAAGTGACGGTTGGTACGAGGTTGAGTTGGGACACTTCTTCAAAAGGAGAGGAGATATGGGTGACATAGAGATGAGCCTCAAGGAGACAAAGAAGCCTTTTGAGAAGAAAGGCCTTATTGTTCATGGAATGGAGATCAGGCCTAGGCCACTCCCCTCCTAATTTAATCCTACTTCTAAATAATACCCTTTCTCTTGATTCTCGATGCTGTGTTTTTTTTTCTTATGCGTGTTTCAGTTTGATGGTTGCTTTGTTATAAACTATTGACTGTTAATCCTCCAGTTTGTGGCAATTAACTTTTTATGTCTGAATTTCGCCTTGGCTTGCAATAATTTATACAGAAGCTATTACACAAAAATGTTTAAAATTACAACTCCAGCCTCCACGATCTGTGTGGAAAATCATGTTGCTGAATGAACCGTAAAATTCAGGAATCCATGATTCATAGCTTTGGGGGTATGAAATCATTAGGCATTCATTTATGCATTATCGTCTGTACTTCCGAGGACTAATTATGAATGTAAGAGCAAGAACAATGGTAGTTCTTATAAGAACTCTTAATATATATTAAATAAATAAAAATTATTATAATAATGAATTGGTTCTTAAAAACTTAAGAAAGTATCTTATTTAAAAAATTTTGAGTGTTTTTCTTAAGTTCTTAAGAACCTTATTTATTATTATAATAATTTTTATTTATTTAATATATATTAAGAGTTTATATAAGAACTACCATTGTTCTTGCTCTAAGTATGGATAGTACACGGATCTAATTTGAGCGCACATGCATCAAATATCTCTTCTCCTGTAATAATAGTGTTGGAGGTTAGAGACCGACCTTGGAAACGTGTTCTTTTTGTTTCGTACCCTTTTATCTTCTTTTTAGTCAATCGGGTCACATCGAGTGTTGGACTTTATACATCCCAAATTAGCAAAATTAGATATTTATTTATTGAAACAATCCGAAAATCAGGTGTAATTTTGGCCTAATTAGATATTTCAACCAAATATCCCTTAACCAACAAAACAAAAACAAAAATCAAGAAAATATCCATCCCACCCTCTTTCGTTTGCTAACATTCACAAATATCCTTTATTTTCTCAAAATAGAGGATATACAACTAAAATTTCCGCAAAAATATATAGATCAATAGCCATCAGGTGTACCGAATTATGATACCACACCGAAACGATCTTTTATTTCATCACCTTTTTGCAATTTAGTGGGTTTTTACTTTTTAACGGTTAAAATTTCTTAAATAGAAATTTTATTCCATTAGACCACTTTCAATGGAGGGTTTTAAACACATGTTCTAAAAATCAAAAAAATCAAAAAGGATGAGAGAGAGAGCAGAACTGATTCTGATTATAGAGTTTTTAGAAACTTTCTCTAACCACGTGTCACCTTCTGATTAGTTTGCCTTTTAAAAAGAAAATAAAAATTAAATAAATAATATTATTATATTAAAATATTATTAAATTAAAAATGAGAAACTCATTTTTAGAACCTAAGCGTTGGAGATGGCCTTAAACTATTTATATTAGTGAGTTCTCGTGAGTTAATCTCATGATAATAAATAAATAATAACAATAAAAAAGAAAGAGAATGTGAGAAGGGATTTTCATGTTAAATCATTCTCATGTATTGGAATGCTTTTATAGTTTTGACTATTTAAAAGTAGAATATCAAAAAGAAAAAAAAACTAAAAGGAGAGACATATATTGTAACATTTTTTTTGGGGGTTAAAGATTGTATTTAAGAAACCGGTGGTTACAATAAAAGAAGCTCAATCCACGTATATTGTAACATTGGACAACAAAATACAGAGTGTATAACTAACAAGTAATAATATATAAATGATGATCAGAAAACTCTTTATGGTCAAATGATCAGTAATAAGTTCTTCATAACACATGATTTTGCTTAAAGGTTTCAATAACTTATTCTAGTTTGTAATATTTTATGAGATAGTGGGAATCTTTTTCCCATGCAGGCCACTTGATGGGTCTATATATATGAAATCATGCATATAGATAGATGTAGACACAAATATGTGTATAATATTCGGTTATGGGAAAACCCACGTTTTACACAGTTTTAATTCGTTTCCGTTTCAGGAGGACCAATATTTTTAGAAGTATAGTACTATACTATTGACTCGCTAACTGGTCATGGACATTGATGGTACATGTAGGGTTCAAATTTTATATATAAATAAAACAATAAAGAATATAAACATCAACGACGAGATCTGATGAGAATATTTTGTAAGGCTGGTAAGCTTTATACTTATAAAAGTTGAGATGCATTCCATGACTCCGCTCTTTTTAATTCACCAACATTGAGCCACTTAGTTACGTATTCTAATGTTAAACCATATTAAAAACGAGATTTATACAGGCAAGGAATCAATAATTTGTAACTTTTATGCCCACACGGTATTATGCTTTGTTTTAAACAAAAAAATACTAAATATAGAAACAAAAGTACCCTTTTGATCTGTACTGATTGTATAATCGTTATACAATATGCTTGGAATATTGTTAGAATCGGGAAAATGAGAGAAGGAGAAACAGTGATCGGAAAGGAGGAAAGCAATGTAAGGTTACAATGTTGCCGAAGAAGACAAGAATCTTGAAAAGTACCTACACACGTATACATGCAGTGGCGGAGGCAGTCAATGAGTAGGGGGTCAGCTGACCCCATGAAATTTTAAAATTAATTTATTTTATATATAATTGTAACATACATTGTTTAATTGGTTAATATTTAATGGCTTGACCCCCTTATTAATTGTGAAGTTCCAAATATTTTGTTACTTTTTTTTTCTAACAGTAATTAATAGCTAGTAATTAAGGTATTAATTGTATTATAGAGAGATTACCGATTTCTTTAAAGTGATCTTCTTAATAGATTTATTTGCTTATTCATTTTCTTCTAAGAATTTTTTTTAAAAATCTAGTATTTGCTTTTTGGTTTTCTGTTTTCTTATAAAATATTATGTATTAAAATATTATTTTCTATGAAATGCTGATAAAAGTTAAGATAAATATTTTATTAGAAACATCATAAACTGTAGTATATATATTGACCCCGATAGTTTTCTTTTCTAGCTCCGCCACTGTATACATGTAGTAATAACTAATCAAAAACAATTCAGTGTTCGAGGTATGAGACATCCTAAATTGGTGTATATTTTTATTTTTTTTTTAACTAAATTTAAATTGGTGTATTTTAACTCGCATTTGAATCAGAAGTTACCTAATACCTATCTTTGCTAAAATACGGGTAACATTTATTAACTTTCAGAGTAAATAAACCACAAACTTGCTTCACTCAAATAACTAAAAGAAAAGAACTTTAAATAAACACGATGGAAATTGAAAGAAACGGAAGAAATATTGTTATCCGCATGAAAATACGCGATGGTACATTGATGATAAGTTTACTAACGGTAAAGTGACGTTTAAAAAAAAAACGGTGAAGTGAAGCGCATCTACTTACTTTTTGATACACGTTGAAGGGACAAGTCAGCGCCACGTGTCAATTTAACATTTGATTAAACTGTAAAATTCCTCAAATGAGACTCTCTCCCCCTTATAAATCTTGCACTCGTTGTCTTCCTTTTCCCCAACCTTCACATAAACTCTTCCCCAATCTCTCTAGTAAGTAAACTCATCTCTAATCTAAGAGCTTACAAAGCGTCAACATCACCCGAATTTGAGTTTCTGGACTTGTATCGATCCGCAATCGAAAATGAAGGGCGCTTTGCTTGTGGACGATGAGTTTATACACGGCGAAGAGAAGAACCTGACTGTTCGGAAAACTTCTCTTTTTTTCGCCGGCGATGGTTTCACGGTTTACGACTGCAAGGGCAGTTTGGTCTTTCGGGTGGACTCTTACGGCGGTCCCAACAACCGCGACACCGACGAGGTTGTCCTCATGGACGCTCACGGTCGCTGTCTCCTCACCCTCCGGCGAAAGGTACCTCCTTTTACTATTCTGTCTGTACGCATCTTCGTTCGAAATGGTTTGATTGGAATTGGTTTTGTCTTTTGTGGGATGAAAAGCGACCGTTTTTAGAGATTCGAATTACTGAGTCAACTCGGAGAGAGTAATTACAACCTAACTAGCTCTGTTTTTTTCCAAACGGTGAAACAGAGGCCGAGTTTGCGACGGAGATGGGAAGGGTATCTCGGGGAAAGATCCGACGGTCAGAAACCGATCTTCGGGGTGAGGAGATCGTCGATAATCGGGAGGAATGGTGTGACGGTGGAGGTTTACGGGGAGTACGACTGCAGCGAGTACCTGATCGAAGGTAATTTCGGGCAAAGGAGCTGCACGGTGGTGGAGGCGGAGACGAGGCGGAAAGTGGCGGAGATACGGCGCAAAGTGGATGCGTCAACGAACGTGATGCTTGGGAAAGACGTTTTCTCGTTGAACGTGAAGCCCGGGTTTGATGGAGCCTTCGCCATGGGATTGGTCCTTGTCCTTGATCAAACCTACGGTGAAGATTTCGTTGAGGTTGGTGAAGAACAGGTGCACCCTTCCGCAGAAGATCACTGATTTCTTCCTCCTCTTTTCTTGTTTTTTGTTTTTTTTTCCTCGGTGGGAAGCAAAACCGAGTGGAAATAATAATTATTAATGTGGGTTCCTAGTTGTGAGTTTCTTGTCGGCTTGAAAAGGAACGATTTGGACAAATATTTTCTCGCCTGTCCCTTGCTGTGATCTCATTTGAATGTAGAACTCAACTACAGGCTACAGCTGTTTAATTTGAAGAAAAAAGGGCTTGATAACTTTTGAGAAAGGAGTTAGTTGTAAATATATCATAAATATTAGTATATATCCTGTTTTGTCAGATTAATTTTCTTTTTGTTGGTGAGTTAGGCAAAAACTTACACAGGGTCGTGTTTTACATTAGTCAAAATATGAAGGTATAAAGGGTGTCACATCTACTTTCTCTTTCCAAAGACATATAGTCCATAATACTCCATAGGACGGTTCAACAATAATACTCCAAATCTATGGGAATTAGGATAACTTATACTATAATATTGTGAAAGTAGAAAGGAAATTATTGACAAAAATGAAACAGAATGGTAACTTTATTTTGTCGGAAAATTGCTATCGCAAATACTTTTGAGTAATGTTTTCAATACCCAGATTACTTATTCTTGACCGTTTTGCACTATCTCCCATCTCAATTTTCGAAATAACATGCCTAATTCCACAGCTCCACAGCTCTTTTCTAATTTCTAAAATCATCTTCTTGTTTGGTGGAATGGTCTCGCTTAATTAGTTTTAGCCCAGTAACATTTGGAGGTTTTTAATCACTCACCAACACGAAATCTGACTTTTAAGGCCCAAAGGTTTAATAGTCCAACTCCGAACAAGTATTATAGTTTTTTTTCTTCTTTTCTTCCAAAATATATGTGGTTGGCTAAACTTTGTGATGTCAACTCAATCATACTTTATTTTAACTGTCTCAATCTGAATGTAGTACTTGTGTAAGTTGTCATAGACAAAGAAGAGACATATACACTGCATATAGAAAAATATATGGCGGTTGGGAGTGGTGGATTTGTTGTGGCAGTTGGGTGTGGTCTATCCGAACCTGTCGACTGTAGTTTCTCCTCTAGGTGGCTTTCAAAGCACCGTCAAAAAGTGGTTTATGCGCTGGTTTTCAATTTTGTCTTGGGCCTTCGTGATGGCGCCTCTTGTATCCCACTGTTGTGTGGAGTTAGGGGTTTGGGTCGTGAAAGAAGTGGCGGGTTCAAGTTTGTTGTGGTAAGCCATCGGGTGCTCTCTCTTTTAGTCTCCTTTGCATCGGGAAAAAGATTCAAGTGGGAATTGCTAGCTCAATTTTGGGATCTCGTTTCAGAATCGAGATTGAGAAGTGGCTTCTCTCGAGCTCTTCTCTGAGATCGGCTCTTCATGCTCGTTTGTCTTTCCATGTCGCTGGTGTATTTGTGGTTTGTTTTACCTTGTTTCCGATCGAGTTGGTCTTCTTTGTAGATTTATATGTGTGGGTGTTTACGGAGAAGGTGTAGGCCCTTTTTTTTAGTATTTGAGGGTTTCTCTCAGATCACGGTGGCTCGCGGCAACTTTGACGTCTGATCATATTGGATTTTTCTGTTTGTGAACGCTGCCTTTTAATTCTTCGTTCGCGGCAACTTTATTGTGATTTTGCATGACTTTTTCTGCTGGTTCCGTTTTCCGTTTTCTAGTTGTCTTTATAATTTTCAAAATTTTGATATAAAATTTAACATTTAAACTCAAGAAAAATATATAAAGTTTTATCGACGTGTGATATACACGCATATTGCATTTGCATATGTGTATTAAACATGCATATTATATCTTTTTATTTAGTTAGGTACTGATACAGTAATATATATATAAGAAGGTGTACATGTGTGTTTTAGGATGGTGTGGTAATAGCGCGTTGGGGAAAATCACGGAATATGGTAGTTGGAGACATATGGCCAATTTCATCAGTCTTTTGCTCTTCTTCTTCTCCTTCATCTTCGTCCTCCTCCACATCCCACAGAAACCTTGCGTATGAAGCTTGCACGTAGCTGCACCATTATGGTAATATTGTTATCATAAACTCTTGTAAAATGTTTATATAAAGTAGATATGTTGCAAAATTACCAATCTTCCGGGGACATTTGGGCAGCTTGTTGGAAATAGGAGTTGGCTCTTTTACGATCTCCGTGGTTTTGCAAAATGAGATCGGCGTATAGCGAGAGAACGTTTCCATCGTTGGTGTTCCCCAAAATTGCTCTTTCGCAATACTCTTCTGCTTTCTTCATGTCTCCTTTCACCTGTTCATATACATATATATGATTTTTCCATAAAAAAAAATTATTTCCTCTCTTTTAAAACTGAAAATGAAAATTTTGGTTTTTGTTTTGGTATTCTACTAGTCTAGCTAGATACCATGAGGCACATAGAAAAAAAAATATACAATAGTCACAAAGATCCATGCAATACAAACTTTACACGTGGATGGATCTTCTGCTAAAATATCATGTACAAAATATCCTATATAAATTAAAGAAACATTAAAAAGAACGGCCTAATAGATATTTTTTCTTTGTTGACCAAATCCATCAACTTATTTACCTCTTTCAAGAACTTGGCGTAGTTTCCTGTCAAAAGAGAGTTTCCAGGATTCAAGTCGATCATCTCCCTGTAATACACATCGGTGGCGTCCTCACTTCCACCGCCGTCAACACCACTTCCACCGACACCACCGCCGCTGCAGATCTTGCCGCCGCTACTTCCCATCCCACCACCACCACCACCACCACCACCATCACCCACAAGAGTCTCAAGACGATCGTCATCATCACTGACCTTATCCCCCAGTCCAGAGCTCGAGAACAGCCTCTCCATTAGAAAGGTCGACGATGGATCCAAAATCTTTCTCCTGTTGGCCGTTCCATCATGAGAACTTTCATCTAAAGATGACCTGCGTTGCCTGCGTGGTATTAGGTTATTGTTGTCGTTATAACTTGATTTAAGAACAATCTCCTTGTGCTCAGAGAGAGATTGGTGCAACAGCTCCCCAGTGTGTTCATCTATGGATTTTGAAGAGAGACGAGACAGCGATCTGTTTTGGCGCTGGAGCTGTGACTCGGGCTCCGGTGACGATTCTCTCGAACGGTGTTGTGGAAGCCACGAGTTCAGTATCGGAGCCGATGTGCTTCTCAGTAACATGATGATCACTCGGTTGATTACAAAAACATTTTATATTAAAAACTCCATTAGACTAAAACCACTCGCGAGTCTCTTGATAATGTATAATGAGTAGCCCTACTAGGGTCTTTATAATGGTAAGCCGCACATACTTAATTTATAGACTGTAAAGATAAGTGTATATATTATTGGTCTCATCAGTTGATCACACCAGCCAAGAGAAAAACAATGTGGGATTATTCTATATTGATAGATAAAGATCGCAGAAATCCCTTGGCCACTGATGCTTTGACACGTTGACCACAACCACATGGGCAAAAGTGGGAACCAAATTTTCACCCTTTTGTCCACATCAGTACACTGTTTCTTACAGAAAACTGACGGTGCTTAGTGAAGCATGAGATAGGGACAAACTCTAAACGTAACTGTCAGATACAGTGCTGTATATCTCAGATCGAGACAATGAGCGACACGTTTTAGACTTTAGCTGACGAATGGAGACGGCAAGCGGTGAGAATCTGAGTGCTTCACATTCATCATCACTCTCATGCTTTTAGTTTATCAACTGGCGAGGGCTCTCGTCTTTTGTCACGCTATGGCCTATGGGGGGGGGGATTAATTAAATGTATCCAGTAGATAATAACGTTATTGAGCTTTCTTTCGAAGCTTTGAGAAGAAAACGATCCGTGCATGATACGCTATGTACATATAAGTTTCTGATCATTTTATGGAGGTGATATATAATTGAATCTGATTTATGAATATTACAACAATAATCGATGAATCTGATTGCTCCTATATATGTAGATAATATCATCCCATTTAATTTATACAGGAACATACCTAAGGAATTAGTAGGATGTTGAAACGTTCGATAATCAATTTATTTTATTTTGCGGAGACGCAGTCGAGTTATATTATTCATATAAATAATACTCCTATATAGAGATAAGATGCGATATTTGAGACGGTCGCTATCTAACAGACAGGTAACCAGAACGTACGGTGGTGAGGAATTGTGGGTTGACTTAAGAAAAAAGGTCTTTGGTAACTGGAGTTTCTCGAGCCTTTACGCTTAGTAGGCCCATACTCTCATTTTCCTTTTGCTCCTCTAAATTTCAGGCCCAAAATTATATATCACGCATGTGAATGGTGGCGTCATTCAACATGCATGATACAGAGATAGATATATGCCGACAAACATATCATCGAATCTTCTTTTTATTTTTCTCTTAAAAGTTTAAAACACATCATGCGAAGAGACGAGAAAGTGTTTACATACCATAAGATTGTCTAATCCCGAAAATTAACCATGACCCATCAACATGATACCGTCATTCATGGATCATCATGAGCGTCCATGAGAAGCAACACTACACATGCACTAAACACACGCTGTATAAATATAGATACTATTCTCGAGGTTCAAATAGTTTGTCTCGACATCTACACATCCACCTTACCGGATAGTATGGTTCACTATCATCATCATCATCATCATCATCATGAGCATCATGAATGTCAAATAGATAAGGAAGGCAAGGCTTGCAATTCTGGCACTTGTTTGCACACGCGGGAGGCTCTGAACCCAGAACCGACCCCTTCCTTTTCAGTTGATGATCATGAGCCCCTGCTTAAACATGTACATATAATTGATCAGAGAGAATTTCATAAATGAGTTTTTTTTTTT
>JAHZTW010000001.1:442787554-442802514 GCA_020283515.1 Alliaria petiolata | reverse complement strand
TTAAACTATTTATATTAGTGAGTTCTCGTGAGTTAATCTCATGATAATAAATAAATAATAACAATAAAAAAGAAAGAGAATGTGAGAAGGGATTTTCATGTTAAATCATTCTCATGTATTGGAATGCTTTTATAGTTTTGACTATTTAAAAGTAGAATATCAAAAAGAAAAAAAAACTAAAAGGAGAGACATATATTGTAACATTTTTTTTGGGGGTTAAAGATTGTATTTAAGAAACCGGTGGTTACAATAAAAGAAGCTCAATCCACGTATATTGTAACATTGGACAACAAAATACAGAGTGTATAACTAACAAGTAATAATATATAAATGATGATCAGAAAACTCTTTATGGTCAAATGATCAGTAATAAGTTCTTCATAACACATGATTTTGCTTAAAGGTTTCAATAACTTATTCTAGTTTGTAATATTTTATGAGATAGTGGGAATCTTTTTCCCATGCAGGCCACTTGATGGGTCTATATATATGAAATCATGCATATAGATAGATGTAGACACAAATATGTGTATAATATTCGGTTATGGGAAAACCCACGTTTTACACAGTTTTAATTCGTTTCCGTTTCAGGAGGACCAATATTTTTAGAAGTATAGTACTATACTATTGACTCGCTAACTGGTCATGGACATTGATGGTACATGTAGGGTTCAAATTTTATATATAAATAAAACAATAAAGAATATAAACATCAACGACGAGATCTGATGAGAATATTTTGTAAGGCTGGTAAGCTTTATACTTATAAAAGTTGAGATGCATTCCATGACTCCGCTCTTTTTAATTCACCAACATTGAGCCACTTAGTTACGTATTCTAATGTTAAACCATATTAAAAACGAGATTTATACAGGCAAGGAATCAATAATTTGTAACTTTTATGCCCACACGGTATTATGCTTTGTTTTAAACAAAAAAATACTAAATATAGAAACAAAAGTACCCTTTTGATCTGTACTGATTGTATAATCGTTATACAATATGCTTGGAATATTGTTAGAATCGGGAAAATGAGAGAAGGAGAAACAGTGATCGGAAAGGAGGAAAGCAATGTAAGGTTACAATGTTGCCGAAGAAGACAAGAATCTTGAAAAGTACCTACACACGTATACATGCAGTGGCGGAGGCAGTCAATGAGTAGGGGGTCAGCTGACCCCATGAAATTTTAAAATTAATTTATTTTATATATAATTGTAACATACATTGTTTAATTGGTTAATATTTAATGGCTTGACCCCCTTATTAATTGTGAAGTTCCAAATATTTTGTTACTTTTTTTTTCTAACAGTAATTAATAGCTAGTAATTAAGGTATTAATTGTATTATAGAGAGATTACCGATTTCTTTAAAGTGATCTTCTTAATAGATTTATTTGCTTATTCATTTTCTTCTAAGAATTTTTTTTAAAAATCTAGTATTTGCTTTTTGGTTTTCTGTTTTCTTATAAAATATTATGTATTAAAATATTATTTTCTATGAAATGCTGATAAAAGTTAAGATAAATATTTTATTAGAAACATCATAAACTGTAGTATATATATTGACCCCGATAGTTTTCTTTTCTAGCTCCGCCACTGTATACATGTAGTAATAACTAATCAAAAACAATTCAGTGTTCGAGGTATGAGACATCCTAAATTGGTGTATATTTTTATTTTTTTTTTAACTAAATTTAAATTGGTGTATTTTAACTCGCATTTGAATCAGAAGTTACCTAATACCTATCTTTGCTAAAATACGGGTAACATTTATTAACTTTCAGAGTAAATAAACCACAAACTTGCTTCACTCAAATAACTAAAAGAAAAGAACTTTAAATAAACACGATGGAAATTGAAAGAAACGGAAGAAATATTGTTATCCGCATGAAAATACGCGATGGTACATTGATGATAAGTTTACTAACGGTAAAGTGACGTTTAAAAAAAAAACGGTGAAGTGAAGCGCATCTACTTACTTTTTGATACACGTTGAAGGGACAAGTCAGCGCCACGTGTCAATTTAACATTTGATTAAACTGTAAAATTCCTCAAATGAGACTCTCTCCCCCTTATAAATCTTGCACTCGTTGTCTTCCTTTTCCCCAACCTTCACATAAACTCTTCCCCAATCTCTCTAGTAAGTAAACTCATCTCTAATCTAAGAGCTTACAAAGCGTCAACATCACCCGAATTTGAGTTTCTGGACTTGTATCGATCCGCAATCGAAAATGAAGGGCGCTTTGCTTGTGGACGATGAGTTTATACACGGCGAAGAGAAGAACCTGACTGTTCGGAAAACTTCTCTTTTTTTCGCCGGCGATGGTTTCACGGTTTACGACTGCAAGGGCAGTTTGGTCTTTCGGGTGGACTCTTACGGCGGTCCCAACAACCGCGACACCGACGAGGTTGTCCTCATGGACGCTCACGGTCGCTGTCTCCTCACCCTCCGGCGAAAGGTACCTCCTTTTACTATTCTGTCTGTACGCATCTTCGTTCGAAATGGTTTGATTGGAATTGGTTTTGTCTTTTGTGGGATGAAAAGCGACCGTTTTTAGAGATTCGAATTACTGAGTCAACTCGGAGAGAGTAATTACAACCTAACTAGCTCTGTTTTTTTCCAAACGGTGAAACAGAGGCCGAGTTTGCGACGGAGATGGGAAGGGTATCTCGGGGAAAGATCCGACGGTCAGAAACCGATCTTCGGGGTGAGGAGATCGTCGATAATCGGGAGGAATGGTGTGACGGTGGAGGTTTACGGGGAGTACGACTGCAGCGAGTACCTGATCGAAGGTAATTTCGGGCAAAGGAGCTGCACGGTGGTGGAGGCGGAGACGAGGCGGAAAGTGGCGGAGATACGGCGCAAAGTGGATGCGTCAACGAACGTGATGCTTGGGAAAGACGTTTTCTCGTTGAACGTGAAGCCCGGGTTTGATGGAGCCTTCGCCATGGGATTGGTCCTTGTCCTTGATCAAACCTACGGTGAAGATTTCGTTGAGGTTGGTGAAGAACAGGTGCACCCTTCCGCAGAAGATCACTGATTTCTTCCTCCTCTTTTCTTGTTTTTTGTTTTTTTTTCCTCGGTGGGAAGCAAAACCGAGTGGAAATAATAATTATTAATGTGGGTTCCTAGTTGTGAGTTTCTTGTCGGCTTGAAAAGGAACGATTTGGACAAATATTTTCTCGCCTGTCCCTTGCTGTGATCTCATTTGAATGTAGAACTCAACTACAGGCTACAGCTGTTTAATTTGAAGAAAAAAGGGCTTGATAACTTTTGAGAAAGGAGTTAGTTGTAAATATATCATAAATATTAGTATATATCCTGTTTTGTCAGATTAATTTTCTTTTTGTTGGTGAGTTAGGCAAAAACTTACACAGGGTCGTGTTTTACATTAGTCAAAATATGAAGGTATAAAGGGTGTCACATCTACTTTCTCTTTCCAAAGACATATAGTCCATAATACTCCATAGGACGGTTCAACAATAATACTCCAAATCTATGGGAATTAGGATAACTTATACTATAATATTGTGAAAGTAGAAAGGAAATTATTGACAAAAATGAAACAGAATGGTAACTTTATTTTGTCGGAAAATTGCTATCGCAAATACTTTTGAGTAATGTTTTCAATACCCAGATTACTTATTCTTGACCGTTTTGCACTATCTCCCATCTCAATTTTCGAAATAACATGCCTAATTCCACAGCTCCACAGCTCTTTTCTAATTTCTAAAATCATCTTCTTGTTTGGTGGAATGGTCTCGCTTAATTAGTTTTAGCCCAGTAACATTTGGAGGTTTTTAATCACTCACCAACACGAAATCTGACTTTTAAGGCCCAAAGGTTTAATAGTCCAACTCCGAACAAGTATTATAGTTTTTTTTCTTCTTTTCTTCCAAAATATATGTGGTTGGCTAAACTTTGTGATGTCAACTCAATCATACTTTATTTTAACTGTCTCAATCTGAATGTAGTACTTGTGTAAGTTGTCATAGACAAAGAAGAGACATATACACTGCATATAGAAAAATATATGGCGGTTGGGAGTGGTGGATTTGTTGTGGCAGTTGGGTGTGGTCTATCCGAACCTGTCGACTGTAGTTTCTCCTCTAGGTGGCTTTCAAAGCACCGTCAAAAAGTGGTTTATGCGCTGGTTTTCAATTTTGTCTTGGGCCTTCGTGATGGCGCCTCTTGTATCCCACTGTTGTGTGGAGTTAGGGGTTTGGGTCGTGAAAGAAGTGGCGGGTTCAAGTTTGTTGTGGTAAGCCATCGGGTGCTCTCTCTTTTAGTCTCCTTTGCATCGGGAAAAAGATTCAAGTGGGAATTGCTAGCTCAATTTTGGGATCTCGTTTCAGAATCGAGATTGAGAAGTGGCTTCTCTCGAGCTCTTCTCTGAGATCGGCTCTTCATGCTCGTTTGTCTTTCCATGTCGCTGGTGTATTTGTGGTTTGTTTTACCTTGTTTCCGATCGAGTTGGTCTTCTTTGTAGATTTATATGTGTGGGTGTTTACGGAGAAGGTGTAGGCCCTTTTTTTTAGTATTTGAGGGTTTCTCTCAGATCACGGTGGCTCGCGGCAACTTTGACGTCTGATCATATTGGATTTTTCTGTTTGTGAACGCTGCCTTTTAATTCTTCGTTCGCGGCAACTTTATTGTGATTTTGCATGACTTTTTCTGCTGGTTCCGTTTTCCGTTTTCTAGTTGTCTTTATAATTTTCAAAATTTTGATATAAAATTTAACATTTAAACTCAAGAAAAATATATAAAGTTTTATCGACGTGTGATATACACGCATATTGCATTTGCATATGTGTATTAAACATGCATATTATATCTTTTTATTTAGTTAGGTACTGATACAGTAATATATATATAAGAAGGTGTACATGTGTGTTTTAGGATGGTGTGGTAATAGCGCGTTGGGGAAAATCACGGAATATGGTAGTTGGAGACATATGGCCAATTTCATCAGTCTTTTGCTCTTCTTCTTCTCCTTCATCTTCGTCCTCCTCCACATCCCACAGAAACCTTGCGTATGAAGCTTGCACGTAGCTGCACCATTATGGTAATATTGTTATCATAAACTCTTGTAAAATGTTTATATAAAGTAGATATGTTGCAAAATTACCAATCTTCCGGGGACATTTGGGCAGCTTGTTGGAAATAGGAGTTGGCTCTTTTACGATCTCCGTGGTTTTGCAAAATGAGATCGGCGTATAGCGAGAGAACGTTTCCATCGTTGGTGTTCCCCAAAATTGCTCTTTCGCAATACTCTTCTGCTTTCTTCATGTCTCCTTTCACCTGTTCATATACATATATATGATTTTTCCATAAAAAAAAATTATTTCCTCTCTTTTAAAACTGAAAATGAAAATTTTGGTTTTTGTTTTGGTATTCTACTAGTCTAGCTAGATACCATGAGGCACATAGAAAAAAAAATATACAATAGTCACAAAGATCCATGCAATACAAACTTTACACGTGGATGGATCTTCTGCTAAAATATCATGTACAAAATATCCTATATAAATTAAAGAAACATTAAAAAGAACGGCCTAATAGATATTTTTTCTTTGTTGACCAAATCCATCAACTTATTTACCTCTTTCAAGAACTTGGCGTAGTTTCCTGTCAAAAGAGAGTTTCCAGGATTCAAGTCGATCATCTCCCTGTAATACACATCGGTGGCGTCCTCACTTCCACCGCCGTCAACACCACTTCCACCGACACCACCGCCGCTGCAGATCTTGCCGCCGCTACTTCCCATCCCACCACCACCACCACCACCACCACCATCACCCACAAGAGTCTCAAGACGATCGTCATCATCACTGACCTTATCCCCCAGTCCAGAGCTCGAGAACAGCCTCTCCATTAGAAAGGTCGACGACGGATCCAAAATCTTTCTCCTGTTGGCCGTTCCATCATGAGAACTTTCATCTAAAGATGACCTGCGTTGCCTGCGTGGTATTAGGTTATTGTTGTCGTTATAACTTGATTTAAGAACAATCTCCTTGTGCTCAGAGAGAGATTGGTGCAACAGCTCCCCAGTGTGTTCATCTATGGATTTTGAAGAGAGACGAGACAGCGATCTGTTTTGGCGCTGGAGCTGTGACTCGGGCTCCGGTGACGATTCTCTCGAACGGTGTTGTGGAAGCCACGAGTTCAGTATCGGAGCCGATGTGCTTCTCAGTAACATGATGATCACTCGGTTGATTACAAAAACATTTTATATTAAAAACTCCATTAGACTAAAACCACTCGCGAGTCTCTTGATAATGTATAATGAGTAGCCCTACTAGGGTCTTTATAATGGTAAGCCGCACATACTTAATTTATAGACTGTAAAGATAAGTGTATATATTATTGGTCTCATCAGTTGATCACACCAGCCAAGAGAAAAACAATGTGGGATTATTCTATATTGATAGATAAAGATCGCAGAAATCCCTTGGCCACTGATGCTTTGACACGTTGACCACAACCACATGGGCAAAAGTGGGAACCAAATTTTCACCCTTTTGTCCACATCAGTACACTGTTTCTTACAGAAAACTGACGGTGCTTAGTGAAGCATGAGATAGGGACAAACTCTAAACGTAACTGTCAGATACAGTGCTGTATATCTCAGATCGAGACAATGAGCGACACGTTTTAGACTTTAGCTGACGAATGGAGACGGCAAGCGGTGAGAATCTGAGTGCTTCACATTCATCATCACTCTCATGCTTTTAGTTTATCAACTGGCGAGGGCTCTCGTCTTTTGTCACGCTATGGCCTATGGGGGGGGGGATTAATTAAATGTATCCAGTAGATAATAACGTTATTGAGCTTTCTTTCGAAGCTTTGAGAAGAAAACGATCCGTGCATGATACGCTATGTACATATAAGTTTCTGATCATTTTATGGAGGTGATATATAATTGAATCTGATTTATGAATATTACAACAATAATCGATGAATCTGATTGCTCCTATATATGTAGATAATATCATCCCATTTAATTTATACAGGAACATACCTAAGGAATTAGTAGGATGTTGAAACGTTCGATAATCAATTTATTTTATTTTGCGGAGACGCAGTCGAGTTATATTATTCATATAAATAATACTCCTATATAGAGATAAGATGCGATATTTGAGACGGTCGCTATCTAACAGACAGGTAACCAGAACGTACGGTGGTGAGGAATTGTGGGTTGACTTAAGAAAAAAGGTCTTTGGTAACTGGAGTTTCTCGAGCCTTTACGCTTAGTAGGCCCATACTCTCATTTTCCTTTTGCTCCTCTAAATTTCAGGCCCAAAATTATATATCACGCATGTGAATGGTGGCGTCATTCAACATGCATGATACAGAGATAGATATATGCCGACAAACATATCATCGAATCTTCTTTTTATTTTTCTCTTAAAAGTTTAAAACACATCATGCGAAGAGACGAGAAAGTGTTTACATATCATAAGATTGTCTAATCCCGAAAATTAACCATGACCCATCAACATGATACCGTCATTCATGGATCATCATGAGCGTCCATGAGAAGCAACACTACACATGCACTAAACACACGCTGTATAAATATAGATACTATTCTCGAGGTTCAAATAGTTTGTCTCGACATCTACACATCCACCTTACCGGATAGTATGGTTCACTATCATCATCATCATCATCATCATCATGAGCATCATGAATGTCAAATAGATAAGGAAGGCAAGGCTTGCAATTCTGGCACTTGTTTGCACACGCGGGAGGCTCTGAACCCAGAACCGACCCCTTCCTTTTCAGTTGATGATCATGAGCCCCTGCTTAAACATGTACATATAATTGATCAGAGAGAATTTCATAAATGAGTTTTTTTTTTTCCAATTAAGGGGGCGATAATTTCAGGGATTTGGGTATATATATACCAGATATGTAGTTTAGAGATAGGAGAGAGAAGATGTTGACAATGAAAAATGCAGCTCCAAATAAACCAAATCGTTTATATTTTCTTGACGAGACCATATCTTCACTTTTTTTTTCTCAAAACACAAAGCCAGAGTTATATAGCACATACGCATGCATGCTTTGGTATATATACACACACACACTAGCATACACATGGTTTGGTGCATATATATATATATATATAGATACATTTGCATGGGAAAGGAGCATGCCCCCTTTTTTGGTTGGCCGGCTCGGCCGTATATGTTGCTTGTCGATCGTAAATGTTAAATTAGAAATACGTCTAATTATATAATTGAATGAAAAAGAATCGGTAGCCATACAAATTAGGACTCGTCACATATGACTACACATCCCAATTTTTTAAAAAAAACACAAACCAAAGTTTTTTTTTTATAATTATAATTGGTGACATGCACGAATAGTAACAGTTTCCGACAAAAAAAAAACGTTAATCTGGATAAAAATCCATAAAAAACAAAAATCCACCAAAAAGGCATTTTTGGCCACATACACGCTATCAAAATCTTTGTGAGAGGTGACATATGAAAGAAATACATTGTTGGCAAAATCATAAATTCGTGTATCTTTTAGTTGAAAAATGTAGCCATATTGAGTTTAGATTGTGAAGGTAATAAAAATTTAATTGGGAGTAGTTTATATGGTCAATCTCGAACGACGATGTAAAGTGGGAATAGGAGACAAGAGACAAGAGACAAGAGACATTTCAAAGGATGCCAATTGGTCCAAATGACCACCAATCGAAGATAGCTAAGGTTTGTCGGACAAACCCGTAAGTCTACTTTGGGACAAACGTTGCTGTTGACTTAATGCTTGATTTTTCAAGTCAAGAATCTCAAGACTTAATTAACCATGAACTTAACTCGTTATCGAGATCGGTAACAATAAATTTTCCTCTAGAATGTTTCGATAACTTTTTTTTTTTAATTCAAAATTAATCAACCTTGAATTTTAAATCATTACAGTTCAATCAGAGTCCTTTCATTTGATGTAAAAAAAATAAAAAAATCATGGGTGCCTTCAGATTTGTTGCCTATGTGGGACTCGACACGTGTAACTCTTTTGATTCTCGGTCAGGGTTGTTAATTGCAAAGAAAATTAATCGTCAAGGAAGAGGAAAAACCGCAAAAATAAACAAATGATTCTTGTTGTTCTCTCTATTCATTGTTCAGTTTGGTTTTGATCCCAAGAAAGTTTGGATTTTTATGGTTGATTCAAACGAGGAGGACTTTCGGGGTTTTCCGTTTCTATCGATTTGAAACAGTCGATCTGATTATAAAGCACCTGATTCTTTGATGTGAGCGACAGTTTTGGAATCATAATGGAAATCAAAACTCCCTTTAGAGATTATAAAAGTAAATCCTTCAAGCTGATCCATGAAAAAAGATATGGTCGAATGTGTTTTGTTTACCTATGAAAAATGATTAGCATGTTCGCAAATGTCTAGACATTCATTGATTCCCGTCAAAGCTTATGTTTTGGGATGCATTTAGATTGTCTTTGTCTGAACCTCTAAATCACCTATTTGCCTCGTCTTCTGTGTACCAATTTTGGTCTCTGTAGTGTAGACTTTCTTTCTGTCTTCAGCGTGTGGTCTTCTTACCTATTGAACTTTTGTAAATGGTGGCATTTGGGGATTCAGTATTTCAATCATTTTGTCTTTCGTTCTAGCTGTCGGATATCATCAAGTGGCAGAAGCGATCTTTATCATCACCGCTGCTGTCAAAGATGAATGCGGGAAACCTCCACTCTTTTTAGGTAACTATGGAAAGGATATGTTTGTGTCTTGATGAAATTGTCTGCAAGGTTAGAGACCAAAATCGTATTGTTTCTTGGATTGCTTCAGAATTGAATGACTAAGAGACCGTATTTTTGGTTGCAAGGACTTGTAGAGAACACAGACAAAGACATGATCAAGCTACTCAAATAAGATTGAAACCTCCCACTGAGTTTTAATATAGCAGCTGAGTTCCTTGGATGAGAGATTCGTCTACTCTAGAGTTGTGAGACTTATCATTTTCTATTAACTGCTGCTAATCCAAAATCTTTTCTGTTTTGTCTTGTTTTGCTCTTCTTTGGATTGAATCAAACAACAAAAGTAGCGATTCTTGAATCATGAAATGTAGTATATGTGACAGAACAGAGCAAGTAAATATCATCACATCGTTCGAGTTATCACTTATCACCTATGAATTATATGGTGGAGACCAATGTGGTCGGCGGGCACCATAACTAAGGTTATTAAGCGAGCTAATCCCTCTCTTAAATTCTTTAAATGCTTAGAAACTGATGTTGTTAATCTCTAGTATGGTTAATCATCCTTCTCTCAAACGTTTTATTTTATCTCTATGACCTCAATCGTTATGGCCTAACCTTTGTAAATTTGTTTTTTTCTTTTGCAATTTAAATATGAAAAACCCTTTTTAAAAAAAAAAAAATGTATAATTCTTAATTTAAAATCTCATCAAAAATTGAAATATTAACTTTTAACTAAAAAATTTGTTTCCTTTTACAAATATAACTAGAAAATTCACTGAACTTGTCTTTTTTTGGTATAACTCAAAAGTCGCCAAAACCCAGTCCAACACGTACGAAGGAGATTAATAGCCTTCGATATTAAAGGAAATTTAAAACAATATGATATCCATTACAAATTAAGGACATACAGAGAATCCTTAGATGCTCGTCTATATCCCATAAACAGATAACAAAACAAAAAACAAACAGAGTGCATGCATTTGTATCCAAAGCTGTTATGTGATCAAAGTGAGGCTCCCTTTATGTTGTGTGCTTATTTTATATGCCTTAAGTCAATCTGAAGTTAAATCAAATATTCAACTCTGCTTAGATCGATCCAATTGATCTGGTCAAAATGGTATGACTCGTTGACTCTCTCTCTCTCTCTCTCTACGAACATGAAACCGAATTTGAAAAACTAATCCTCTCTTCCAGGATCCTGTTTTGGTCGTACTCGTTGCAATTGTAGGACTTCTTCCCAGGTTATGCTATGGTGAATCGGTGATGAAATATGGAGCCGTCGGGGATGGAATTGCAGATGACACATCTGTAAGTTATTGGTGTATGTATCTCACAAGAAGCTCACTTACACTAATTAAACATCTTTAAACATGTTTTGTCGATTAAAAAAAAGGCGTTCAAAAAGGCGTGGGACAATGCTTGTAACGGAAGGTCCAAAATGGGAAGTGTATACGTACCAGCAGGGAAGGTGTTCGTCCTCAACTCTCTCCACTTCACGGGTCCTTGCATTCTTAAACCTCTCCTTTTCACTGTAAACCCCTCCAATTTCTATCACTTTTATTACACATTAATCAACATTACATGAATAATCGAATACGAAAACCTCCAGGTTTGAATAATTTTTATTTTGTTATGAGATAGATCGATGGAGAAATTAGAGCGGAGAGTGATCCAAAGAAATGGCAAAAAGGTGAGAACGGGGTAATACCATGGCTCATATTCGATCAAGTGGATGGACTTGTAATCTCCGGACGTGGCTTGTTGGACGGCAAAGGCAAACGATGGTGGGGCATTCATTGTAGAGACCATCCCGGACCTGTAATCTAGCTCCTTTTCATCCTTTTTTTTTTCCTTTTTCTTTGGGATATATTATTCTAACTAATCATTTCTATGTAACAATTTCAGCATTGCATCTGGCTTGCACCAACGGTAAGTTTGTTTTTTATTTTTTCTTACGAAAACAAAATACAAAAAGAAACTTGGAGGGGTGTTTTGTTTCATTAATTAGGGGATGTGAGTTGTGTATTATTCCCGCAGATGATGACATTTAGCAATTGCGGAAATGTAACATTGAAGAGTTTGAGATTCAGAAATAGTGCACAAACACATGTTCTTGTGATGGGAAGCCAAAATGTGCATATCAATGCCATCAAAATAACATCACCGGAGGCTAGCCCTAACACTGACGGTGTCCACATCACATCTTCCTCCGCCGTTTCTATTACTCATTCCCACATCGCCACAGGTAATTTTATCTAATCAGCCATAACAACAATCCTTATATATATATATATATATTCTCATTGACACCATGAATAGATACAGATTCGAAATGCTATCTCGCTAGTTTTCCTCTCTTTGTGTTCTCACAATCCAATATATATACATATACAGGTGATGATTGTGTGTCCATCGGAGATCAAGTGAATGATTTGAATGTTACATTTGTGAACTGCGGACCTGGACATGGTGTGAGGTGATCAAATTGTCCATGATGAACCTCGCAGTTAATTTTATTATAATTTTTAAATAAAAAAAAACTAGAAACCAATAAATAAATAAACTAATAAGAAATGTGAGACGACAGCATTGGGAGTTTAGGTCGAGGAGGAACGGAGGTAGCAGTGGAAGACATACGTGTGCGGCACGTTAACTTCACGGGAACAACTAACGGAGCTCGAATCAAGACATGGCCCGGGGGAACTGGTTACGTCCGAGGAATCGAATTCTTCGACATTCGTTTCTCCTCCGTACAAAACCCCATCATCATTGATCAGTTCTACGGCTGTTCCCCTAAATGCGCCGAGACTGTAAGTATATATATACCCTTTTTTCTTCTTCTTTAATTTTTTCTCAAGTTAAGTTTAAATGAAATGAAGCATGACTCAGGTTGTTTGGTTAATGGAATACCATTTATCAGAGAAAGGGAGTTCACATAGAGAAAGTGAGATACGTGAAGATGAGTGGAACATCGGCGACAAAGGTGGCGATGAAGTTTAAGTGTTCAGGGAAGAGTGTTCCATGTAGCAACGTTTTCATGAGAGACATTGATTTGTCTCCGGACAGTGGCATTGATTCTCTCTCCTCTCTCTGCACCTTTGTTCAAGGCTCAGCCCGAGGCATCATCCGCCCCTCCTCCTGTCTTTAATATACACTCTATTATATTAAATTTGTATCAAACTGGTAAGCAAGCTTCTTGGGGGTGTAAATTGAAATAGAATGGACTTAAAGGGGGTCATACTGGAAATAAACAAGAATTGAAGTTAAAAGGCCGAAGCCCCAAATAAGTAAGATGTCAGAGCCCAAGAGTCACTGAAATTGGTTTTTTTCTCCAAAACCCGCAAAACCTAAAACCTTAAACCTCCGTATGACTCGAATCAGTCCCGTCGTTAGCCTCCTGGGTTGTGGTAATCTCCTCCATCTCAGGGCTTCTCAGATCGAAAAAATCTTTCCTTTTTCCGGTTTAGGATCATTGCCCAGCTGAGTTGAAGTTCGGATATTCGCTGTCGGCGCGATTGTTTTGGATATGTCTGTTGCCGAATCGCATTGGGTTTTAGGTATTTTCGATTGAAGTAGATGGATGTCGAGAGGGTTTGACTAAATCCTCGGGAATTTCTCTTCAAACCTGATTCTTCTAGATTTAGATTAATCTCCCTTTTTGTGGTATTGCTTGATGTTGTTAAATCCTGAGGGAATGATTGGTTTGTAGATCTTACAAATTGCCAAAAAGACTGGAGATTTGGGGGGGAAATTAGTAAAGCTACATGTTATCGGGTTCACTATACGGGCATGTTTAGGCTCGAGGGAAGCCCTGGATCATGCTATCTCTGCGACCCATTCGCAGATTCTGCCATTCTTCTTCCTCTATAGCCACTGGTATTGCATCGAGCCTCCATGTTCCAACTGAATCCAATCTGATCCAACCGCTTGAGGAACCTGCCCTCGTCAAGCTTAAATCTGAGCGAGACCCTGAGAAGCTCTTCAAGCTCTTTAAAGCTAATGCCACTAACCAGCTGGTGATTGAAAATCGATTTGCTTTTGAAGACACGGTTTCTAGATTAGCTGGGGCTCGTCGGTTTGACTTCATCGAGGATCTTCTTGAGCATCAGAAGACGCTTCGACAAGGTAGGCGCGAGGGCTTCATTGTTAGGATTATGATCTTGTATGGGAAGGCTGGAATGACCAAGCACGCACTAGATACTTTCTACAATATGGATTCTTACGGGTGTAAGCGGACTGTTAAATCCTTCAATGCCGCACTTAAAGTCTTAACTTTGAAACCTGATCTGCACACCATCCAGGACTTCCTTCGCGATGTCCCATCAAAGTATGGAGTTGAAATTGATGCAGTTTCTTTTAACATTGTCATTAAATCTCTCTGTGAGATGGGGTTTCTTGACAATGCGTATCTGGCAATGGTGGAGATGGAGAAATCAGGGTTAAAACCAGACGTAGTTACATATACTACACTTATATCTGCCTTTTACAAGCACGATAGGTATGTGATCGGCAATGGGCTGTGGAACCTTATGGTACTCAAGGGTTGCAGGCCTAATCTCACTACCTTCAATGTTAGGATTCAGTTTTTAGTGAATAGGAGACGAGCTTGGGATGCAAATGATCTGTTGCTGTTGATGCCAAAACTCCAGATGGAACCGGACAGCCTAACATATAACATGGTTATCAAAGGTTTATTTCTTGCGGGGTTCCCTGAAATGGCGGAAAGGGTTTACACAGCGATGCATGGTAAGGGTTACAAACCCAATGTGAAGATCTACCAGACGATGATCCACTATTTGTGTAAAGCAGGAAAGTTTGATTTGGCTTATACGATGTGTAAGGATTGTATGAGGAAGAAGTGGTACCCAAACTTGGACACAGTTGGTATGTTGCTCGAGGGGCTTGTTGAAAAGGGCCAGCTTGATCAGGCTAAGTTGATTATGGCGTTAGTTCACAAACGAGTCCCACCTTTCAGCTCAAAACAGTTGCTCTCCCTTGAGTCCAAATTGTAATGTTTACATTGGTGTGGAACAATTTTGCTACAGTTACACGACTATTGCGGTCAAGGGATATTTTCTCCTGAGCTTCTTTTGTATAGTTGTGGTGGAAATGGAAATTGGATGTGGCCCCATATTAGGCGGCACACTAACTTATTCTCAGCAGATTCAACTATTTGTTCTTCCATGTTAATAAAGCTCAGGATGAATTGGAAACTCTGGTGAATACTC
>JAHZTW010000001.1:442723638-442738598 GCA_020283515.1 Alliaria petiolata | reverse complement strand
TTAAACTATTTATATTAGTGAGTTCTCGTGAGTTAATCTCATGATAATAAATAAATAATAACAATAAAAAAGAAAGAGAATGTGAGAAGGGATTTTCATGTTAAATCATTCTCATGTATTGGAATGCTTTTATAGTTTTGACTATTTAAAAGTAGAATATCAAAAAGAAAAAAAAACTAAAAGGAGAGACATATATTGTAACATTTTTTTTGGGGGTTAAAGATTGTATTTAAGAAACCGGTGGTTACAATAAAAGAAGCTCAATCCACGTATATTGTAACATTGGACAACAAAATACAGAGTGTATAACTAACAAGTAATAATATATAAATGATGATCAGAAAACTCTTTATGGTCAAATGATCAGTAATAAGTTCTTCATAACACATGATTTTGCTTAAAGGTTTCAATAACTTATTCTAGTTTGTAATATTTTATGAGATAGTGGGAATCTTTTTCCCATGCAGGCCACTTGATGGGTCTATATATATGAAATCATGCATATAGATAGATGTAGACACAAATATGTGTATAATATTCGGTTATGGGAAAACCCACGTTTTACACAGTTTTAATTCGTTTCCGTTTCAGGAGGACCAATATTTTTAGAAGTATAGTACTATACTATTGACTCGCTAACTGGTCATGGACATTGATGGTACATGTAGGGTTCAAATTTTATATATAAATAAAACAATAAAGAATATAAACATCAACGACGAGATCTGATGAGAATATTTTGTAAGGCTGGTAAGCTTTATACTTATAAAAGTTGAGATGCATTCCATGACTCCGCTCTTTTTAATTCACCAACATTGAGCCACTTAGTTACGTATTCTAATGTTAAACCATATTAAAAACGAGATTTATACAGGCAAGGAATCAATAATTTGTAACTTTTATGCCCACACGGTATTATGCTTTGTTTTAAACAAAAAAATACTAAATATAGAAACAAAAGTACCCTTTTGATCTGTACTGATTGTATAATCGTTATACAATATGCTTGGAATATTGTTAGAATCGGGAAAATGAGAGAAGGAGAAACAGTGATCGGAAAGGAGGAAAGCAATGTAAGGTTACAATGTTGCCGAAGAAGACAAGAATCTTGAAAAGTACCTACACACGTATACATGCAGTGGCGGAGGCAGTCAATGAGTAGGGGGTCAGCTGACCCCATGAAATTTTAAAATTAATTTATTTTATATATAATTGTAACATACATTGTTTAATTGGTTAATATTTAATGGCTTGACCCCCTTATTAATTGTGAAGTTCCAAATATTTTGTTACTTTTTTTTTCTAACAGTAATTAATAGCTAGTAATTAAGGTATTAATTGTATTATAGAGAGATTACCGATTTCTTTAAAGTGATCTTCTTAATAGATTTATTTGCTTATTCATTTTCTTCTAAGAATTTTTTTTAAAAATCTAGTATTTGCTTTTTGGTTTTCTGTTTTCTTATAAAATATTATGTATTAAAATATTATTTTCTATGAAATGCTGATAAAAGTTAAGATAAATATTTTATTAGAAACATCATAAACTGTAGTATATATATTGACCCCGATAGTTTTCTTTTCTAGCTCCGCCACTGTATACATGTAGTAATAACTAATCAAAAACAATTCAGTGTTCGAGGTATGAGACATCCTAAATTGGTGTATATTTTTATTTTTTTTTTAACTAAATTTAAATTGGTGTATTTTAACTCGCATTTGAATCAGAAGTTACCTAATACCTATCTTTGCTAAAATACGGGTAACATTTATTAACTTTCAGAGTAAATAAACCACAAACTTGCTTCACTCAAATAACTAAAAGAAAAGAACTTTAAATAAACACGATGGAAATTGAAAGAAACGGAAGAAATATTGTTATCCGCATGAAAATACGCGATGGTACATTGATGATAAGTTTACTAACGGTAAAGTGACGTTTAAAAAAAAAACGGTGAAGTGAAGCGCATCTACTTACTTTTTGATACACGTTGAAGGGACAAGTCAGCGCCACGTGTCAATTTAACATTTGATTAAACTGTAAAATTCCTCAAATGAGACTCTCTCCCCCTTATAAATCTTGCACTCGTTGTCTTCCTTTTCCCCAACCTTCACATAAACTCTTCCCCAATCTCTCTAGTAAGTAAACTCATCTCTAATCTAAGAGCTTACAAAGCGTCAACATCACCCGAATTTGAGTTTCTGGACTTGTATCGATCCGCAATCGAAAATGAAGGGCGCTTTGCTTGTGGACGATGAGTTTATACACGGCGAAGAGAAGAACCTGACTGTTCGGAAAACTTCTCTTTTTTTCGCCGGCGATGGTTTCACGGTTTACGACTGCAAGGGCAGTTTGGTCTTTCGGGTGGACTCTTACGGCGGTCCCAACAACCGCGACACCGACGAGGTTGTCCTCATGGACGCTCACGGTCGCTGTCTCCTCACCCTCCGGCGAAAGGTACCTCCTTTTACTATTCTGTCTGTACGCATCTTCGTTCGAAATGGTTTGATTGGAATTGGTTTTGTCTTTTGTGGGATGAAAAGCGACCGTTTTTAGAGATTCGAATTACTGAGTCAACTCGGAGAGAGTAATTACAACCTAACTAGCTCTGTTTTTTTCCAAACGGTGAAACAGAGGCCGAGTTTGCGACGGAGATGGGAAGGGTATCTCGGGGAAAGATCCGACGGTCAGAAACCGATCTTCGGGGTGAGGAGATCGTCGATAATCGGGAGGAATGGTGTGACGGTGGAGGTTTACGGGGAGTACGACTGCAGCGAGTACCTGATCGAAGGTAATTTCGGGCAAAGGAGCTGCACGGTGGTGGAGGCGGAGACGAGGCGGAAAGTGGCGGAGATACGGCGCAAAGTGGATGCGTCAACGAACGTGATGCTTGGGAAAGACGTTTTCTCGTTGAACGTGAAGCCCGGGTTTGATGGAGCCTTCGCCATGGGATTGGTCCTTGTCCTTGATCAAACCTACGGTGAAGATTTCGTTGAGGTTGGTGAAGAACAGGTGCACCCTTCCGCAGAAGATCACTGATTTCTTCCTCCTCTTTTCTTGTTTTTTGTTTTTTTTTCCTCGGTGGGAAGCAAAACCGAGTGGAAATAATAATTATTAATGTGGGTTCCTAGTTGTGAGTTTCTTGTCGGCTTGAAAAGGAACGATTTGGACAAATATTTTCTCGCCTGTCCCTTGCTGTGATCTCATTTGAATGTAGAACTCAACTACAGGCTACAGCTGTTTAATTTGAAGAAAAAAGGGCTTGATAACTTTTGAGAAAGGAGTTAGTTGTAAATATATCATAAATATTAGTATATATCCTGTTTTGTCAGATTAATTTTCTTTTTGTTGGTGAGTTAGGCAAAAACTTACACAGGGTCGTGTTTTACATTAGTCAAAATATGAAGGTATAAAGGGTGTCACATCTACTTTCTCTTTCCAAAGACATATAGTCCATAATACTCCATAGGACGGTTCAACAATAATACTCCAAATCTATGGGAATTAGGATAACTTATACTATAATATTGTGAAAGTAGAAAGGAAATTATTGACAAAAATGAAACAGAATGGTAACTTTATTTTGTCGGAAAATTGCTATCGCAAATACTTTTGAGTAATGTTTTCAATACCCAGATTACTTATTCTTGACCGTTTTGCACTATCTCCCATCTCAATTTTCGAAATAACATGCCTAATTCCACAGCTCCACAGCTCTTTTCTAATTTCTAAAATCATCTTCTTGTTTGGTGGAATGGTCTCGCTTAATTAGTTTTAGCCCAGTAACATTTGGAGGTTTTTAATCACTCACCAACACGAAATCTGACTTTTAAGGCCCAAAGGTTTAATAGTCCAACTCCGAACAAGTATTATAGTTTTTTTTCTTCTTTTCTTCCAAAATATATGTGGTTGGCTAAACTTTGTGATGTCAACTCAATCATACTTTATTTTAACTGTCTCAATCTGAATGTAGTACTTGTGTAAGTTGTCATAGACAAAGAAGAGACATATACACTGCATATAGAAAAATATATGGCGGTTGGGAGTGGTGGATTTGTTGTGGCAGTTGGGTGTGGTCTATCCGAACCTGTCGACTGTAGTTTCTCCTCTAGGTGGCTTTCAAAGCACCGTCAAAAAGTGGTTTATGCGCTGGTTTTCAATTTTGTCTTGGGCCTTCGTGATGGCGCCTCTTGTATCCCACTGTTGTGTGGAGTTAGGGGTTTGGGTCGTGAAAGAAGTGGCGGGTTCAAGTTTGTTGTGGTAAGCCATCGGGTGCTCTCTCTTTTAGTCTCCTTTGCATCGGGAAAAAGATTCAAGTGGGAATTGCTAGCTCAATTTTGGGATCTCGTTTCAGAATCGAGATTGAGAAGTGGCTTCTCTCGAGCTCTTCTCTGAGATCGGCTCTTCATGCTCGTTTGTCTTTCCATGTCGCTGGTGTATTTGTGGTTTGTTTTACCTTGTTTCCGATCGAGTTGGTCTTCTTTGTAGATTTATATGTGTGGGTGTTTACGGAGAAGGTGTAGGCCCTTTTTTTTAGTATTTGAGGGTTTCTCTCAGATCACGGTGGCTCGCGGCAACTTTGACGTCTGATCATATTGGATTTTTCTGTTTGTGAACGCTGCCTTTTAATTCTTCGTTCGCGGCAACTTTATTGTGATTTTGCATGACTTTTTCTGCTGGTTCCGTTTTCCGTTTTCTAGTTGTCTTTATAATTTTCAAAATTTTGATATAAAATTTAACATTTAAACTCAAGAAAAATATATAAAGTTTTATCGACGTGTGATATACACGCATATTGCATTTGCATATGTGTATTAAACATGCATATTATATCTTTTTATTTAGTTAGGTACTGATACAGTAATATATATATAAGAAGGTGTACATGTGTGTTTTAGGATGGTGTGGTAATAGCGCGTTGGGGAAAATCACGGAATATGGTAGTTGGAGACATATGGCCAATTTCATCAGTCTTTTGCTCTTCTTCTTCTCCTTCATCTTCGTCCTCCTCCACATCCCACAGAAACCTTGCGTATGAAGCTTGCACGTAGCTGCACCATTATGGTAATATTGTTATCATAAACTCTTGTAAAATGTTTATATAAAGTAGATATGTTGCAAAATTACCAATCTTCCGGGGACATTTGGGCAGCTTGTTGGAAATAGGAGTTGGCTCTTTTACGATCTCCGTGGTTTTGCAAAATGAGATCGGCGTATAGCGAGAGAACGTTTCCATCGTTGGTGTTCCCCAAAATTGCTCTTTCGCAATACTCTTCTGCTTTCTTCATGTCTCCTTTCACCTGTTCATATACATATATATGATTTTTCCATAAAAAAAAATTATTTCCTCTCTTTTAAAACTGAAAATGAAAATTTTGGTTTTTGTTTTGGTATTCTACTAGTCTAGCTAGATACCATGAGGCACATAGAAAAAAAAATATACAATAGTCACAAAGATCCATGCAATACAAACTTTACACGTGGATGGATCTTCTGCTAAAATATCATGTACAAAATATCCTATATAAATTAAAGAAACATTAAAAAGAACGGCCTAATAGATATTTTTTCTTTGTTGACCAAATCCATCAACTTATTTACCTCTTTCAAGAACTTGGCGTAGTTTCCAGTCAAAAGAGAGTTTCCAGGATTCAAGTCGATCATCTCCCTGTAATACACATCGGTGGCGTCCTCACTTCCACCGCCGTCAACACCACTTCCACCGACACCACCGCCGCTGCAGATCTTGCCGCCGCTACTTCCCATCCCACCACCACCACCACCACCACCACCATCACCCACAAGAGTCTCAAGACGATCGTCATCATCACTGACCTTATCCCCCAGTCCAGAGCTCGAGAACAGCCTCTCCATTAGAAAGGTCGACGAAGGATCCAAAATCTTTCTCCTGTTGGCCGTTCCATCATGAGAACTTTCATCTAAAGATGACCTGCGTTGCCTGCGTGGTATTAGGTTATTGTTGTCGTTATAACTTGATTTAAGAACAATCTCCTTGTGCTCAGAGAGAGATTGGTGCAACAGCTCCCCAGTGTGTTCATCTATGGATTTTGAAGAGAGACGAGACAGCGATCTGTTTTGGCGCTGGAGCTGTGACTCGGGCTCCGGTGACGATTCTCTCGAACGGTGTTGTGGAAGCCACGAGTTCAGTATCGGAGCCGATGTGCTTCTCAGTAACATGATGATCACTCGGTTGATTACAAAAACATTTTATATTAAAAACTCCATTAGACTAAAACCACTCGCGAGTCTCTTGATAATGTATAATGAGTAGCCCTACTAGGGTCTTTATAATGGTAAGCCGCACATACTTAATTTATAGACTGTAAAGATAAGTGTATATATTATTGGTCTCATCAGTTGATCACACCAGCCAAGAGAAAAACAATGTGGGATTATTCTATATTGATAGATAAAGATCGCAGAAATCCCTTGGCCACTGATGCTTTGACACGTTGACCACAACCACATGGGCAAAAGTGGGAACCAAATTTTCACCCTTTTGTCCACATCAGTACACTGTTTCTTACAGAAAACTGACGGTGCTTAGTGAAGCATGAGATAGGGACAAACTCTAAACGTAACTGTCAGATACAGTGCTGTATATCTCAGATCGAGACAATGAGCGACACGTTTTAGACTTTAGCTGACGAATGGAGACGGCAAGCGGTGAGAATCTGAGTGCTTCACATTCATCATCACTCTCATGCTTTTAGTTTATCAACTGGCGAGGGCTCTCGTCTTTTGTCACGCTATGGCCTATGGGGGGGGGGATTAATTAAATGTATCCAGTAGATAATAACGTTATTGAGCTTTCTTTCGAAGCTTTGAGAAGAAAACGATCCGTGCATGATACGCTATGTACATATAAGTTTCTGATCATTTTATGGAGGTGATATATAATTGAATCTGATTTATGAATATTACAACAATAATCGATGAATCTGATTGCTCCTATATATGTAGATAATATCATCCCATTTAATTTATACAGGAACATACCTAAGGAATTAGTAGGATGTTGAAACGTTCGATAATCAATTTATTTTATTTTGCGGAGACGCAGTCGAGTTATATTATTCATATAAATAATACTCCTATATAGAGATAAGATGCGATATTTGAGACGGTCGCTATCTAACAGACAGGTAACCAGAACGTACGGTGGTGAGGAATTGTGGGTTGACTTAAGAAAAAAGGTCTTTGGTAACTGGAGTTTCTCGAGCCTTTACGCTTAGTAGGCCCATACTCTCATTTTCCTTTTGCTCCTCTAAATTTCAGGCCCAAAATTATATATCACGCATGTGAATGGTGGCGTCATTCAACATGCATGATACAGAGATAGATATATGCCGACAAACATATCATCGAATCTTCTTTTTATTTTTCTCTTAAAAGTTTAAAACACATCATGCGAAGAGACGAGAAAGTGTTTACATATCATAAGATTGTCTAATCCCGAAAATTAACCATGACCCATCAACATGATACCGTCATTCATGGATCATCATGAGCGTCCATGAGAAGCAACACTACACATGCACTAAACACACGCTGTATAAATATAGATACTATTCTCGAGGTTCAAATAGTTTGTCTCGACATCTACACATCCACCTTACCGGATAGTATGGTTCACTATCATCATCATCATCATCATCATCATGAGCATCATGAATGTCAAATAGATAAGGAAGGCAAGGCTTGCAATTCTGGCACTTGTTTGCACACGCGGGAGGCTCTGAACCCAGAACCGACCCCTTCCTTTTCAGTTGATGATCATGAGCCCCTGCTTAAACATGTACATATAATTGATCAGAGAGAATTTCATAAATGAGTTTTTTTTTTTCCAATTAAGGGGGCGATAATTTCAGGGATTTGGGTATATATATACCAGATATGTAGTTTAGAGATAGGAGAGAGAAGATGTTGACAATGAAAAATGCAGCTCCAAATAAACCAAATCGTTTATATTTTCTTGACGAGACCATATCTTCACTTTTTTTTTCTCAAAACACAAAGCCAGAGTTATATAGCACATACGCATGCATGCTTTGGTATATATACACACACACACTAGCATACACATGGTTTGGTGCATATATATATATATATATAGATACATTTGCATGGGAAAGGAGCATGCCCCCTTTTTTGGTTGGCCGGCTCGGCCGTATATGTTGCTTGTCGATCGTAAATGTTAAATTAGAAATACGTCTAATTATATAATTGAATGAAAAAGAATCGGTAGCCATACAAATTAGGACTCGTCACATATGACTACACATCCCAATTTTTTAAAAAAAACACAAACCAAAGTTTTTTTTTTATAATTATAATTGGTGACATGCACGAATAGTAACAGTTTCCGACAAAAAAAAAACGTTAATCTGGATAAAAATCCATAAAAAACAAAAATCCACCAAAAAGGCATTTTTGGCCACATACACGCTATCAAAATCTTTGTGAGAGGTGACATATGAAAGAAATACATTGTTGGCAAAATCATAAATTCGTGTATCTTTTAGTTGAAAAATGTAGCCATATTGAGTTTAGATTGTGAAGGTAATAAAAATTTAATTGGGAGTAGTTTATATGGTCAATCTCGAACGACGATGTAAAGTGGGAATAGGAGACAAGAGACAAGAGACAAGAGACATTTCAAAGGATGCCAATTGGTCCAAATGACCACCAATCGAAGATAGCTAAGGTTTGTCGGACAAACCCGTAAGTCTACTTTGGGACAAACGTTGCTGTTGACTTAATGCTTGATTTTTCAAGTCAAGAATCTCAAGACTTAATTAACCATGAACTTAACTCGTTATCGAGATCGGTAACAATAAATTTTCCTCTAGAATGTTTCGATAACTTTTTTTTTTTAATTCAAAATTAATCAACCTTGAATTTTAAATCATTACAGTTCAATCAGAGTCCTTTCATTTGATGTAAAAAAAATAAAAAAATCATGGGTGCCTTCAGATTTGTTGCCTATGTGGGACTCGACACGTGTAACTCTTTTGATTCTCGGTCAGGGTTGTTAATTGCAAAGAAAATTAATCGTCAAGGAAGAGGAAAAACCGCAAAAATAAACAAATGATTCTTGTTGTTCTCTCTATTCATTGTTCAGTTTGGTTTTGATCCCAAGAAAGTTTGGATTTTTATGGTTGATTCAAACGAGGAGGACTTTCGGGGTTTTCCGTTTCTATCGATTTGAAACAGTCGATCTGATTATAAAGCACCTGATTCTTTGATGTGAGCGACAGTTTTGGAATCATAATGGAAATCAAAACTCCCTTTAGAGATTATAAAAGTAAATCCTTCAAGCTGATCCATGAAAAAAGATATGGTCGAATGTGTTTTGTTTACCTATGAAAAATGATTAGCATGTTCGCAAATGTCTAGACATTCATTGATTCCCGTCAAAGCTTATGTTTTGGGATGCATTTAGATTGTCTTTGTCTGAACCTCTAAATCACCTATTTGCCTCGTCTTCTGTGTACCAATTTTGGTCTCTGTAGTGTAGACTTTCTTTCTGTCTTCAGCGTGTGGTCTTCTTACCTATTGAACTTTTGTAAATGGTGGCATTTGGGGATTCAGTATTTCAATCATTTTGTCTTTCGTTCTAGCTGTCGGATATCATCAAGTGGCAGAAGCGATCTTTATCATCACCGCTGCTGTCAAAGATGAATGCGGGAAACCTCCACTCTTTTTAGGTAACTATGGAAAGGATATGTTTGTGTCTTGATGAAATTGTCTGCAAGGTTAGAGACCAAAATCGTATTGTTTCTTGGATTGCTTCAGAATTGAATGACTAAGAGACCGTATTTTTGGTTGCAAGGACTTGTAGAGAACACAGACAAAGACATGATCAAGCTACTCAAATAAGATTGAAACCTCCCACTGAGTTTTAATATAGCAGCTGAGTTCCTTGGATGAGAGATTCGTCTACTCTAGAGTTGTGAGACTTATCATTTTCTATTAACTGCTGCTAATCCAAAATCTTTTCTGTTTTGTCTTGTTTTGCTCTTCTTTGGATTGAATCAAACAACAAAAGTAGCGATTCTTGAATCATGAAATGTAGTATATGTGACAGAACAGAGCAAGTAAATATCATCACATCGTTCGAGTTATCACTTATCACCTATGAATTATATGGTGGAGACCAATGTGGTCGGCGGGCACCATAACTAAGGTTATTAAGCGAGCTAATCCCTCTCTTAAATTCTTTAAATGCTTAGAAACTGATGTTGTTAATCTCTAGTATGGTTAATCATCCTTCTCTCAAACGTTTTATTTTATCTCTATGACCTCAATCGTTATGGCCTAACCTTTGTAAATTTGTTTTTTTCTTTTGCAATTTAAATATGAAAAACCCTTTTTAAAAAAAAAAAAATGTATAATTCTTAATTTAAAATCTCATCAAAAATTGAAATATTAACTTTTAACTAAAAAATTTGTTTCCTTTTACAAATATAACTAGAAAATTCACTGAACTTGTCTTTTTTTGGTATAACTCAAAAGTCGCCAAAACCCAGTCCAACACGTACGAAGGAGATTAATAGCCTTCGATATTAAAGGAAATTTAAAACAATATGATATCCATTACAAATTAAGGACATACAGAGAATCCTTAGATGCTCGTCTATATCCCATAAACAGATAACAAAACAAAAAACAAACAGAGTGCATGCATTTGTATCCAAAGCTGTTATGTGATCAAAGTGAGGCTCCCTTTATGTTGTGTGCTTATTTTATATGCCTTAAGTCAATCTGAAGTTAAATCAAATATTCAACTCTGCTTAGATCGATCCAATTGATCTGGTCAAAATGGTATGACTCGTTGACTCTCTCTCTCTCTCTCTCTACGAACATGAAACCGAATTTGAAAAACTAATCCTCTCTTCCAGGATCCTGTTTTGGTCGTACTCGTTGCAATTGTAGGACTTCTTCCCAGGTTATGCTATGGTGAATCGGTGATGAAATATGGAGCCGTCGGGGATGGAATTGCAGATGACACATCTGTAAGTTATTGGTGTATGTATCTCACAAGAAGCTCACTTACACTAATTAAACATCTTTAAACATGTTTTGTCGATTAAAAAAAAGGCGTTCAAAAAGGCGTGGGACAATGCTTGTAACGGAAGGTCCAAAATGGGAAGTGTATACGTACCAGCAGGGAAGGTGTTCGTCCTCAACTCTCTCCACTTCACGGGTCCTTGCATTCTTAAACCTCTCCTTTTCACTGTAAACCCCTCCAATTTCTATCACTTTTATTACACATTAATCAACATTACATGAATAATCGAATACGAAAACCTCCAGGTTTGAATAATTTTTATTTTGTTATGAGATAGATCGATGGAGAAATTAGAGCGGAGAGTGATCCAAAGAAATGGCAAAAAGGTGAGAACGGGGTAATACCATGGCTCATATTCGATCAAGTGGATGGACTTGTAATCTCCGGACGTGGCTTGTTGGACGGCAAAGGCAAACGATGGTGGGGCATTCATTGTAGAGACCATCCCGGACCTGTAATCTAGCTCCTTTTCATCCTTTTTTTTTTCCTTTTTCTTTGGGATATATTATTCTAACTAATCATTTCTATGTAACAATTTCAGCATTGCATCTGGCTTGCACCAACGGTAAGTTTGTTTTTTATTTTTTCTTACGAAAACAAAATACAAAAAGAAACTTGGAGGGGTGTTTTGTTTCATTAATTAGGGGATGTGAGTTGTGTATTATTCCCGCAGATGATGACATTTAGCAATTGCGGAAATGTAACATTGAAGAGTTTGAGATTCAGAAATAGTGCACAAACACATGTTCTTGTGATGGGAAGCCAAAATGTGCATATCAATGCCATCAAAATAACATCACCGGAGGCTAGCCCTAACACTGACGGTGTCCACATCACATCTTCCTCCGCCGTTTCTATTACTCATTCCCACATCGCCACAGGTAATTTTATCTAATCAGCCATAACAACAATCCTTATATATATATATATATATTCTCATTGACACCATGAATAGATACAGATTCGAAATGCTATCTCGCTAGTTTTCCTCTCTTTGTGTTCTCACAATCCAATATATATACATATACAGGTGATGATTGTGTGTCCATCGGAGATCAAGTGAATGATTTGAATGTTACATTTGTGAACTGCGGACCTGGACATGGTGTGAGGTGATCAAATTGTCCATGATGAACCTCGCAGTTAATTTTATTATAATTTTTAAATAAAAAAAAACTAGAAACCAATAAATAAATAAACTAATAAGAAATGTGAGACGACAGCATTGGGAGTTTAGGTCGAGGAGGAACGGAGGTAGCAGTGGAAGACATACGTGTGCGGCACGTTAACTTCACGGGAACAACTAACGGAGCTCGAATCAAGACATGGCCCGGGGGAACTGGTTACGTCCGAGGAATCGAATTCTTCGACATTCGTTTCTCCTCCGTACAAAACCCCATCATCATTGATCAGTTCTACGGCTGTTCCCCTAAATGCGCCGAGACTGTAAGTATATATATACCCTTTTTTCTTCTTCTTTAATTTTTTCTCAAGTTAAGTTTAAATGAAATGAAGCATGACTCAGGTTGTTTGGTTAATGGAATACCATTTATCAGAGAAAGGGAGTTCACATAGAGAAAGTGAGATACGTGAAGATGAGTGGAACATCGGCGACAAAGGTGGCGATGAAGTTTAAGTGTTCAGGGAAGAGTGTTCCATGTAGCAACGTTTTCATGAGAGACATTGATTTGTCTCCGGACAGTGGCATTGATTCTCTCTCCTCTCTCTGCACCTTTGTTCAAGGCTCAGCCCGAGGCATCATCCGCCCCTCCTCCTGTCTTTAATATACACTCTATTATATTAAATTTGTATCAAACTGGTAAGCAAGCTTCTTGGGGGTGTAAATTGAAATAGAATGGACTTAAAGGGGGTCATACTGGAAATAAACAAGAATTGAAGTTAAAAGGCCGAAGCCCCAAATAAGTAAGATGTCAGAGCCCAAGAGTCACTGAAATTGGTTTTTTTCTCCAAAACCCGCAAAACCTAAAACCTTAAACCTCCGTATGACTCGAATCAGTCCCGTCGTTAGCCTCCTGGGTTGTGGTAATCTCCTCCATCTCAGGGCTTCTCAGATCGAAAAAATCTTTCCTTTTTCCGGTTTAGGATCATTGCCCAGCTGAGTTGAAGTTCGGATATTCGCTGTCGGCGCGATTGTTTTGGATATGTCTGTTGCCGAATCGCATTGGGTTTTAGGTATTTTCGATTGAAGTAGATGGATGTCGAGAGGGTTTGACTAAATCCTCGGGAATTTCTCTTCAAACCTGATTCTTCTAGATTTAGATTAATCTCCCTTTTTGTGGTATTGCTTGATGTTGTTAAATCCTGAGGGAATGATTGGTTTGTAGATCTTACAAATTGCCAAAAAGACTGGAGATTTGGGGGGGAAATTAGTAAAGCTACATGTTATCGGGTTCACTATACGGGCATGTTTAGGCTCGAGGGAAGCCCTGGATCATGCTATCTCTGCGACCCATTCGCAGATTCTGCCATTCTTCTTCCTCTATAGCCACTGGTATTGCATCGAGCCTCCATGTTCCAACTGAATCCAATCTGATCCAACCGCTTGAGGAACCTGCCCTCGTCAAGCTTAAATCTGAGCGAGACCCTGAGAAGCTCTTCAAGCTCTTTAAAGCTAATGCCACTAACCAGCTGGTGATTGAAAATCGATTTGCTTTTGAAGACACGGTTTCTAGATTAGCTGGGGCTCGTCGGTTTGACTTCATCGAGGATCTTCTTGAGCATCAGAAGACGCTTCGACAAGGTAGGCGCGAGGGCTTCATTGTTAGGATTATGATCTTGTATGGGAAGGCTGGAATGACCAAGCACGCACTAGATACTTTCTACAATATGGATTCTTACGGGTGTAAGCGGACTGTTAAATCCTTCAATGCCGCACTTAAAGTCTTAACTTTGAAACCTGATCTGCACACCATCCAGGACTTCCTTCGCGATGTCCCATCAAAGTATGGAGTTGAAATTGATGCAGTTTCTTTTAACATTGTCATTAAATCTCTCTGTGAGATGGGGTTTCTTGACAATGCGTATCTGGCAATGGTGGAGATGGAGAAATCAGGGTTAAAACCAGACGTAGTTACATATACTACACTTATATCTGCCTTTTACAAGCACGATAGGTATGTGATCGGCAATGGGCTGTGGAACCTTATGGTACTCAAGGGTTGCAGGCCTAATCTCACTACCTTCAATGTTAGGATTCAGTTTTTAGTGAATAGGAGACGAGCTTGGGATGCAAATGATCTGTTGCTGTTGATGCCAAAACTCCAGATGGAACCGGACAGCCTAACATATAACATGGTTATCAAAGGTTTATTTCTTGCGGGGTTCCCTGAAATGGCGGAAAGGGTTTACACAGCGATGCATGGTAAGGGTTACAAACCCAATGTGAAGATCTACCAGACGATGATCCACTATTTGTGTAAAGCAGGAAAGTTTGATTTGGCTTATACGATGTGTAAGGATTGTATGAGGAAGAAGTGGTACCCAAACTTGGACACAGTTGGTATGTTGCTCGAGGGGCTTGTTGAAAAGGGCCAGCTTGATCAGGCTAAGTTGATTATGGCGTTAGTTCACAAACGAGTCCCACCTTTCAGCTCAAAACAGTTGCTCTCCCTTGAGTCCAAATTGTAATGTTTACATTGGTGTGGAACAATTTTGCTACAGTTACACGACTATTGCGGTCAAGGGATATTTTCTCCTGAGCTTCTTTTGTATAGTTGTGGTGGAAATGGAAATTGGATGTGGCCCCATATTAGGCGGCACACTAACTTATTCTCAGCAGATTCAACTATTTGTTCTTCCATGTTAATAAAGCTCAGGATGAATTGGAAACTCTGGTGAATACTC
>JAHZTW010000001.1:442659625-442676293 GCA_020283515.1 Alliaria petiolata | reverse complement strand
AGAGCAAGAACAATGGTAGTTCTTATAAGAACTCTTAATATATATTAAATAAATAAAAATTATTATAATAATGAATTGGTTCTTAAAAACTTAAGAAAGTATCTTATTTAAAAAATTTTGAGTGTTTTTCTTAAGTTCTTAAGAACCTTATTTATTATTATAATAATTTTTATTTATTTAATATATATTAAGAGTTTCTATAAGAACTACCATTGTTCTTGCTCTAAGTATGGATAGTACACGGATCTAATTTGAGCGCACATGCATCAAATATCTCTTCTCCTGTAATAATAGTGTTGGAGGTTAGAGACCGACCTTGGAAACGTGTTCTTTTTGTTTCGTACCCTTTTATCTTCTTTTTAGTCAATCGGGTCACATCGAGTGTTGGACTTTATACATCCCAAATTAGCAAAATTAGATATTTATTTATTGAAACAATCCGAAAATCAGGTGTAATTTTGGCCTAATTAGATATTTCAACCAAATATCCCTTAACCAACAAAACAAAAACAAAAATCAAGAAAATATCCATCCCACCCTCTTTCGTTTGCTAACATTCACAAATATCCTTTATTTTCTCAAAATAGAGGATATACAACTAAAATTTCCGCAAAAATATATAGATCAATAGCCATCAGGTGTACCGAATTATGATACCACACCGAAACGATCTTTTATTTCATCACCTTTTTGCAATTTAGTGGGTTTTTACTTTTTAACGGTTAAAATTTCTTAAATAGAAATTTTATTCCATTAGACCACTTTCAATGGAGGGTTTTAAACACATGTTCTAAAAATCAAAAAAATCAAAAAGGATGAGAGAGAGAGCAGAACTGATTCTGATTATAGAGTTTTTAGAAACTTTCTCTAACCACGTGTCACCTTCTGATTAGTTTGCCTTTTAAAAAGAAAATAAAAATTAAATAAATAATATTATTATATTAAAATATTATTAAATTAAAAATGAGAAACTCATTTTTAGAACCTAAGCGTTGGAGATGGCCTTAAACTATTTATATTAGTGAGTTCTCGTGAGTTAATCTCATGATAATAAATAAATAATAACAATAAAAAAGAAAGAGAATGTGAGAAGGGATTTTCATGTTAAATCATTCTCATGTATTGGAATGCTTTTATAGTTTTGACTATTTAAAAGTAGAATATCAAAAAGAAAAAAAAACTAAAAGGAGAGACATATATTGTAACATTTTTTTTGGGGGTTAAAGATTGTATTTAAGAAACCGGTGGTTACAATAAAAGAAGCTCAATCCACGTATATTGTAACATTGGACAACAAAATACAGAGTGTATAACTAACAAGTAATAATATATAAATGATGATCAGAAAACTCTTTATGGTCAAATGATCAGTAATAAGTTCTTCATAACACATGATTTTGCTTAAAGGTTTCAATAACTTATTCTAGTTTGTAATATTTTATGAGATAGTGGGAATCTTTTTCCCATGCAGGCCACTTGATGGGTCTATATATATGAAATCATGCATATAGATAGATGTAGACACAAATATGTGTATAATATTCGGTTATGGGAAAACCCACGTTTTACACAGTTTTAATTCGTTTCCGTTTCAGGAGGACCAATATTTTTAGAAGTATAGTACTATACTATTGACTCGCTAACTGGTCATGGACATTGATGGTACATGTAGGGTTCAAATTTTATATATAAATAAAACAATAAAGAATATAAACATCAACGACGAGATCTGATGAGAATATTTTGTAAGGCTGGTAAGCTTTATACTTATAAAAGTTGAGATGCATTCCATGACTCCGCTCTTTTTAATTCACCAACATTGAGCCACTTAGTTACGTATTCTAATGTTAAACCATATTAAAAACGAGATTTATACAGGCAAGGAATCAATAATTTGTAACTTTTATGCCCACACGGTATTATGCTTTGTTTTAAACAAAAAAATACTAAATATAGAAACAAAAGTACCCTTTTGATCTGTACTGATTGTATAATCGTTATACAATATGCTTGGAATATTGTTAGAATCGGGAAAATGAGAGAAGGAGAAACAGTGATCGGAAAGGAGGAAAGCAATGTAAGGTTACAATGTTGCCGAAGAAGACAAGAATCTTGAAAAGTACCTACACACGTATACATGCAGTGGCGGAGGCAGTCAATGAGTAGGGGGTCAGCTGACCCCATGAAATTTTAAAATTAATTTATTTTATATATAATTGTAACATACATTGTTTAATTGGTTAATATTTAATGGCTTGACCCCCTTATTAATTGTGAAGTTCCAAATATTTTGTTACTTTTTTTTTCTAACAGTAATTAATAGCTAGTAATTAAGGTATTAATTGTATTATAGAGAGATTACCGATTTCTTTAAAGTGATCTTCTTAATAGATTTATTTGCTTATTCATTTTCTTCTAAGAATTTTTTTTAAAAATCTAGTATTTGCTTTTTGGTTTTCTGTTTTCTTATAAAATATTATGTATTAAAATATTATTTTCTATGAAATGCTGATAAAAGTTAAGATAAATATTTTATTAGAAACATCATAAACTGTAGTATATATATTGACCCCGATAGTTTTCTTTTCTAGCTCCGCCACTGTATACATGTAGTAATAACTAATCAAAAACAATTCAGTGTTCGAGGTATGAGACATCCTAAATTGGTGTATATTTTTATTTTTTTTTTAACTAAATTTAAATTGGTGTATTTTAACTCGCATTTGAATCAGAAGTTACCTAATACCTATCTTTGCTAAAATACGGGTAACATTTATTAACTTTCAGAGTAAATAAACCACAAACTTGCTTCACTCAAATAACTAAAAGAAAAGAACTTTAAATAAACACGATGGAAATTGAAAGAAACGGAAGAAATATTGTTATCCGCATGAAAATACGCGATGGTACATTGATGATAAGTTTACTAACGGTAAAGTGACGTTTAAAAAAAAAACGGTGAAGTGAAGCGCATCTACTTACTTTTTGATACACGTTGAAGGGACAAGTCAGCGCCACGTGTCAATTTAACATTTGATTAAACTGTAAAATTCCTCAAATGAGACTCTCTCCCCCTTATAAATCTTGCACTCGTTGTCTTCCTTTTCCCCAACCTTCACATAAACTCTTCCCCAATCTCTCTAGTAAGTAAACTCATCTCTAATCTAAGAGCTTACAAAGCGTCAACATCACCCGAATTTGAGTTTCTGGACTTGTATCGATCCGCAATCGAAAATGAAGGGCGCTTTGCTTGTGGACGATGAGTTTATACACGGCGAAGAGAAGAACCTGACTGTTCGGAAAACTTCTCTTTTTTTCGCCGGCGATGGTTTCACGGTTTACGACTGCAAGGGCAGTTTGGTCTTTCGGGTGGACTCTTACGGCGGTCCCAACAACCGCGACACCGACGAGGTTGTCCTCATGGACGCTCACGGTCGCTGTCTCCTCACCCTCCGGCGAAAGGTACCTCCTTTTACTATTCTGTCTGTACGCATCTTCGTTCGAAATGGTTTGATTGGAATTGGTTTTGTCTTTTGTGGGATGAAAAGCGACCGTTTTTAGAGATTCGAATTACTGAGTCAACTCGGAGAGAGTAATTACAACCTAACTAGCTCTGTTTTTTTCCAAACGGTGAAACAGAGGCCGAGTTTGCGACGGAGATGGGAAGGGTATCTCGGGGAAAGATCCGACGGTCAGAAACCGATCTTCGGGGTGAGGAGATCGTCGATAATCGGGAGGAATGGTGTGACGGTGGAGGTTTACGGGGAGTACGACTGCAGCGAGTACCTGATCGAAGGTAATTTCGGGCAAAGGAGCTGCACGGTGGTGGAGGCGGAGACGAGGCGGAAAGTGGCGGAGATACGGCGCAAAGTGGATGCGTCAACGAACGTGATGCTTGGGAAAGACGTTTTCTCGTTGAACGTGAAGCCCGGGTTTGATGGAGCCTTCGCCATGGGATTGGTCCTTGTCCTTGATCAAACCTACGGTGAAGATTTCGTTGAGGTTGGTGAAGAACAGGTGCACCCTTCCGCAGAAGATCACTGATTTCTTCCTCCTCTTTTCTTGTTTTTTGTTTTTTTTTCCTCGGTGGGAAGCAAAACCGAGTGGAAATAATAATTATTAATGTGGGTTCCTAGTTGTGAGTTTCTTGTCGGCTTGAAAAGGAACGATTTGGACAAATATTTTCTCGCCTGTCCCTTGCTGTGATCTCATTTGAATGTAGAACTCAACTACAGGCTACAGCTGTTTAATTTGAAGAAAAAAGGGCTTGATAACTTTTGAGAAAGGAGTTAGTTGTAAATATATCATAAATATTAGTATATATCCTGTTTTGTCAGATTAATTTTCTTTTTGTTGGTGAGTTAGGCAAAAACTTACACAGGGTCGTGTTTTACATTAGTCAAAATATGAAGGTATAAAGGGTGTCACATCTACTTTCTCTTTCCAAAGACATATAGTCCATAATACTCCATAGGACGGTTCAACAATAATACTCCAAATCTATGGGAATTAGGATAACTTATACTATAATATTGTGAAAGTAGAAAGGAAATTATTGACAAAAATGAAACAGAATGGTAACTTTATTTTGTCGGAAAATTGCTATCGCAAATACTTTTGAGTAATGTTTTCAATACCCAGATTACTTATTCTTGACCGTTTTGCACTATCTCCCATCTCAATTTTCGAAATAACATGCCTAATTCCACAGCTCCACAGCTCTTTTCTAATTTCTAAAATCATCTTCTTGTTTGGTGGAATGGTCTCGCTTAATTAGTTTTAGCCCAGTAACATTTGGAGGTTTTTAATCACTCACCAACACGAAATCTGACTTTTAAGGCCCAAAGGTTTAATAGTCCAACTCCGAACAAGTATTATAGTTTTTTTTCTTCTTTTCTTCCAAAATATATGTGGTTGGCTAAACTTTGTGATGTCAACTCAATCATACTTTATTTTAACTGTCTCAATCTGAATGTAGTACTTGTGTAAGTTGTCATAGACAAAGAAGAGACATATACACTGCATATAGAAAAATATATGGCGGTTGGGAGTGGTGGATTTGTTGTGGCAGTTGGGTGTGGTCTATCCGAACCTGTCGACTGTAGTTTCTCCTCTAGGTGGCTTTCAAAGCACCGTCAAAAAGTGGTTTATGCGCTGGTTTTCAATTTTGTCTTGGGCCTTCGTGATGGCGCCTCTTGTATCCCACTGTTGTGTGGAGTTAGGGGTTTGGGTCGTGAAAGAAGTGGCGGGTTCAAGTTTGTTGTGGTAAGCCATCGGGTGCTCTCTCTTTTAGTCTCCTTTGCATCGGGAAAAAGATTCAAGTGGGAATTGCTAGCTCAATTTTGGGATCTCGTTTCAGAATCGAGATTGAGAAGTGGCTTCTCTCGAGCTCTTCTCTGAGATCGGCTCTTCATGCTCGTTTGTCTTTCCATGTCGCTGGTGTATTTGTGGTTTGTTTTACCTTGTTTCCGATCGAGTTGGTCTTCTTTGTAGATTTATATGTGTGGGTGTTTACGGAGAAGGTGTAGGCCCTTTTTTTTAGTATTTGAGGGTTTCTCTCAGATCACGGTGGCTCGCGGCAACTTTGACGTCTGATCATATTGGATTTTTCTGTTTGTGAACGCTGCCTTTTAATTCTTCGTTCGCGGCAACTTTATTGTGATTTTGCATGACTTTTTCTGCTGGTTCCGTTTTCCGTTTTCTAGTTGTCTTTATAATTTTCAAAATTTTGATATAAAATTTAACATTTAAACTCAAGAAAAATATATAAAGTTTTATCGACGTGTGATATACACGCATATTGCATTTGCATATGTGTATTAAACATGCATATTATATCTTTTTATTTAGTTAGGTACTGATACAGTAATATATATATAAGAAGGTGTACATGTGTGTTTTAGGATGGTGTGGTAATAGCGCGTTGGGGAAAATCACGGAATATGGTAGTTGGAGACATATGGCCAATTTCATCAGTCTTTTGCTCTTCTTCTTCTCCTTCATCTTCGTCCTCCTCCACATCCCACAGAAACCTTGCGTATGAAGCTTGCACGTAGCTGCACCATTATGGTAATATTGTTATCATAAACTCTTGTAAAATGTTTATATAAAGTAGATATGTTGCAAAATTACCAATCTTCCGGGGACATTTGGGCAGCTTGTTGGAAATAGGAGTTGGCTCTTTTACGATCTCCGTGGTTTTGCAAAATGAGATCGGCGTATAGCGAGAGAACGTTTCCATCGTTGGTGTTCCCCAAAATTGCTCTTTCGCAATACTCTTCTGCTTTCTTCATGTCTCCTTTCACCTGTTCATATACATATATATGATTTTTCCATAAAAAAAAATTATTTCCTCTCTTTTAAAACTGAAAATGAAAATTTTGGTTTTTGTTTTGGTATTCTACTAGTCTAGCTAGATACCATGAGGCACATAGAAAAAAAAATATACAATAGTCACAAAGATCCATGCAATACAAACTTTACACGTGGATGGATCTTCTGCTAAAATATCATGTACAAAATATCCTATATAAATTAAAGAAACATTAAAAAGAACGGCCTAATAGATATTTTTTCTTTGTTGACCAAATCCATCAACTTATTTACCTCTTTCAAGAACTTGGCGTAGTTTCCAGTCAAAAGAGAGTTTCCAGGATTCAAGTCGATCATCTCCCTGTAATACACATCGGTGGCGTCCTCACTTCCACCGCCGTCAACACCACTTCCACCGACACCACCGCCGCTGCAGATCTTGCCGCCGCTACTTCCCATCCCACCACCACCACCACCACCACCACCATCACCCACAAGAGTCTCAAGACGATCGTCATCATCACTGACCTTATCCCCCAGTCCAGAGCTCGAGAACAGCCTCTCCATTAGAAAGGTCGACGACGGATCCAAAATCTTTCTCCTGTTGGCCGTTCCATCATGAGAACTTTCATCTAAAGATGACCTGCGTTGCCTGCGTGGTATTAGGTTATTGTTGTCGTTATAACTTGATTTAAGAACAATCTCCTTGTGCTCAGAGAGAGATTGGTGCAACAGCTCCCCAGTGTGTTCATCTATGGATTTTGAAGAGAGACGAGACAGCGATCTGTTTTGGCGCTGGAGCTGTGACTCGGGCTCCGGTGACGATTCTCTCGAACGGTGTTGTGGAAGCCACGAGTTCAGTATCGGAGCCGATGTGCTTCTCAGTAACATGATGATCACTCGGTTGATTACAAAAACATTTTATATTAAAAACTCCATTAGACTAAAACCACTCGCGAGTCTCTTGATAATGTATAATGAGTAGCCCTACTAGGGTCTTTATAATGGTAAGCCGCACATACTTAATTTATAGACTGTAAAGATAAGTGTATATATTATTGGTCTCATCAGTTGATCACACCAGCCAAGAGAAAAACAATGTGGGATTATTCTATATTGATAGATAAAGATCGCAGAAATCCCTTGGCCACTGATGCTTTGACACGTTGACCACAACCACATGGGCAAAAGTGGGAACCAAATTTTCACCCTTTTGTCCACATCAGTACACTGTTTCTTACAGAAAACTGACGGTGCTTAGTGAAGCATGAGATAGGGACAAACTCTAAACGTAACTGTCAGATACAGTGCTGTATATCTCAGATCGAGACAATGAGCGACACGTTTTAGACTTTAGCTGACGAATGGAGACGGCAAGCGGTGAGAATCTGAGTGCTTCACATTCATCATCACTCTCATGCTTTTAGTTTATCAACTGGCGAGGGCTCTCGTCTTTTGTCACGCTATGGCCTATGGGGGGGGGGATTAATTAAATGTATCCAGTAGATAATAACGTTATTGAGCTTTCTTTCGAAGCTTTGAGAAGAAAACGATCCGTGCATGATACGCTATGTACATATAAGTTTCTGATCATTTTATGGAGGTGATATATAATTGAATCTGATTTATGAATATTACAACAATAATCGATGAATCTGATTGCTCCTATATATGTAGATAATATCATCCCATTTAATTTATACAGGAACATACCTAAGGAATTAGTAGGATGTTGAAACGTTCGATAATCAATTTATTTTATTTTGCGGAGACGCAGTCGAGTTATATTATTCATATAAATAATACTCCTATATAGAGATAAGATGCGATATTTGAGACGGTCGCTATCTAACAGACAGGTAACCAGAACGTACGGTGGTGAGGAATTGTGGGTTGACTTAAGAAAAAAGGTCTTTGGTAACTGGAGTTTCTCGAGCCTTTACGCTTAGTAGGCCCATACTCTCATTTTCCTTTTGCTCCTCTAAATTTCAGGCCCAAAATTATATATCACGCATGTGAATGGTGGCGTCATTCAACATGCATGATACAGAGATAGATATATGCCGACAAACATATCATCGAATCTTCTTTTTATTTTTCTCTTAAAAGTTTAAAACACATCATGCGAAGAGACGAGAAAGTGTTTACATATCATAAGATTGTCTAATCCCGAAAATTAACCATGACCCATCAACATGATACCGTCATTCATGGATCATCATGAGCGTCCATGAGAAGCAACACTACACATGCACTAAACACACGCTGTATAAATATAGATACTATTCTCGAGGTTCAAATAGTTTGTCTCGACATCTACACATCCACCTTACCGGATAGTATGGTTCACTATCATCATCATCATCATCATCATCATGAGCATCATGAATGTCAAATAGATAAGGAAGGCAAGGCTTGCAATTCTGGCACTTGTTTGCACACGCGGGAGGCTCTGAACCCAGAACCGACCCCTTCCTTTTCAGTTGATGATCATGAGCCCCTGCTTAAACATGTACATATAATTGATCAGAGAGAATTTCATAAATGAGTTTTTTTTTTTCCAATTAAGGGGGCGATAATTTCAGGGATTTGGGTATATATATACCAGATATGTAGTTTAGAGATAGGAGAGAGAAGATGTTGACAATGAAAAATGCAGCTCCAAATAAACCAAATCGTTTATATTTTCTTGACGAGACCATATCTTCACTTTTTTTTTCTCAAAACACAAAGCCAGAGTTATATAGCACATACGCATGCATGCTTTGGTATATATACACACACACACTAGCATACACATGGTTTGGTGCATATATATATATATATATAGATACATTTGCATGGGAAAGGAGCATGCCCCCTTTTTTGGTTGGCCGGCTCGGCCGTATATGTTGCTTGTCGATCGTAAATGTTAAATTAGAAATACGTCTAATTATATAATTGAATGAAAAAGAATCGGTAGCCATACAAATTAGGACTCGTCACATATGACTACACATCCCAATTTTTTAAAAAAAACACAAACCAAAGTTTTTTTTTTATAATTATAATTGGTGACATGCACGAATAGTAACAGTTTCCGACAAAAAAAAAACGTTAATCTGGATAAAAATCCATAAAAAACAAAAATCCACCAAAAAGGCATTTTTGGCCACATACACGCTATCAAAATCTTTGTGAGAGGTGACATATGAAAGAAATACATTGTTGGCAAAATCATAAATTCGTGTATCTTTTAGTTGAAAAATGTAGCCATATTGAGTTTAGATTGTGAAGGTAATAAAAATTTAATTGGGAGTAGTTTATATGGTCAATCTCGAACGACGATGTAAAGTGGGAATAGGAGACAAGAGACAAGAGACAAGAGACATTTCAAAGGATGCCAATTGGTCCAAATGACCACCAATCGAAGATAGCTAAGGTTTGTCGGACAAACCCGTAAGTCTACTTTGGGACAAACGTTGCTGTTGACTTAATGCTTGATTTTTCAAGTCAAGAATCTCAAGACTTAATTAACCATGAACTTAACTCGTTATCGAGATCGGTAACAATAAATTTTCCTCTAGAATGTTTCGATAACTTTTTTTTTTTAATTCAAAATTAATCAACCTTGAATTTTAAATCATTACAGTTCAATCAGAGTCCTTTCATTTGATGTAAAAAAAATAAAAAAATCATGGGTGCCTTCAGATTTGTTGCCTATGTGGGACTCGACACGTGTAACTCTTTTGATTCTCGGTCAGGGTTGTTAATTGCAAAGAAAATTAATCGTCAAGGAAGAGGAAAAACCGCAAAAATAAACAAATGATTCTTGTTGTTCTCTCTATTCATTGTTCAGTTTGGTTTTGATCCCAAGAAAGTTTGGATTTTTATGGTTGATTCAAACGAGGAGGACTTTCGGGGTTTTCCGTTTCTATCGATTTGAAACAGTCGATCTGATTATAAAGCACCTGATTCTTTGATGTGAGCGACAGTTTTGGAATCATAATGGAAATCAAAACTCCCTTTAGAGATTATAAAAGTAAATCCTTCAAGCTGATCCATGAAAAAAGATATGGTCGAATGTGTTTTGTTTACCTATGAAAAATGATTAGCATGTTCGCAAATGTCTAGACATTCATTGATTCCCGTCAAAGCTTATGTTTTGGGATGCATTTAGATTGTCTTTGTCTGAACCTCTAAATCACCTATTTGCCTCGTCTTCTGTGTACCAATTTTGGTCTCTGTAGTGTAGACTTTCTTTCTGTCTTCAGCGTGTGGTCTTCTTACCTATTGAACTTTTGTAAATGGTGGCATTTGGGGATTCAGTATTTCAATCATTTTGTCTTTCGTTCTAGCTGTCGGATATCATCAAGTGGCAGAAGCGATCTTTATCATCACCGCTGCTGTCAAAGATGAATGCGGGAAACCTCCACTCTTTTTAGGTAACTATGGAAAGGATATGTTTGTGTCTTGATGAAATTGTCTGCAAGGTTAGAGACCAAAATCGTATTGTTTCTTGGATTGCTTCAGAATTGAATGACTAAGAGACCGTATTTTTGGTTGCAAGGACTTGTAGAGAACACAGACAAAGACATGATCAAGCTACTCAAATAAGATTGAAACCTCCCACTGAGTTTTAATATAGCAGCTGAGTTCCTTGGATGAGAGATTCGTCTACTCTAGAGTTGTGAGACTTATCATTTTCTATTAACTGCTGCTAATCCAAAATCTTTTCTGTTTTGTCTTGTTTTGCTCTTCTTTGGATTGAATCAAACAACAAAAGTAGCGATTCTTGAATCATGAAATGTAGTATATGTGACAGAACAGAGCAAGTAAATATCATCACATCGTTCGAGTTATCACTTATCACCTATGAATTATATGGTGGAGACCAATGTGGTCGGCGGGCACCATAACTAAGGTTATTAAGCGAGCTAATCCCTCTCTTAAATTCTTTAAATGCTTAGAAACTGATGTTGTTAATCTCTAGTATGGTTAATCATCCTTCTCTCAAACGTTTTATTTTATCTCTATGACCTCAATCGTTATGGCCTAACCTTTGTAAATTTGTTTTTTTCTTTTGCAATTTAAATATGAAAAACCCTTTTTAAAAAAAAAAAAATGTATAATTCTTAATTTAAAATCTCATCAAAAATTGAAATATTAACTTTTAACTAAAAAATTTGTTTCCTTTTACAAATATAACTAGAAAATTCACTGAACTTGTCTTTTTTTGGTATAACTCAAAAGTCGCCAAAACCCAGTCCAACACGTACGAAGGAGATTAATAGCCTTCGATATTAAAGGAAATTTAAAACAATATGATATCCATTACAAATTAAGGACATACAGAGAATCCTTAGATGCTCGTCTATATCCCATAAACAGATAACAAAACAAAAAACAAACAGAGTGCATGCATTTGTATCCAAAGCTGTTATGTGATCAAAGTGAGGCTCCCTTTATGTTGTGTGCTTATTTTATATGCCTTAAGTCAATCTGAAGTTAAATCAAATATTCAACTCTGCTTAGATCGATCCAATTGATCTGGTCAAAATGGTATGACTCGTTGACTCTCTCTCTCTCTCTCTCTACGAACATGAAACCGAATTTGAAAAACTAATCCTCTCTTCCAGGATCCTGTTTTGGTCGTACTCGTTGCAATTGTAGGACTTCTTCCCAGGTTATGCTATGGTGAATCGGTGATGAAATATGGAGCCGTCGGGGATGGAATTGCAGATGACACATCTGTAAGTTATTGGTGTATGTATCTCACAAGAAGCTCACTTACACTAATTAAACATCTTTAAACATGTTTTGTCGATTAAAAAAAAGGCGTTCAAAAAGGCGTGGGACAATGCTTGTAACGGAAGGTCCAAAATGGGAAGTGTATACGTACCAGCAGGGAAGGTGTTCGTCCTCAACTCTCTCCACTTCACGGGTCCTTGCATTCTTAAACCTCTCCTTTTCACTGTAAACCCCTCCAATTTCTATCACTTTTATTACACATTAATCAACATTACATGAATAATCGAATACGAAAACCTCCAGGTTTGAATAATTTTTATTTTGTTATGAGATAGATCGATGGAGAAATTAGAGCGGAGAGTGATCCAAAGAAATGGCAAAAAGGTGAGAACGGGGTAATACCATGGCTCATATTCGATCAAGTGGATGGACTTGTAATCTCCGGACGTGGCTTGTTGGACGGCAAAGGCAAACGATGGTGGGGCATTCATTGTAGAGACCATCCCGGACCTGTAATCTAGCTCCTTTTCATCCTTTTTTTTTTCCTTTTTCTTTGGGATATATTATTCTAACTAATCATTTCTATGTAACAATTTCAGCATTGCATCTGGCTTGCACCAACGGTAAGTTTGTTTTTTATTTTTTCTTACGAAAACAAAATACAAAAAGAAACTTGGAGGGGTGTTTTGTTTCATTAATTAGGGGATGTGAGTTGTGTATTATTCCCGCAGATGATGACATTTAGCAATTGCGGAAATGTAACATTGAAGAGTTTGAGATTCAGAAATAGTGCACAAACACATGTTCTTGTGATGGGAAGCCAAAATGTGCATATCAATGCCATCAAAATAACATCACCGGAGGCTAGCCCTAACACTGACGGTGTCCACATCACATCTTCCTCCGCCGTTTCTATTACTCATTCCCACATCGCCACAGGTAATTTTATCTAATCAGCCATAACAACAATCCTTATATATATATATATATATTCTCATTGACACCATGAATAGATACAGATTCGAAATGCTATCTCGCTAGTTTTCCTCTCTTTGTGTTCTCACAATCCAATATATATACATATACAGGTGATGATTGTGTGTCCATCGGAGATCAAGTGAATGATTTGAATGTTACATTTGTGAACTGCGGACCTGGACATGGTGTGAGGTGATCAAATTGTCCATGATGAACCTCGCAGTTAATTTTATTATAATTTTTAAATAAAAAAAAACTAGAAACCAATAAATAAATAAACTAATAAGAAATGTGAGACGACAGCATTGGGAGTTTAGGTCGAGGAGGAACGGAGGTAGCAGTGGAAGACATACGTGTGCGGCACGTTAACTTCACGGGAACAACTAACGGAGCTCGAATCAAGACATGGCCCGGGGGAACTGGTTACGTCCGAGGAATCGAATTCTTCGACATTCGTTTCTCCTCCGTACAAAACCCCATCATCATTGATCAGTTCTACGGCTGTTCCCCTAAATGCGCCGAGACTGTAAGTATATATATACCCTTTTTTCTTCTTCTTTAATTTTTTCTCAAGTTAAGTTTAAATGAAATGAAGCATGACTCAGGTTGTTTGGTTAATGGAATACCATTTATCAGAGAAAGGGAGTTCACATAGAGAAAGTGAGATACGTGAAGATGAGTGGAACATCGGCGACAAAGGTGGCGATGAAGTTTAAGTGTTCAGGGAAGAGTGTTCCATGTAGCAACGTTTTCATGAGAGACATTGATTTGTCTCCGGACAGTGGCATTGATTCTCTCTCCTCTCTCTGCACCTTTGTTCAAGGCTCAGCCCGAGGCATCATCCGCCCCTCCTCCTGTCTTTAATATACACTCTATTATATTAAATTTGTATCAAACTGGTAAGCAAGCTTCTTGGGGGTGTAAATTGAAATAGAATGGACTTAAAGGGGGTCATACTGGAAATAAACAAGAATTGAAGTTAAAAGGCCGAAGCCCCAAATAAGTAAGATGTCAGAGCCCAAGAGTCACTGAAATTGGTTTTTTTCTCCAAAACCCGCAAAACCTAAAACCTTAAACCTCCGTATGACTCGAATCAGTCCCGTCGTTAGCCTCCTGGGTTGTGGTAATCTCCTCCATCTCAGGGCTTCTCAGATCGAAAAAATCTTTCCTTTTTCCGGTTTAGGATCATTGCCCAGCTGAGTTGAAGTTCGGATATTCGCTGTCGGCGCGATTGTTTTGGATATGTCTGTTGCCGAATCGCATTGGGTTTTAGGTATTTTCGATTGAAGTAGATGGATGTCGAGAGGGTTTGACTAAATCCTCGGGAATTTCTCTTCAAACCTGATTCTTCTAGATTTAGATTAATCTCCCTTTTTGTGGTATTGCTTGATGTTGTTAAATCCTGAGGGAATGATTGGTTTGTAGATCTTACAAATTGCCAAAAAGACTGGAGATTTGGGGGGGAAATTAGTAAAGCTACATGTTATCGGGTTCACTATACGGGCATGTTTAGGCTCGAGGGAAGCCCTGGATCATGCTATCTCTGCGACCCATTCGCAGATTCTGCCATTCTTCTTCCTCTATAGCCACTGGTATTGCATCGAGCCTCCATGTTCCAACTGAATCCAATCTGATCCAACCGCTTGAGGAACCTGCCCTCGTCAAGCTTAAATCTGAGCGAGACCCTGAGAAGCTCTTCAAGCTCTTTAAAGCTAATGCCACTAACCAGCTGGTGATTGAAAATCGATTTGCTTTTGAAGACACGGTTTCTAGATTAGCTGGGGCTCGTCGGTTTGACTTCATCGAGGATCTTCTTGAGCATCAGAAGACGCTTCGACAAGGTAGGCGCGAGGGCTTCATTGTTAGGATTATGATCTTGTATGGGAAGGCTGGAATGACCAAGCACGCACTAGATACTTTCTACAATATGGATTCTTACGGGTGTAAGCGGACTGTTAAATCCTTCAATGCCGCACTTAAAGTCTTAACTTTGAAACCTGATCTGCACACCATCCAGGACTTCCTTCGCGATGTCCCATCAAAGTATGGAGTTGAAATTGATGCAGTTTCTTTTAACATTGTCATTAAATCTCTCTGTGAGATGGGGTTTCTTGACAATGCGTATCTGGCAATGGTGGAGATGGAGAAATCAGGGTTAAAACCAGACGTAGTTACATATACTACACTTATATCTGCCTTTTACAAGCACGATAGGTATGTGATCGGCAATGGGCTGTGGAACCTTATGGTACTCAAGGGTTGCAGGCCTAATCTCACTACCTTCAATGTTAGGATTCAGTTTTTAGTGAATAGGAGACGAGCTTGGGATGCAAATGATCTGTTGCTGTTGATGCCAAAACTCCAGATGGAACCGGACAGCCTAACATATAACATGGTTATCAAAGGTTTATTTCTTGCGGGGTTCCCTGAAATGGCGGAAAGGGTTTACACAGCGATGCATGGTAAGGGTTACAAACCCAATGTGAAGATCTACCAGACGATGATCCACTATTTGTGTAAAGCAGGAAAGTTTGATTTGGCTTATACGATGTGTAAGGATTGTATGAGGAAGAAGTGGTACCCAAACTTGGACACAGTTGGTATGTTGCTCGAGGGGCTTGTTGAAAAGGGCCAGCTTGATCAGGCTAAGTTGATTATGGCGTTAGTTCACAAACGAGTCCCACCTTTCAGCTCAAAACAGTTGCTCTCCCTTGAGTCCAAATTGTAATGTTTACATTGGTGTGGAACAATTTTGCTACAGTTACACGACTATTGCGGTCAAGGGATATTTTCTCCTGAGCTTCTTTTGTATAGTTGTGGTGGAAATGGAAATTGGATGTGGCCCCATATTAGGCGGCACACTAACTTATTCTCAGCAGATTCAACTATTTGTTCTTCCATGTTAATAAAGCTCAGGATGAATTGGAAACTCTGGTGAATACTCAGTAATGTCCTCTTTTGATTTCAGCTCAAGAGCAGTTTGGCATAAACAAAGTTGTTGTGACCAATCTTTTGCCAAGTGCTGGAGAAACCGGTAGGAGATTTGTCTGGTGATACGCACACACTTGGCCCTGTAAAAATCATCATCTTCTGTTGAAAAGAATGGTGATTTTCGTATCAACATTCATAGAGTTTTCCTGCTACAAAACAGCAGGAGAAGAAGAGGCGAAAAGTTGTTTATTTGGTTGTTAATTCTGTGTACCGTTGGGGCAATAGTATTCTGTTGGTTGTGAAAATAAAAAAAAAATACATATTTTTTGCATTGTACTGTCGAACTTTTGAGCCCACAAATGAGAAAGCGAACAAAAGTTTATTTGGTGTCTGATTTATCGTAAGTGTAATTGTAACGATATAGATATTTAAATTTGAATTTTGAACTTGTTTTTTAGGGAGGACATGACTCTGAATCTTAAAGGACAGGGCTTTATTGTCGTGTTTTTATGATTTGAAAATTTTGAATTTGTAGAGTTGTAGGTCCAATGAAAAAAGATACGATGTCAATCATGTATTCTGAATCTCTTCTTCTAAATAAAACGCAAGAAGTCGTCGACGATGATAATGAGATAAACATAGGCATCATCGCCATCAAGCTGATAAGTTCCGTGGGTTACTCGATCACGACACATATACATACATACACACACACAC
>JAHZTW010000001.1:442594310-442613035 GCA_020283515.1 Alliaria petiolata | reverse complement strand
AGAGCAAGAACAATGGTAGTTCTTATAAGAACTCTTAATATATATTAAATAAATAAAAATTATTATAATAATGAATTGGTTCTTAAAAACTTAAGAAAGTATCTTATTTAAAAAATTTTGAGTGTTTTTCTTAAGTTCTTAAGAACCTTATTTATTATTATAATAATTTTTATTTATTTAATATATATTAAGAGTTTCTATAAGAACTACCATTGTTCTTGCTCTAAGTATGGATAGTACACGGATCTAATTTGAGCGCACATGCATCAAATATCTCTTCTCCTGTAATAATAGTGTTGGAGGTTAGAGACCGACCTTGGAAACGTGTTCTTTTTGTTTCGTACCCTTTTATCTTCTTTTTAGTCAATCGGGTCACATCGAGTGTTGGACTTTATACATCCCAAATTAGCAAAATTAGATATTTATTTATTGAAACAATCCGAAAATCAGGTGTAATTTTGGCCTAATTAGATATTTCAACCAAATATCCCTTAACCAACAAAACAAAAACAAAAATCAAGAAAATATCCATCCCACCCTCTTTCGTTTGCTAACATTCACAAATATCCTTTATTTTCTCAAAATAGAGGATATACAACTAAAATTTCCGCAAAAATATATAGATCAATAGCCATCAGGTGTACCGAATTATGATACCACACCGAAACGATCTTTTATTTCATCACCTTTTTGCAATTTAGTGGGTTTTTACTTTTTAACGGTTAAAATTTCTTAAATAGAAATTTTATTCCATTAGACCACTTTCAATGGAGGGTTTTAAACACATGTTCTAAAAATCAAAAAAATCAAAAAGGATGAGAGAGAGAGCAGAACTGATTCTGATTATAGAGTTTTTAGAAACTTTCTCTAACCACGTGTCACCTTCTGATTAGTTTGCCTTTTAAAAAGAAAATAAAAATTAAATAAATAATATTATTATATTAAAATATTATTAAATTAAAAATGAGAAACTCATTTTTAGAACCTAAGCGTTGGAGATGGCCTTAAACTATTTATATTAGTGAGTTCTCGTGAGTTAATCTCATGATAATAAATAAATAATAACAATAAAAAAGAAAGAGAATGTGAGAAGGGATTTTCATGTTAAATCATTCTCATGTATTGGAATGCTTTTATAGTTTTGACTATTTAAAAGTAGAATATCAAAAAGAAAAAAAAACTAAAAGGAGAGACATATATTGTAACATTTTTTTTGGGGGTTAAAGATTGTATTTAAGAAACCGGTGGTTACAATAAAAGAAGCTCAATCCACGTATATTGTAACATTGGACAACAAAATACAGAGTGTATAACTAACAAGTAATAATATATAAATGATGATCAGAAAACTCTTTATGGTCAAATGATCAGTAATAAGTTCTTCATAACACATGATTTTGCTTAAAGGTTTCAATAACTTATTCTAGTTTGTAATATTTTATGAGATAGTGGGAATCTTTTTCCCATGCAGGCCACTTGATGGGTCTATATATATGAAATCATGCATATAGATAGATGTAGACACAAATATGTGTATAATATTCGGTTATGGGAAAACCCACGTTTTACACAGTTTTAATTCGTTTCCGTTTCAGGAGGACCAATATTTTTAGAAGTATAGTACTATACTATTGACTCGCTAACTGGTCATGGACATTGATGGTACATGTAGGGTTCAAATTTTATATATAAATAAAACAATAAAGAATATAAACATCAACGACGAGATCTGATGAGAATATTTTGTAAGGCTGGTAAGCTTTATACTTATAAAAGTTGAGATGCATTCCATGACTCCGCTCTTTTTAATTCACCAACATTGAGCCACTTAGTTACGTATTCTAATGTTAAACCATATTAAAAACGAGATTTATACAGGCAAGGAATCAATAATTTGTAACTTTTATGCCCACACGGTATTATGCTTTGTTTTAAACAAAAAAATACTAAATATAGAAACAAAAGTACCCTTTTGATCTGTACTGATTGTATAATCGTTATACAATATGCTTGGAATATTGTTAGAATCGGGAAAATGAGAGAAGGAGAAACAGTGATCGGAAAGGAGGAAAGCAATGTAAGGTTACAATGTTGCCGAAGAAGACAAGAATCTTGAAAAGTACCTACACACGTATACATGCAGTGGCGGAGGCAGTCAATGAGTAGGGGGTCAGCTGACCCCATGAAATTTTAAAATTAATTTATTTTATATATAATTGTAACATACATTGTTTAATTGGTTAATATTTAATGGCTTGACCCCCTTATTAATTGTGAAGTTCCAAATATTTTGTTACTTTTTTTTTCTAACAGTAATTAATAGCTAGTAATTAAGGTATTAATTGTATTATAGAGAGATTACCGATTTCTTTAAAGTGATCTTCTTAATAGATTTATTTGCTTATTCATTTTCTTCTAAGAATTTTTTTTAAAAATCTAGTATTTGCTTTTTGGTTTTCTGTTTTCTTATAAAATATTATGTATTAAAATATTATTTTCTATGAAATGCTGATAAAAGTTAAGATAAATATTTTATTAGAAACATCATAAACTGTAGTATATATATTGACCCCGATAGTTTTCTTTTCTAGCTCCGCCACTGTATACATGTAGTAATAACTAATCAAAAACAATTCAGTGTTCGAGGTATGAGACATCCTAAATTGGTGTATATTTTTATTTTTTTTTTAACTAAATTTAAATTGGTGTATTTTAACTCGCATTTGAATCAGAAGTTACCTAATACCTATCTTTGCTAAAATACGGGTAACATTTATTAACTTTCAGAGTAAATAAACCACAAACTTGCTTCACTCAAATAACTAAAAGAAAAGAACTTTAAATAAACACGATGGAAATTGAAAGAAACGGAAGAAATATTGTTATCCGCATGAAAATACGCGATGGTACATTGATGATAAGTTTACTAACGGTAAAGTGACGTTTAAAAAAAAAACGGTGAAGTGAAGCGCATCTACTTACTTTTTGATACACGTTGAAGGGACAAGTCAGCGCCACGTGTCAATTTAACATTTGATTAAACTGTAAAATTCCTCAAATGAGACTCTCTCCCCCTTATAAATCTTGCACTCGTTGTCTTCCTTTTCCCCAACCTTCACATAAACTCTTCCCCAATCTCTCTAGTAAGTAAACTCATCTCTAATCTAAGAGCTTACAAAGCGTCAACATCACCCGAATTTGAGTTTCTGGACTTGTATCGATCCGCAATCGAAAATGAAGGGCGCTTTGCTTGTGGACGATGAGTTTATACACGGCGAAGAGAAGAACCTGACTGTTCGGAAAACTTCTCTTTTTTTCGCCGGCGATGGTTTCACGGTTTACGACTGCAAGGGCAGTTTGGTCTTTCGGGTGGACTCTTACGGCGGTCCCAACAACCGCGACACCGACGAGGTTGTCCTCATGGACGCTCACGGTCGCTGTCTCCTCACCCTCCGGCGAAAGGTACCTCCTTTTACTATTCTGTCTGTACGCATCTTCGTTCGAAATGGTTTGATTGGAATTGGTTTTGTCTTTTGTGGGATGAAAAGCGACCGTTTTTAGAGATTCGAATTACTGAGTCAACTCGGAGAGAGTAATTACAACCTAACTAGCTCTGTTTTTTTCCAAACGGTGAAACAGAGGCCGAGTTTGCGACGGAGATGGGAAGGGTATCTCGGGGAAAGATCCGACGGTCAGAAACCGATCTTCGGGGTGAGGAGATCGTCGATAATCGGGAGGAATGGTGTGACGGTGGAGGTTTACGGGGAGTACGACTGCAGCGAGTACCTGATCGAAGGTAATTTCGGGCAAAGGAGCTGCACGGTGGTGGAGGCGGAGACGAGGCGGAAAGTGGCGGAGATACGGCGCAAAGTGGATGCGTCAACGAACGTGATGCTTGGGAAAGACGTTTTCTCGTTGAACGTGAAGCCCGGGTTTGATGGAGCCTTCGCCATGGGATTGGTCCTTGTCCTTGATCAAACCTACGGTGAAGATTTCGTTGAGGTTGGTGAAGAACAGGTGCACCCTTCCGCAGAAGATCACTGATTTCTTCCTCCTCTTTTCTTGTTTTTTGTTTTTTTTTCCTCGGTGGGAAGCAAAACCGAGTGGAAATAATAATTATTAATGTGGGTTCCTAGTTGTGAGTTTCTTGTCGGCTTGAAAAGGAACGATTTGGACAAATATTTTCTCGCCTGTCCCTTGCTGTGATCTCATTTGAATGTAGAACTCAACTACAGGCTACAGCTGTTTAATTTGAAGAAAAAAGGGCTTGATAACTTTTGAGAAAGGAGTTAGTTGTAAATATATCATAAATATTAGTATATATCCTGTTTTGTCAGATTAATTTTCTTTTTGTTGGTGAGTTAGGCAAAAACTTACACAGGGTCGTGTTTTACATTAGTCAAAATATGAAGGTATAAAGGGTGTCACATCTACTTTCTCTTTCCAAAGACATATAGTCCATAATACTCCATAGGACGGTTCAACAATAATACTCCAAATCTATGGGAATTAGGATAACTTATACTATAATATTGTGAAAGTAGAAAGGAAATTATTGACAAAAATGAAACAGAATGGTAACTTTATTTTGTCGGAAAATTGCTATCGCAAATACTTTTGAGTAATGTTTTCAATACCCAGATTACTTATTCTTGACCGTTTTGCACTATCTCCCATCTCAATTTTCGAAATAACATGCCTAATTCCACAGCTCCACAGCTCTTTTCTAATTTCTAAAATCATCTTCTTGTTTGGTGGAATGGTCTCGCTTAATTAGTTTTAGCCCAGTAACATTTGGAGGTTTTTAATCACTCACCAACACGAAATCTGACTTTTAAGGCCCAAAGGTTTAATAGTCCAACTCCGAACAAGTATTATAGTTTTTTTTCTTCTTTTCTTCCAAAATATATGTGGTTGGCTAAACTTTGTGATGTCAACTCAATCATACTTTATTTTAACTGTCTCAATCTGAATGTAGTACTTGTGTAAGTTGTCATAGACAAAGAAGAGACATATACACTGCATATAGAAAAATATATGGCGGTTGGGAGTGGTGGATTTGTTGTGGCAGTTGGGTGTGGTCTATCCGAACCTGTCGACTGTAGTTTCTCCTCTAGGTGGCTTTCAAAGCACCGTCAAAAAGTGGTTTATGCGCTGGTTTTCAATTTTGTCTTGGGCCTTCGTGATGGCGCCTCTTGTATCCCACTGTTGTGTGGAGTTAGGGGTTTGGGTCGTGAAAGAAGTGGCGGGTTCAAGTTTGTTGTGGTAAGCCATCGGGTGCTCTCTCTTTTAGTCTCCTTTGCATCGGGAAAAAGATTCAAGTGGGAATTGCTAGCTCAATTTTGGGATCTCGTTTCAGAATCGAGATTGAGAAGTGGCTTCTCTCGAGCTCTTCTCTGAGATCGGCTCTTCATGCTCGTTTGTCTTTCCATGTCGCTGGTGTATTTGTGGTTTGTTTTACCTTGTTTCCGATCGAGTTGGTCTTCTTTGTAGATTTATATGTGTGGGTGTTTACGGAGAAGGTGTAGGCCCTTTTTTTTAGTATTTGAGGGTTTCTCTCAGATCACGGTGGCTCGCGGCAACTTTGACGTCTGATCATATTGGATTTTTCTGTTTGTGAACGCTGCCTTTTAATTCTTCGTTCGCGGCAACTTTATTGTGATTTTGCATGACTTTTTCTGCTGGTTCCGTTTTCCGTTTTCTAGTTGTCTTTATAATTTTCAAAATTTTGATATAAAATTTAACATTTAAACTCAAGAAAAATATATAAAGTTTTATCGACGTGTGATATACACGCATATTGCATTTGCATATGTGTATTAAACATGCATATTATATCTTTTTATTTAGTTAGGTACTGATACAGTAATATATATATAAGAAGGTGTACATGTGTGTTTTAGGATGGTGTGGTAATAGCGCGTTGGGGAAAATCACGGAATATGGTAGTTGGAGACATATGGCCAATTTCATCAGTCTTTTGCTCTTCTTCTTCTCCTTCATCTTCGTCCTCCTCCACATCCCACAGAAACCTTGCGTATGAAGCTTGCACGTAGCTGCACCATTATGGTAATATTGTTATCATAAACTCTTGTAAAATGTTTATATAAAGTAGATATGTTGCAAAATTACCAATCTTCCGGGGACATTTGGGCAGCTTGTTGGAAATAGGAGTTGGCTCTTTTACGATCTCCGTGGTTTTGCAAAATGAGATCGGCGTATAGCGAGAGAACGTTTCCATCGTTGGTGTTCCCCAAAATTGCTCTTTCGCAATACTCTTCTGCTTTCTTCATGTCTCCTTTCACCTGTTCATATACATATATATGATTTTTCCATAAAAAAAAATTATTTCCTCTCTTTTAAAACTGAAAATGAAAATTTTGGTTTTTGTTTTGGTATTCTACTAGTCTAGCTAGATACCATGAGGCACATAGAAAAAAAAATATACAATAGTCACAAAGATCCATGCAATACAAACTTTACACGTGGATGGATCTTCTGCTAAAATATCATGTACAAAATATCCTATATAAATTAAAGAAACATTAAAAAGAACGGCCTAATAGATATTTTTTCTTTGTTGACCAAATCCATCAACTTATTTACCTCTTTCAAGAACTTGGCGTAGTTTCCAGTCAAAAGAGAGTTTCCAGGATTCAAGTCGATCATCTCCCTGTAATACACATCGGTGGCGTCCTCACTTCCACCGCCGTCAACACCACTTCCACCGACACCACCGCCGCTGCAGATCTTGCCGCCGCTACTTCCCATCCCACCACCACCACCACCACCACCACCATCACCCACAAGAGTCTCAAGACGATCGTCATCATCACTGACCTTATCCCCCAGTCCAGAGCTCGAGAACAGCCTCTCCATTAGAAAGGTCGACGACGGATCCAAAATCTTTCTCCTGTTGGCCGTTCCATCATGAGAACTTTCATCTAAAGATGACCTGCGTTGCCTGCGTGGTATTAGGTTATTGTTGTCGTTATAACTTGATTTAAGAACAATCTCCTTGTGCTCAGAGAGAGATTGGTGCAACAGCTCCCCAGTGTGTTCATCTATGGATTTTGAAGAGAGACGAGACAGCGATCTGTTTTGGCGCTGGAGCTGTGACTCGGGCTCCGGTGACGATTCTCTCGAACGGTGTTGTGGAAGCCACGAGTTCAGTATCGGAGCCGATGTGCTTCTCAGTAACATGATGATCACTCGGTTGATTACAAAAACATTTTATATTAAAAACTCCATTAGACTAAAACCACTCGCGAGTCTCTTGATAATGTATAATGAGTAGCCCTACTAGGGTCTTTATAATGGTAAGCCGCACATACTTAATTTATAGACTGTAAAGATAAGTGTATATATTATTGGTCTCATCAGTTGATCACACCAGCCAAGAGAAAAACAATGTGGGATTATTCTATATTGATAGATAAAGATCGCAGAAATCCCTTGGCCACTGATGCTTTGACACGTTGACCACAACCACATGGGCAAAAGTGGGAACCAAATTTTCACCCTTTTGTCCACATCAGTACACTGTTTCTTACAGAAAACTGACGGTGCTTAGTGAAGCATGAGATAGGGACAAACTCTAAACGTAACTGTCAGATACAGTGCTGTATATCTCAGATCGAGACAATGAGCGACACGTTTTAGACTTTAGCTGACGAATGGAGACGGCAAGCGGTGAGAATCTGAGTGCTTCACATTCATCATCACTCTCATGCTTTTAGTTTATCAACTGGCGAGGGCTCTCGTCTTTTGTCACGCTATGGCCTATGGGGGGGGGGATTAATTAAATGTATCCAGTAGATAATAACGTTATTGAGCTTTCTTTCGAAGCTTTGAGAAGAAAACGATCCGTGCATGATACGCTATGTACATATAAGTTTCTGATCATTTTATGGAGGTGATATATAATTGAATCTGATTTATGAATATTACAACAATAATCGATGAATCTGATTGCTCCTATATATGTAGATAATATCATCCCATTTAATTTATACAGGAACATACCTAAGGAATTAGTAGGATGTTGAAACGTTCGATAATCAATTTATTTTATTTTGCGGAGACGCAGTCGAGTTATATTATTCATATAAATAATACTCCTATATAGAGATAAGATGCGATATTTGAGACGGTCGCTATCTAACAGACAGGTAACCAGAACGTACGGTGGTGAGGAATTGTGGGTTGACTTAAGAAAAAAGGTCTTTGGTAACTGGAGTTTCTCGAGCCTTTACGCTTAGTAGGCCCATACTCTCATTTTCCTTTTGCTCCTCTAAATTTCAGGCCCAAAATTATATATCACGCATGTGAATGGTGGCGTCATTCAACATGCATGATACAGAGATAGATATATGCCGACAAACATATCATCGAATCTTCTTTTTATTTTTCTCTTAAAAGTTTAAAACACATCATGCGAAGAGACGAGAAAGTGTTTACATATCATAAGATTGTCTAATCCCGAAAATTAACCATGACCCATCAACATGATACCGTCATTCATGGATCATCATGAGCGTCCATGAGAAGCAACACTACACATGCACTAAACACACGCTGTATAAATATAGATACTATTCTCGAGGTTCAAATAGTTTGTCTCGACATCTACACATCCACCTTACCGGATAGTATGGTTCACTATCATCATCATCATCATCATCATCATGAGCATCATGAATGTCAAATAGATAAGGAAGGCAAGGCTTGCAATTCTGGCACTTGTTTGCACACGCGGGAGGCTCTGAACCCAGAACCGACCCCTTCCTTTTCAGTTGATGATCATGAGCCCCTGCTTAAACATGTACATATAATTGATCAGAGAGAATTTCATAAATGAGTTTTTTTTTTTCCAATTAAGGGGGCGATAATTTCAGGGATTTGGGTATATATATACCAGATATGTAGTTTAGAGATAGGAGAGAGAAGATGTTGACAATGAAAAATGCAGCTCCAAATAAACCAAATCGTTTATATTTTCTTGACGAGACCATATCTTCACTTTTTTTTTCTCAAAACACAAAGCCAGAGTTATATAGCACATACGCATGCATGCTTTGGTATATATACACACACACACTAGCATACACATGGTTTGGTGCATATATATATATATATATAGATACATTTGCATGGGAAAGGAGCATGCCCCCTTTTTTGGTTGGCCGGCTCGGCCGTATATGTTGCTTGTCGATCGTAAATGTTAAATTAGAAATACGTCTAATTATATAATTGAATGAAAAAGAATCGGTAGCCATACAAATTAGGACTCGTCACATATGACTACACATCCCAATTTTTTAAAAAAAACACAAACCAAAGTTTTTTTTTTATAATTATAATTGGTGACATGCACGAATAGTAACAGTTTCCGACAAAAAAAAAACGTTAATCTGGATAAAAATCCATAAAAAACAAAAATCCACCAAAAAGGCATTTTTGGCCACATACACGCTATCAAAATCTTTGTGAGAGGTGACATATGAAAGAAATACATTGTTGGCAAAATCATAAATTCGTGTATCTTTTAGTTGAAAAATGTAGCCATATTGAGTTTAGATTGTGAAGGTAATAAAAATTTAATTGGGAGTAGTTTATATGGTCAATCTCGAACGACGATGTAAAGTGGGAATAGGAGACAAGAGACAAGAGACAAGAGACATTTCAAAGGATGCCAATTGGTCCAAATGACCACCAATCGAAGATAGCTAAGGTTTGTCGGACAAACCCGTAAGTCTACTTTGGGACAAACGTTGCTGTTGACTTAATGCTTGATTTTTCAAGTCAAGAATCTCAAGACTTAATTAACCATGAACTTAACTCGTTATCGAGATCGGTAACAATAAATTTTCCTCTAGAATGTTTCGATAACTTTTTTTTTTTAATTCAAAATTAATCAACCTTGAATTTTAAATCATTACAGTTCAATCAGAGTCCTTTCATTTGATGTAAAAAAAATAAAAAAATCATGGGTGCCTTCAGATTTGTTGCCTATGTGGGACTCGACACGTGTAACTCTTTTGATTCTCGGTCAGGGTTGTTAATTGCAAAGAAAATTAATCGTCAAGGAAGAGGAAAAACCGCAAAAATAAACAAATGATTCTTGTTGTTCTCTCTATTCATTGTTCAGTTTGGTTTTGATCCCAAGAAAGTTTGGATTTTTATGGTTGATTCAAACGAGGAGGACTTTCGGGGTTTTCCGTTTCTATCGATTTGAAACAGTCGATCTGATTATAAAGCACCTGATTCTTTGATGTGAGCGACAGTTTTGGAATCATAATGGAAATCAAAACTCCCTTTAGAGATTATAAAAGTAAATCCTTCAAGCTGATCCATGAAAAAAGATATGGTCGAATGTGTTTTGTTTACCTATGAAAAATGATTAGCATGTTCGCAAATGTCTAGACATTCATTGATTCCCGTCAAAGCTTATGTTTTGGGATGCATTTAGATTGTCTTTGTCTGAACCTCTAAATCACCTATTTGCCTCGTCTTCTGTGTACCAATTTTGGTCTCTGTAGTGTAGACTTTCTTTCTGTCTTCAGCGTGTGGTCTTCTTACCTATTGAACTTTTGTAAATGGTGGCATTTGGGGATTCAGTATTTCAATCATTTTGTCTTTCGTTCTAGCTGTCGGATATCATCAAGTGGCAGAAGCGATCTTTATCATCACCGCTGCTGTCAAAGATGAATGCGGGAAACCTCCACTCTTTTTAGGTAACTATGGAAAGGATATGTTTGTGTCTTGATGAAATTGTCTGCAAGGTTAGAGACCAAAATCGTATTGTTTCTTGGATTGCTTCAGAATTGAATGACTAAGAGACCGTATTTTTGGTTGCAAGGACTTGTAGAGAACACAGACAAAGACATGATCAAGCTACTCAAATAAGATTGAAACCTCCCACTGAGTTTTAATATAGCAGCTGAGTTCCTTGGATGAGAGATTCGTCTACTCTAGAGTTGTGAGACTTATCATTTTCTATTAACTGCTGCTAATCCAAAATCTTTTCTGTTTTGTCTTGTTTTGCTCTTCTTTGGATTGAATCAAACAACAAAAGTAGCGATTCTTGAATCATGAAATGTAGTATATGTGACAGAACAGAGCAAGTAAATATCATCACATCGTTCGAGTTATCACTTATCACCTATGAATTATATGGTGGAGACCAATGTGGTCGGCGGGCACCATAACTAAGGTTATTAAGCGAGCTAATCCCTCTCTTAAATTCTTTAAATGCTTAGAAACTGATGTTGTTAATCTCTAGTATGGTTAATCATCCTTCTCTCAAACGTTTTATTTTATCTCTATGACCTCAATCGTTATGGCCTAACCTTTGTAAATTTGTTTTTTTCTTTTGCAATTTAAATATGAAAAACCCTTTTTAAAAAAAAAAAAATGTATAATTCTTAATTTAAAATCTCATCAAAAATTGAAATATTCACTTTTAACTAAAAAATTTGTTTCCTTTTACAAATATAACTAGAAAATTCACTGAACTTGTCTTTTTTTGGTATAACTCAAAAGTCGCCAAAACCCAGTCCAACACGTACGAAGGAGATTAATAGCCTTCGATATTAAAGGAAATTTAAAACAATATGATATCCATTACAAATTAAGGACATACAGAGAATCCTTAGATGCTCGTCTATATCCCATAAACAGATAACAAAACAAAAAACAAACAGAGTGCATGCATTTGTATCCAAAGCTGTTATGTGATCAAAGTGAGGCTCCCTTTATGTTGTGTGCTTATTTTATATGCCTTAAGTCAATCTGAAGTTAAATCAAATATTCAACTCTGCTTAGATCGATCCAATTGATCTGGTCAAAATGGTATGACTCGTTGACTCTCTCTCTCTCTCTCTCTACGAACATGAAACCGAATTTGAAAAACTAATCCTCTCTTCCAGGATCCTGTTTTGGTCGTACTCGTTGCAATTGTAGGACTTCTTCCCAGGTTATGCTATGGTGAATCGGTGATGAAATATGGAGCCGTCGGGGATGGAATTGCAGATGACACATCTGTAAGTTATTGGTGTATGTATCTCACAAGAAGCTCACTTACACTAATTAAACATCTTTAAACATGTTTTGTCGATTAAAAAAAAGGCGTTCAAAAAGGCGTGGGACAATGCTTGTAACGGAAGGTCCAAAATGGGAAGTGTATACGTACCAGCAGGGAAGGTGTTCGTCCTCAACTCTCTCCACTTCACGGGTCCTTGCATTCTTAAACCTCTCCTTTTCACTGTAAACCCCTCCAATTTCTATCACTTTTATTACACATTAATCAACATTACATGAATAATCGAATACGAAAACCTCCAGGTTTGAATAATTTTTATTTTGTTATGAGATAGATCGATGGAGAAATTAGAGCGGAGAGTGATCCAAAGAAATGGCAAAAAGGTGAGAACGGGGTAATACCATGGCTCATATTCGATCAAGTGGATGGACTTGTAATCTCCGGACGTGGCTTGTTGGACGGCAAAGGCAAACGATGGTGGGGCATTCATTGTAGAGACCATCCCGGACCTGTAATCTAGCTCCTTTTCATCCTTTTTTTTTTCCTTTTTCTTTGGGATATATTATTCTAACTAATCATTTCTATGTAACAATTTCAGCATTGCATCTGGCTTGCACCAACGGTAAGTTTGTTTTTTATTTTTTCTTACGAAAACAAAATACAAAAAGAAACTTGGAGGGGTGTTTTGTTTCATTAATTAGGGGATGTGAGTTGTGTATTATTCCCGCAGATGATGACATTTAGCAATTGCGGAAATGTAACATTGAAGAGTTTGAGATTCAGAAATAGTGCACAAACACATGTTCTTGTGATGGGAAGCCAAAATGTGCATATCAATGCCATCAAAATAACATCACCGGAGGCTAGCCCTAACACTGACGGTGTCCACATCACATCTTCCTCCGCCGTTTCTATTACTCATTCCCACATCGCCACAGGTAATTTTATCTAATCAGCCATAACAACAATCCTTATATATATATATATATATATATTCTCATTGACACCATGAATAGATACAGATTCGAAATGCTATCTCGCTAGTTTTCCTCTCTTTGTGTTCTCACAATCCAATATATATACATATACAGGTGATGATTGTGTGTCCATCGGAGATCAAGTGAATGATTTGAATGTTACATTTGTGAACTGCGGACCTGGACATGGTGTGAGGTGATCAAATTGTCCATGATGAACCTCGCAGTTAATTTTATTATAATTTTTAAATAAAAAAAAACTAGAAACCAATAAATAAATAAACTAATAAGAAATGTGAGACGACAGCATTGGGAGTTTAGGTCGAGGAGGAACGGAGGTAGCAGTGGAAGACATACGTGTGCGGCACGTTAACTTCACGGGAACAACTAACGGAGCTCGAATCAAGACATGGCCCGGGGGAACTGGTTACGTCCGAGGAATCGAATTCTTCGACATTCGTTTCTCCTCCGTACAAAACCCCATCATCATTGATCAGTTCTACGGCTGTTCCCCTAAATGCGCCGAGACTGTAAGTATATATATACCCTTTTTTCTTCTTCTTTAATTTTTTCTCAAGTTAAGTTTAAATGAAATGAAGCATGACTCAGGTTGTTTGGTTAATGGAATACCATTTATCAGAGAAAGGGAGTTCACATAGAGAAAGTGAGATACGTGAAGATGAGTGGAACATCGGCGACAAAGGTGGCGATGAAGTTTAAGTGTTCAGGGAAGAGTGTTCCATGTAGCAACGTTTTCATGAGAGACATTGATTTGTCTCCGGACAGTGGCATTGATTCTCTCTCCTCTCTCTGCACCTTTGTTCAAGGCTCAGCCCGAGGCATCATCCGCCCCTCCTCCTGTCTTTAATATACACTCTATTATATTAAATTTGTATCAAACTGGTAAGCAAGCTTCTTGGGGGTGTAAATTGAAATAGAATGGACTTAAAGGGGGTCATACTGGAAATAAACAAGAATTGAAGTTAAAAGGCCGAAGCCCCAAATAAGTAAGATGTCAGAGCCCAAGAGTCACTGAAATTGGTTTTTTTCTCCAAAACCCGCAAAACCTAAAACCTTAAACCTCCGTATGACTCGAATCAGTCCCGTCGTTAGCCTCCTGGGTTGTGGTAATCTCCTCCATCTCAGGGCTTCTCAGATCGAAAAAATCTTTCCTTTTTCCGGTTTAGGATCATTGCCCAGCTGAGTTGAAGTTCGGATATTCGCTGTCGGCGCGATTGTTTTGGATATGTCTGTTGCCGAATCGCATTGGGTTTTAGGTATTTTCGATTGAAGTAGATGGATGTCGAGAGGGTTTGACTAAATCCTCGGGAATTTCTCTTCAAACCTGATTCTTCTAGATTTAGATTAATCTCCCTTTTTGTGGTATTGCTTGATGTTGTTAAATCCTGAGGGAATGATTGGTTTGTAGATCTTACAAATTGCCAAAAAGACTGGAGATTTGGGGGGGAAATTAGTAAAGCTACATGTTATCGGGTTCACTATACGGGCATGTTTAGGCTCGAGGGAAGCCCTGGATCATGCTATCTCTGCGACCCATTCGCAGATTCTGCCATTCTTCTTCCTCTATAGCCACTGGTATTGCATCGAGCCTCCATGTTCCAACTGAATCCAATCTGATCCAACCGCTTGAGGAACCTGCCCTCGTCAAGCTTAAATCTGAGCGAGACCCTGAGAAGCTCTTCAAGCTCTTTAAAGCTAATGCCACTAACCAGCTGGTGATTGAAAATCGATTTGCTTTTGAAGACACGGTTTCTAGATTAGCTGGGGCTCGTCGGTTTGACTTCATCGAGGATCTTCTTGAGCATCAGAAGACGCTTCGACAAGGTAGGCGCGAGGGCTTCATTGTTAGGATTATGATCTTGTATGGGAAGGCTGGAATGACCAAGCACGCACTAGATACTTTCTACAATATGGATTCTTACGGGTGTAAGCGGACTGTTAAATCCTTCAATGCCGCACTTAAAGTCTTAACTTTGAAACCTGATCTGCACACCATCCAGGACTTCCTTCGCGATGTCCCATCAAAGTATGGAGTTGAAATTGATGCAGTTTCTTTTAACATTGTCATTAAATCTCTCTGTGAGATGGGGTTTCTTGACAATGCGTATCTGGCAATGGTGGAGATGGAGAAATCAGGGTTAAAACCAGACGTAGTTACATATACTACACTTATATCTGCCTTTTACAAGCACGATAGGTATGTGATCGGCAATGGGCTGTGGAACCTTATGGTACTCAAGGGTTGCAGGCCTAATCTCACTACCTTCAATGTTAGGATTCAGTTTTTAGTGAATAGGAGACGAGCTTGGGATGCAAATGATCTGTTGCTGTTGATGCCAAAACTCCAGATGGAACCGGACAGCCTAACATATAACATGGTTATCAAAGGTTTATTTCTTGCGGGGTTCCCTGAAATGGCGGAAAGGGTTTACACAGCGATGCATGGTAAGGGTTACAAACCCAATGTGAAGATCTACCAGACGATGATCCACTATTTGTGTAAAGCAGGAAAGTTTGATTTGGCTTATACGATGTGTAAGGATTGTATGAGGAAGAAGTGGTACCCAAACTTGGACACAGTTGGTATGTTGCTCGAGGGGCTTGTTGAAAAGGGCCAGCTTGATCAGGCTAAGTTGATTATGGCGTTAGTTCACAAACGAGTCCCACCTTTCAGCTCAAAACAGTTGCTCTCCCTTGAGTCCAAATTGTAATGTTTACATTGGTGTGGAACAATTTTGCTACAGTTACACGACTATTGCGGTCAAGGGATATTTTCTCCTGAGCTTCTTTTGTATAGTTGTGGTGGAAATGGAAATTGGATGTGGCCCCATATTAGGCGGCACACTAACTTATTCTCAGCAGATTCAACTATTTGTTCTTCCATGTTAATAAAGCTCAGGATGAATTGGAAACTCTGGTGAATACTCAGTAATGTCCTCTTTTGATTTCAGCTCAAGAGCAGTTTGGCATAAACAAAGTTGTTGTGACCAATCTTTTGCCAAGTGCTGGAGAAACCGGTAGGAGATTTGTCTGGTGATACGCACACACTTGGCCCTGTAAAAATCATCATCTTCTGTTGAAAAGAATGGTGATTTTCGTATCAACATTCATAGAGTTTTCCTGCTACAAAACAGCAGGAGAAGAAGAGGCGAAAAGTTGTTTATTTGGTTGTTAATTCTGTGTACCGTTGGGGCAATAGTATTCTGTTGGTTGTGAAAATAAAAAAAAAATACATATTTTTTGCATTGTACTGTCGAACTTTTGAGCCCACAAATGAGAAAGCGAACAAAAGTTTATTTGGTGTCTGATTTATCGTAAGTGTAATTGTAACGATATAGATATTTAAATTTGAATTTTGAACTTGTTTTTTAGGGAGGACATGACTCTGAATCTTAAAGGACAGGGCTTTATTGTCGTGTTTTTATGATTTGAAAATTTTGAATTTGTAGAGTTGTAGGTCCAATGAAAAAAGATACGATGTCAATCATGTATTCTGAATCTCTTCTTCTAAATAAAACGCAAGAAGTCGTCGACGATGATAATGAGATAAACATAGGCATCATCGCCATCAAGCTGATAAGTTCCGTGGGTTACTCGATCACGACACATATACATACATACACACACACACACGTGTACTTACGATCGAGGCCCGCTGTTCTGTTATATAATCGCATTCCTGAATTATTAACGGTGACGCCATATATTTCGGATTCGAATTTCCAAGGTTGTTGATACTGATACGATCTAGGGGACTCTTCTGTTCTGTTTTTTTTTTTCATTTTTTTCTATTTGGTTTGGTGTCGAAATCGGGGAAAATGAAGGAAAACACTGGAAACCCTCTCCATCTCAAGTCGTTGAATCACATCTCTCTTCTATGTCGATCCGTCGAGGAATCCATGAGCTTTTACCAGAATGTTTTAGGGTTTCTCCCGATTCGGAGACCAGGCTCTTTTGATTTCGATGGCGCTTGGTACCTTTGATTTTTGTTTCCTTTTTCTTTTCGGTTTTAAGTACATACATCCATTCGATATTGCCTTTGAATTTCGTATTACTTGTAATTAAAATCTTATTTTGTTGTGAGTTAGGTTGTTTGGTCATGGAATTGGGATTCATCTTCTGCAATCTCCTGAACCTGAGAAACTAGTGACGAAAGCAGAGATCAATCCCAAGGATAATCACATTTCTTTCCAGGTACCTTCTTTTCTTAGTTATTTTCATTTTTACCCCATATCTTTTTACATACCCCAGCGGTACACTCTGCTCAGGTTATGTATAATTTCTCCAACCTCTATTAGGGGGGACCCATCTATCTTCAATTTCATTCAGAACTCATAGAAACACACATTTTCATCTACTTAGAAAGTATCAAAAGCTGTTTTTTTTCTTTTTCTTTCCGAATTGGAGGAGCTCATGGAGTTCTTAGTTGAGATGGAGTTTACCATAAAATTGCGGTTTTAGAAATTATGAGAGGGAAAAAAAGCGAAATCTGAGACCATGAGAGAGGAATGGTTGGATTCTAGAAGGTTAAACAGAGCCGTTTTGTTTTGTTACTAATACCGAGGCACAAGTATGATAGAAGCATGTGTGTTGTGTGTGTTTGAATGCAGTGCGAAAGCATGGAAGCGGTGGAGAAGAAGCTCAAGGAAATGGAAATAGAGTATGTGAGAGCAGTGGTGGAAGAAGGAGGAATCCAAGTGGACCAACTCTTCTTCCACGATCCTGACGGCTTCATGATCGAGATCTGCAACTGCGATAGCCTCCCCGTTGTGCCTCTTGCAGGAGAGATGGCTCGTTCTTGCTCTCGAGTCAATATCCACCAGCTCGTCCACCCAACTCAGATCCACCCCTAGTTCTCTCTCTCTCTCTCTCTCTCTTGTCATCTCTCCCTAATTAAGTCCAAACAAACACCAAGGATTTATATATAACGTACCTGTGACCTGTTTTTAATTTGTCTCTTTCATTTGTGTGTTAATATTGCGTGTAATAAGACTCATGAGGCTGATGTGATTCATTAAATGAGCATTTGCTTCGCTCTAGTCTCTCTGCCATTAGTTGAGAAACCAAGCTCGATCTCTTTTCTTGTTTCCTTGTAAAACTTGTGGTAACATTATGATACATTAAGAGATGTTCTTATATATAGTACTACAACTGAAACCGCCTAAGGATACGTTATGAATGCACACATGAGACGTGATCCTTGATACGTAAGTGTTAAAGAGTATATATCAAAGGCCTCCCCTGGGGAGGATGTTATCGCACTGGAGAAGAAGCTGTCGTCGGAAGTTTTGGATGAAAGCTTCGGCGCATTTGTCCACGTCATGAATCGTCTGCTTGCTCTCTAGCTTATTGCCATTTGAAGGTATTGTCACCGATTTTCTCTTCTCTGTAATAACCAGCTTAGAGTTGGTACTATTAGTACAGCGCACGGAAAGTTGTTGCAAGGAGCTCATAGTCCTGTTGTTGTTGTTGTGTATGTGTAAATGTGTTTGGGTGAGTGCCTGATTTTGGGGATGTGTATTTATTTATAGGATTTTACTTGTGTGTTTTTTTTTTTTTTGATATCCGGATCTTTTGATCCGACTAAGCACATGCCACCAATCGGACACTAATTTACAAGGTCCTGCGGTTCCTGTGTAGTGTGGAACGCCAGCCTAACGGCGGGTCCCACGGGAATCCTGTAG
>JAHZTW010000001.1:442475552-442493389 GCA_020283515.1 Alliaria petiolata | reverse complement strand
ATATATATATATATATATATATATATATATATATATATATATCCGCAAGATTCTGAAAAGACCTGTGGAAGCCTTACCTGCAGTGTGAGTCTTGCTTTACAAGGTCCCGAGAGTTCAATGGGCCGAACAAGAAAAGTGTAATTTTCTGGGACCAAGATTCTGGTTTTGGCTTTAGAGGAACAAGCTGTCTTCCAAGCATCTTCAAACGCCTGCATACCATTTTACAAATTATCAAGCATCCGACACACAAGCTAGCTGTTTGTCTGTTTCCCTGATTCAGAGTTGGCAGACACGAATATAGCAAAACCAAAACACCCAGATTCCTAAGTATCGATCGGTAAAAGAATCCAAATTCAAGATTTCTGTTGTTCCGACAGGAAAGAGGATTTTCGCGATTCGTTACTTTAGTGTCGTCGGTGAAGCCATTGCCTTTTGCTCCGAAATTTCCGACGTGGAGGAGCCGTTCGGATCTGGGTCGGGTCCAGCGCGACTGTCTTCTCGGGAGCTGGAGGAGCGATTCGAAAGAATTCGCGTTTGCGGTCAGAGCGAGTGAGAACACGAGTAGCAACAACAAACGAGGGACTATATTGCACGAATAACTCATGATTTCGCCTTGTTTTTTTAGGATTCGAGTGGGTTTATAAACTTTAAACCCAAAGATGAGGTGGGCACGTAAACACATGCCTATACTGTATTTATAATCGAATTGAAATAGGAATTACGGATTTAGAGATTCCCTCCTCTACCTTCAACGTTAATTCTTCCTGATTGTGAAATGACGTTATGTTTAGCCCGAAAGAAAAACTGAAGAAGCAACACAGCTTCTAATTTTCAAGGATTTAGTGATGACGCCCTCTGAATTTTTACATACATCACATTATTGATTGATTGATTGATTCTAGGTAATCAATCATATAATTAAAAATCCTATTATATTTTTGAACGCCAAAAAGAAGAAATGCGGAATTTTTATAGTTCGATGTTATGGGCTAAAGCCCAGACTAAGCTTACGACCAAACGAATTGTTACAGTAGTCAGTAGACTACAAAATACAAATCAGTATATAACCTCGTCGTAGAACGCAAAAAATGTAACATCTAACCAATGATTCTTAAGGCCCCGTTTCAAAAAAAAAAAAAAAAAACTAATGATTCCTTTCAAGAAATAGTCTAATACTGGTATCATCATATCAAGACTTGCAAATTATTAAGTATCATTCAAAATAATAATAACAAGGGTTTGTTTCATAATTATTCATGTTGAAAAAGGGTTATCGAGCGCAAGATAGATCAATTAATTTAACAAAAAAAAGAGATAATTACAACAACTATAGTATTATTAACGTCTTACAAGAACATGTGTGTGTTTTTTTTTGTTTATCACATGCGACGAAATATTCGAACAGGACTATGACTCAAATACGAAAAAAACTTTAACAAAAAAACAACATATGTATAAATTGGGACCTATATATATTTGATAAAAGCTCTAGTTTAGGATACAAAATATTGGTTTAATCGAGGTTCTAAAAAACTGTAACAAGTCTTGTGTGAGGTGGGCCTGAGAGAATGGAAGTGGAAGAGGAACTGAGCTTGATCTGAACGTGAAAGGCGGAGGTGGGCGTTCGTCTCGTCCAAGGAATTAGGGTTTGTCGAGAGATTGTGGATCCCCAAGACTGCAAATGGTGGTTTTATTTTTTATTGTACACAAGATTGTTTTTTACTTTTTTTCAAGAACCTGGAACAGTTGAGTTACCATGTAAAAAACGATACTAGTTAATTCACAATACCCAAAAAATCCCAGCTGAAGGGCAAAGATCGAAGAAATCAAACAGTTATAAACATCGTCTGAGTTGAAAATAAAGCAGAAGCACAAACAAAAATAGAAACAAAGATATTCATTTGCAGTAATACATATAAATAATACTCTTTTCTTATCTTTGTGTGCGTCTCTTCTTTACTTTTCCATCCGCCGGAATATTCTATATTCGTTCCTACCTGGATCTGCGCTTCGGTAGCCTTTTCCTCTGATTAACCGGTTTCTTCCCCGTCGGTTTATTTCCGAAAGCAGAGCAACACCCAAACGCCGACAGTCTCGGCGACGGCGGATCCGCCGCCGGAGACACTCTCCCGGTGTTTCGATGGGATCGACTCCTCTCGATGCCCCCTTCGGTTCTGATCGGCTTGATTCCGTCTCCGGCTGCCTGCTCTTGGCCTTCCGACGTAGTCAGCTTAGCCTGTTCGTCCTGTTGTTGATTTTCGCCTTTCTGCTCGTTGGCCTGTTTGTTTAGCTCCGCGATGAGACGATCGTCCCACACTATACCAGAAGAGCCCTGTCGCCGGAATGAGATGGTGGATCTCTGAAGACCCGCCATGGATGGCGCTAACTGTTCCTCCTCCGTTTTTCTTTTCTCTCTCTCACTCTGTTTTCGTCGTCTTTTTTGGATGTTTGCTAAAAATGGTTGATCATTGTGTTTCAGACTTCTTCATTTTCCTCCTCCTCTTATCTTAAATATTTTTAATTAGTTTCTGCTTTTTTTTTGTCATCTTCTTATTTCTTTTTGTTTATTGTTTATTTTCTGCTTCTTGGAATCTCTAACCAAATATTATCGCGATTATTATGTTAGATATGGCGTAATAATCATTTTATTTTATACGTGTTACGTAGTTGAACGGGAGAGAAAACTCGGTCAAAGTAACGGGTTATGGGAAGTAGACACACATGGCTCTCTTTGGTGGTAGTTGTAGAAAATTAAAATATATTTTAACATTAACTTTAGCCATTTATCTTCAATTCACATATGCATTATTAGATAATCGCGTAGTATGTGATTTTATCAACCACATAGATATATAGTCGTCAAACATGGATAATAATAATTATTATTATTTTCCATCGTTGCTGACTCGCGCTGCTCATGCCTGATTTGGTTGGTTGAAACTCGAAACTACAAATCTCGGTAGATGACCGATTCGTCGAGATTATTTAAAAAAAAAAAAAAAAAATATCACATAAATTCGAAGCTAATGAATATATCCTTTCAAAGCCTGAAAATATAAAAACTTTGAAAGGTGTGCATTACTATGCAATATCTTGACCATATTCCCATTGGGACAATAACCATTCATGTGCCGCTTTTCATATGGACAACAATTTTAGCGTGGCCATATCGTCGTAATCCCCAATTAAATCTACACCGTAGATCTAAGCCCATGCTTTCAAATCTCCTTTTAAATCTCGAAACAATTATGGACAACTCTTGAATTGGTCTAAGCACCTAAAAACGTACGCATGCGAACAAAACGGCTTTTATTTTTAAATTTTTTGATGATGGTTAGAAAGAAAAATCATTTTGCTAGGAAAAAAAAGAGGCGTATATAACTGAAGATCTGTAACTGAATATTTGATGGAACACCTAATATCTTCTTGTGTGTCATTAATCCGTTGATTGTTTTTCCTTCCAATGATTTGGTATACCAACGGAGAAAAATAATTGGGATAAGTATGTTATTTTTGTGTGAATTGTCAGCCTATAATACATTTTTAAAAGAGACAAAAAAGAATATATATATATATAAGAAGGTGTATATATGCGCCAACAATGTTAACCATCACTACCAGTCAAATTGATCATCCTTATCTTCAGACCTAAAGCTTACAATCACTTTACAGACCCGACCAATAAAAACAACATATTTACTAATGCATGCAAAATCAATTTAATGTCGATTCTTTCTAGTAGTAACTTCCAATTAGTTAGAGTTGAGTGTGTATCTATTTTTTCACACCTCAATCCAAAATCATATAAAAAATATACGATATTGCGTGTTAGGCAGAAGTAATAGTAATGATTCTAAATTCTTATTTGTGATGATAAAAGAAAAGACCCATAAGTCTTTCTTGCTTGTTTAGTTGGTAACGACTATGAACTAGAACATACTATTTTATGGAACGTAATTGTTATACCTCGTAATTTTGTATTTTGATGGAATCTTTTTTTTTTAATTAATTTTTATCGTCTATTATTTTGATGGAATCAAAAGGTTTTTAAAATAAATTTATGAGAAACATTGAATAAAAGTATTTGGATTCTGAAACGAAACAAGTAAATTTATGAAAAACCTTTTGATTCCCGCTAAAAGCCTAAAACTCCCCGAAACCCCTACAAATTTATTCAGTGTTTCGCTTTTAGTTCCACCTTTTTTTTTTTTTTTTTCTGAAATCAATCTGATACGATCCGGAATTGGATTATTGGGTCTGTTGGGCTTTTTTATTTTAGGGTATCGTATTAGCCCAATGAGTTTATCTGTTGCTGTATCTAACTTGCCTTGTTCGGTGTAATCGAGTGATCAAAGAATTACAATAAAAAAATCAGTTTCTTCTAAGCTAACTCTCTCGTCTTCGCCTTGTTCTTCTTCTTCAATCTCCAATCTCCAATCTCTTCTATCTTCTCATCATCTTCTATTATCGCTCTATTTCTTCATTTCTCTTCTCATACCACCTTTATTTATTCTTGATAGATCCAGGGTCTATCACAATCGCCGCCGCGAGAAATTTATATTGTTCCGGTGCAGATCCATCCTCGCCACGGTACTCTATCTCTATTCGTATGTTTGATTAGTTTGAAGTTTTTAGATCCAAGGTTTTGTTTATCCGCTGAATTCAGCGATATTAGGAACGATTTACTTCATCCAGTTCGATTCACATATAGAACTTGGTTCTTTGAGTCAGAATTTGCATTTGCAGAGTTTTCATTTTTTTTTGGGGCATGCCAGATGTTTGATGAATTGCTTGAATTATATGTTTGGTTTATCAAAGTGAACAAAACAAGTGAAGCCAAAGATTAGCCTCCGCCGATTCAAACATGTACGGGAGAAAAGGGTATCAGCTGGTGAAAGATTTTGCGAGCGGAGAGAAAGGGCAGCTTAAACCTTTCAACGTAAGTCCTCAAGCTCCTATCTAAATGACTAAATCTGTGAACTAGTCTAGGCAATTGAACGAATCTTAGCTTTTTGTGAAATTTTTAGTCCTGGGTTTGATGGCCACTGCTGAAATTAGAAGTTCAATTGCCTAGACTAGTTCACAGATTGATGGGAGAAGCCCATTTTATTATCGTGATTAGCTAAGCAATATATATTTTTTTTTTTGGTCAAATTGATTAGCTAAGCAATTAAGTTCAGGTTTCTGCAAAGAATGTTAAAAACTAGGATCGAAGTCTAGAGTTGGAAATTGCGCAGATAAAGAGATGCTAGATTGAACTTTTTTTCATTTTCATCTCCCCCTTGCTCTCAGATTCATGCCTTTAGTCACTAGATCAGTACCTTTTTTTGTTTTGTTTTTCCCAACTTGGAGATATATGTCCACAGAGCAAGCTCTTCGAAGAGACTGTCGAAGAATGCGACCAAAATCACGATCTTATCCAGTCGTTGATGAGGTATTTCTCCATTTTTTGGGGGGGTCAAAATACACCCTGTTAAATTTGCCAATCCACCAGAAACGACTTGCTTCTGACTATCGAGGTTGATGTTACACTTACAGGAAAATGCAACAAGAAGGTTTGGATGCTCAGAACAACAGAAACGCAGACCACCATGGAGCTTTAATTCATCACCTTTCTTTGATCCGCAACAAGCGCTGCCTCATGGCTTATGTGTGAGAACCACTTTCGCCAAAAAGAAAAAGAATCAGGACACACAGTTTACAAATATACTTGCAATTGGTGTTGCTATGCAGGTACAACCGCGCAGAAATTGTTCGTGTTTTGGTGTGGAGAGTAGGACTTGAACTTCTCGACCTTCCCTCTGAAATCCAAGAGAAGCTTAATACACAAGAGAAGGAGTACTTCAAGAACCATTCAGTAGCTATAAAATCGTACATGGGAAAAGTAGGAATCGAGTTGAATGTTGTAAGTCCTCTTCCCACCACCCTGGCTTCCGGATATCATAACAGTAATTATTGGGATTGTTCTTCTTTAGTGGACTGTGACGAGTAGAGTGTTCTTTTGATTCATTTCTTGAAGGATATGGTGCCTCCAAAAGACCCTTACACAAAGGTCAGAGTTTTGGACGATATCGATGAAGGAATCTTGCTGGGTGACAAAATAACAAATTTTCCCCGTCACTCTATGCATTTCGTCAAACGAACTGATGCAGAACGATACATTGCTCGGGTTAGTTTTTTTCATTATCCCTACAACTGGAAAGACCTAAGCCAGTAAACTTATCTATCTTGTATTAGTATAATTGAGAAGCTTAAAGACTAATTCAGAGAGATGTAGATAGAAATAGAAGAACCTTGACTACAGCCTTTCGTCCTAGCATGTTTAATGGAGAAGAAAATACTGCTAGAGATAACTCATAATTGAAGAAAGGTACTAGAGATATCCAGAAAAATCTGAATAGTGATGCAAGTAGAAACTGTTGGGTTTAGATTGACTTTTAAGTTTAAAAGTGATGAGTGAAGAGTAATGTAAGATTTGACTTTTGTCACCTTGATACCCTCTAGAGTATTGTTTTTTTTTTTTTTTGATGTTTTAGATTCGTCGTATACAGCATATTTTATTGTTTAGAGCAAAATCGTGGATTGAAGAACCACTTTCCCCAAAAAGAAAAAAAATCAGAGGCACAAGTTGTTAATTAAATGCCAAATCTAAAGCTTATTGTGTCCAATCCTTTGGATAAATCGAATTTTGATTGTAGAAAAATGTTTCTAAACAGGGCCAAATGGAGGAGCTGACAGGTTGATTGATCTGACAGAAGCTGTAGTGAGCTCATCAGATTAATCACGGTATGGTCTGTGATCAAAGAATGTAAGTAAGCTTACTTTAGCCTTGTATATATAATTGTAAAACAGGAACATGAAACCTCATACTCAAATCATGTACAGTTATTATTTTCTCTTCCAAAGTTACTTTTTTTTTCACTTCTTTCTATGGTTGCATAACATCACTAGGAACAAGGCAATACGGACAACACAAACCACTTTATCCATTGAACAAATCCTTACAGGCTTCAGTGCTCGGTTTTCGGTATATAAGCAAATCCTTACCGCGCAACTGAAAAATTCGAACTGTCCCACAAAGTCGGCAAAAAAGGAATAGACCGTATACAAAACCTACCTCAAGGTTAGCAAAGACGAAACTGTCTTAGGTCTTTGCATATAATGTCCTCTTCGTGTATCAACCATGAAGACTTTCGAGAGGATTTAGTGTGTTGAAGCAAATCAAATCTATTTCGACTTGTGTTTAAATTGTTGCTCTACTTTAAGTATTTATAATAATGCAAAACAAAATTTCATTTTTGTTTGACCTGACCAAAAGAAGGAAAAAAGCTTACTTTTCTGTTTGACCAAAGGAAAATGAAAAAAAAGAACGTGGGGTTTAAAAAAAAAAAAAACATTTTACTTCATATTAATCGAGTTTTTTTTCCATCTCTCTCTCAATTTTCCCTCTGTTACGAACCCCTTTGAAAAATTTCCGGCGAAATCGAATGGCTCTTTCCAAGAAATGGGCTTCGTTAATCTCCATCATCGCTTCTTCTCTCTTTTGTTTCATCTTCGTCTTCCAGGTTCCTCTCTTCAGGTAAAATTTCCTCGCCATTTCTCTGGATTCTGACGCAGTAAAAAAACCGTAATGGAAAACAAAGGCAGCAGTTGAAATTCATGGAAAATCATATCAAATTGCTTTTGGCATTAGGGTTTCTCTGTTGAACATGTGGTACCCAGACACAAATTGGATTTTAGATTCGTATACAGCATATTTTATTGTGTTAGAGCAAAATCGTCGGGTTTTGTTTGTTTGTGTTATGTTTCTGTTGCATGTTGGATTGCAGAGTACCGTGCAGGAACAAGAGCTGCGAAACACCATTAGAGGTAATGTCTTGTCAGTTGATTGGAAATGAAGTCATTCCTTCATCCGTTGTCAAGAGCCTCCTTTATCCTGGTGCCATTGCCAAGTCTCTTCTCGCTGGCTCCGCTCTCCCCAACTATCACAACTTGTTCGAGTTTTACAGTTTCGACCATCTGTATAAAACCTCCTTTTCAACCGATATCCGTCATCTCGAGGTTTGCTCCTCCCTCTCTCTTCATATTTAGAGGTTGCGATGTCATGAGACAGTCTGCTTTCTGTTGCACAGGTGTTTGCTGGGAGTTGTTTATGCCTGCTAGGAGCTTCACTGAGCCTCTTCAAGCCCACAAGAATCAGCTTTCTTGGAACGCTTTTGATATATTGGGGTCTTATCAGAGAGATTCTTCTTTTGGACTCTTCTCATGTTTTGATAAGAAACTCTCTCCGTGTCTACCCAACGCTGTTTCTCGCTTCACTTTCTGCGTTTCTCTCCATCCGAAGCGACGTCAGGAAGATCATCCGCTGTTGCAGATCTAAGCCCCTTTCCACAAAACGAGACTAGGCACTAACTTAGTAGATTTGAAGAGGTAGAACAACTCTCGCTATTACTTTAAGACTTCAGAGAAACGGTTAAAAACTTGTGTTAAGAATCATCATGAATGTACAATCAAGCTTCGTTTTCTTTTCACCATCTCATGCATATTCACTATAGATGCGTATATAAAATCTCGCTTCATCAGCATCTCTTGGAATAAAGGTAACCTTCCAGGACAGGAAAAAAAAAACACCAATAAATGCTACAGATGGGTAAACTAACAAAGAGATGCCTGAATATGATACAATTGAAAGAAAACAAATGTCCAAATAACACAATACACAAAGAGGAAGGCTTTTGGTTCATGATCCTCTTCTGCTTCGGCTGCCAGAACCATGAGCCAGACGAGATGGTCCTCCGCTCACGTCTGCTCCTTTTAATTTCTGTGCTTCCAGAGCCTCGGCTTCATCCGTCAGCATTGCTAACTGCTCAGCACACTACAGGTTTCAATACAGACATAAACACCATATCCATGAGAGTGTTTATGAGAGGAATCTTACCCGGATCTTGTTTTCCCTCAGCCTGGCTTGAAGTGCGTTAATGGCGGGACTCAAGCTGCGAAAAAAGTGAAGCCTACGTATGTAAAACGAAACAAATAACAAAACCCAGTATCAAATGCTTTTACACGCTTTACCAACCAGTATTCGATCAGCTTGCACATGGAAGCCTGATATGTTGATGTGTTGTGAATGAAAGCAAGGGGATGAACTTTTCCATTTCTAGATAAGAAACACAAGGAGCTTTTGCAGTAAGTCTCCAAGATTATGTATATAAAAAAAGATTGGATTGAATTGAATTGAATTGAAAACCTCGTGCTTTGCAGGACAGATTGGTGGTAAGCTGCTCGTTCCTCCTCGTAGAGCACTCGTTGCAGATCCTTAAAAGAGGCTAAAGGTGAGTTGAGCTGAAGAAGGGATGAAGACGGCAAAACATGAAGCGGGACTTCTTTCCTAACATACCCAACACCGCTGCATGAAAAAACTTTAGCTGAAGTCATTGCGTAGATGAATGGAGCATTCAAAAGCGCATGTTGAGAAATACCTGGCTTCCAAATTTGAACGGAGCATCGCCTCTTGCATGCTTTCAGACATGTCCATTGGATCAATTTCCACAACTGAGCTGCTACGATTGCCAGAGCTGTAGTTTCCACTTGTCCCATCTCTCCCGATGCTGCGGGCCTCAGCGTTGTTAACAAAGAAATCCCCAAAATCTGACACTCGTCCCCCACCCTTGGAAGTAGCTGTATCACTAGTGTCTTGCTCTCCCCGAGCAGGAAAGGAGCTCTGGTGTATGGAGTCTGAAGAGCTTAATGAGGATTCTATATCGATGACAGAATCTTTATTTGCAAGAACCAGGCTCATTGATTTGGGAGTAGTATTCGGGTTTCCATCAGAGGACTGGAAAGCGATGACTTGGATTCTACCAACCTGGGCCAAACCATCATCTTTAGTATCCAAAGCTGAGAAGAGGTTTTTTATTTCCAGGCATAGCAAAAACTCACGCTAACCTTGTAAGAATCTTGACTAAAACAGGAGAAAATGAGGCCAATAAACCCAGAATCTAAAAGCTGATACATAGCCTGCGTCCGAACATCTGCAGCAAAAAAGAGGGCATGATGTGAAGAAGACAGGAAAGAAATGGTGGAAGCAATGAACAACATTGGTACATACCGACATGGGAAGGAAGAACGGTGATGTGAGGATGGGAGTGATACCATCCAATGACCCGTGTTGTTCTGCCCGTGGATATGGTCATTCTGTGCCGAGGTTAGTAGTCAAGGAACTACTCTTTGATATCTAAAATACACATAGATAGATGAGACTTTTGGCAACTATTATTGTGCTTAGAAGGATATATCAGCCTGAGCAGAAGCGGCAGCCAACTGTTCAGGGTTGGTTTCTACTCGGTCCTTCTGCCGATCAGACCGTGACTGAGGCGACGCTCCCCAGATCAGAGCTGTGGCGCTTCCGTTTCTCGAGTACTAATCAAGGAAGGGGTTACAACACACACAATCATTGATTTATATGATTCTAATTAAACTCTAATCTGAAGCAATATCGAATTCTCTAATCTGAAGCAATATATCGAATTCTCACCTCGATGTCGCCCAGGAGGAGGCCCATGATTTCTTCGGTCTCAGTGGACAATGCGTGAGTGAGGCAAGTCAACCAGACATCCTCCGACATATTTACGCATGTCAGAGACATTACTCCCGCGATCAGATCTCTTTCGATTACTTTCCCAGATTCTTCGATTTTAGCTTCTTTTTCTTTGCCGAGGGAAGAAGAAGACCAAAAGTGTTGTTTGTGGAAGGAACTCTCGAGTTCCAATGGGGGAGGGATTATATGATACCCGCGGTGTACGGTGTTCCCATTCACCCTCCACACATCATCTGGACCCTACCAATTCTCTTCTTATTGTCGGCGTCTCGGTTATTTTACAATACCAATTAGCCTTTCACTTTGTTCCGGCCTAGTAGCATTTACCCTCTTTATTTAACCAATACCAAATCATATTAGGCCTCCTAATGGGCCTTTAAGTTCTCTTATTAGAATTACTTTTCTTTTTTACAAGCCCAACTTACTCCAAATTCAATATGGGATAGGAATTCAAAATTATGGTCTGCTGATTTAGTTAGAAATTAGAAGACATTAAATACAAAATGGTTACATATATAAATCAAAATTTTGGCAATGTAGCAAAAGCTCTACGGTCAAAGTTTAATACATTTTTGGTATATGTATTGATTTGTTTTTTTTTTTCGGACACCTTATTGATTTGTTATTATATCTTCATCCATATCCTTAGAAAAGTCAAATTTTGTTTGAATTTGAAAAATAAACTTTTAATTAAATACCATAACATGAATTTAGGTAAATGATATTTGATATTTAATACCGTTATAAACAGGTCGCTCAAAAATTATAATTATATATAATTTTATGAAGATTTTCAATTAATTAAAATTAAAATGATTGGTCAAAAAAATAATTTAATGATTGAAGTTTGTCCATTACTAATTTTGACTAGTGCATGGTCGTATTATCTAAATAAAAAGTAAATAAATTATATGTGTAAGTAATACTACTTTGCTTTCTCAAACCATAGTATCCAAATTAAAAATAAATTGAATATGTGATTAAATAATAATTTTGTATCTAGTAATATTTTGCTTTCTAATTTTTATTAATGTTAGTATTGTATTATTCAAACTAAAAATAAGCAAAATATGTCTATGAATAATAATGTATTATCGAGTAGTTTTGTCTAGTATCGGTACCGTATCATCTGAAGTAAATATAAATAAAATAAGTGTATAAATAATAACATTTTTTCTATTTTTACCCCTATTAGAGTCTTATTATACACGAATTACAATTAAGTAAAATATGTATATAACTAATAATTTGTTCTTTTGAAATTTTGTCTAGTGCCAAGCATTGCATCATATGAAATAAATGTAAATAAAATATGTGTATAAATAATAATATTTTGTTTTTTTTTAAATTTTTTTTATAAGTATGAGTGTCGTATCTGAACTAAAAGTAAGTAAAATACTTGTATGAGTAATGATTTGTTGTTTAGTAATTTTGCATTATGTCGGTGCTATATTATTTGAGTAAAAAGTAAGCTAAATATGAGTGTAACTAGTAACATTTTTCTTTTTTTAGGTTTGATTAATGTAAGATGAGTTAAAGTAAGGTAAAATATAGTTATCAAAAAAAGTAAGGTAAAATATAGTTATCAAAAAAAGTAAGGTAAAATACTAAAATATATGTATGAATAATAATTAATTGTTTATTATTTTTTATTAGTGTCGGTCATTCTAGTAAAAAGTAAGCCAAATATGAATGTAACTAATAATGTTTTGTTATTTTATTTTGACTAATGTAGGTGCCGTACAATTTAAATTAAAAATAAATTTAAATATGTGTATGTAATAAATGGATGTTTAATAATTTTGGCTATTATTAGTGTTGAATTAAACAAATTAAGAATAACATCTACATTACATTAAATACGAAATGTTTTTTCTAAAAAAAGAATAGGATCTTGAATCGGGAGGATTGAACCCGACGTGAATCGAACACGCAACCTTCTGATCTGGAGTCAGATGCGCTACCATTGCGCCATGGATCCTTGGTGATTAAATCTGTCATATGTTCAATTAGTAGACAAATAGTGTTCTGAATCGAAATATCACATGTTAATTTTCCGACGAGAGAAATTAGGGTTTATTGTTTGGCGTCTCCTTCCGCTTTGCTATTCTGACTTGGAATCTTCCGGCGTCATAAAATTGTCCTTTGAGATTCACTCACTCTCTCGAACCCCCCTTACGATTTCCGTCATAGTCTTCTTTGTCTCTAACTCAATTAAGCACTATCTCAACGTCGTCGTCGCCGGTTCGAGCTGCCGGAGTCCCTTCTAAGGCCTAAGTTACAATATAAGGCAAGCACTATATCGTATGCTGCTCTCTACTGTTTGATTCGATTGAGGTGAGCGACCCGATCGATTTTAGAGAATCCAAGCCTTTGTTACAGTGAGTATTTGCTAGCTAAGGTTTAATTTTTCTGATTCAGCCATTAATTTAGTATTGCAGGGTGGGTTTAGGAATCTCTAAATATTGGAATCATGGCCTTGTCTTAGAAGATGGAGGAACTTACCGAAATCTTGAAGAACAATAGGACACAAGATCTCACTTGGTTTTGCTCTCTGACAGAACCTGAAGTGGTAAGTTTCGAGGAACCCCCGTAGATATGGTTATTGATTGTTAAAATCGTATAATCTATCTCCACCAAACTTGTTTTGGCAGGATTTGCTCATCAGCTTAAAGAAACTAGTCATTGAACGGGCCAAAAGAAGTGATCACGAAGAAGTAGCTGGGCAGTTTGATCTTAAGATGCTCCGAGCTCTCGGTATGTCTTGTAATGTTGCACAATGGATAATCTTTTACCGTGTGAAAAAAAACAAGTATGGTATATTGCAGGGCTTGTGCTAATGGAGTATGTAAGGAAAAGGGTACAAGGGGATGCTTGCCTTGTCCCGAGTGCTGTCCATCAACTGAAGGCTTTGGATAACTGCAATTTGTTGAAAACTCATGTCGATGATAGTATAGACATTGAGGAGATTCTGACTGGAATCTGCAACGTCAAAACCAAAAAGAAAAAGAAAAAGAAAAAGGCGATCAATTTAAGAAGGAAATCCCGGAAAAGGTTGGTTGGTTGGGAATCTAATCACACTATTTGGATCTACCTTAGGTCTCTGCCAAGCTAAAATTTGTATGCCTCTCTTTCGTGTTTGAAGGAGGCGTTAGAACTAGCTGCTGATTTTGGGGGAGATTTGACTGTTTAACAATGAACATGAGAGGGGAAGAAACCAGGATGCTCATCAGCGGGAGCACAAAAGATGGATTTGACGGAAAATGCAAAGCGTGTAGAAGCATGGTCGTTGATCCTATTCCCTCTGGTCTCTCTGTCATTGTGCTTGATGTTACAGAGACATGGTGGACAGGTTAATTGAGCGGATGGCTTCCTTGAGCTTAACCTTGAATAGTTGATAATTAGCTACTTTCGACGAGCAAGAGAAACAAAAAAACGCTACTTTGTGGTGTCTGGGCAATTTTTAGAAAGTTGTATCGTTCATATTCAAGTCGTGATTTGTTGATTTCATATCAAAGTTGCTTAAAGTGTATCCAAAGGCAATTTTTGGTTTGAGAAGTGACGTGTATCCTCCTCCACTTTCTTGGTCATCTCTCTCGCATTGGTATTTAAAATGCTAAAAAAACTTCATATAAAGGCGCAGATCTTGAGAGTATTTTAAAAGGTGTAAAGTGTAAGCACCACCGAGTATAGTAACTTCAACTGAATGAATAACCACCGTCCTCTCTAAGTCCTTAAAGTGTAATCCGGTAAATTCAAGTAACTGCGACGGGCTTACATTTACAATACTTTGGTGTTGTTAACTGGAAAAGTATTATTGGGCCTGAGATTTCTCACTCACACTCTCTCTCTCTCTCTCTTTCCCTCCCTCCCTTTCCTCAAATTCATCCAATTGTGCTATGGAAATCAAAATTCACGGCGATGTTTAGGTAGCGGAAGAAAACAATGGAGTCGCTGCTTCGTACTGGCTTAGAAACCCTAATTCCGGGGGCGATGTGCAGTCGCAGAGTTTGGGCACACTCAGAAATGGCCCCTCCCTCAGTGACCGTGAATGAATTGGATCTGGTAATGCTACAAACACTCACTACTATTTCTTCGGTTTCTCGTCGGCAAACAAGCTTTTTAACACTACTTTTCTTTTTTGTTGGTTGATAGGTGAGAGGTCTCTTACAAGCTCTGCAAGGTCTGTCTAGTCCCTTCATCTCCTGGGACCAATGTCGACAGACTTTCCGCGCTAAAACTGAGATTCGCGTCTCTCATTTGTCTCACTCAAGCCTTCATGCCCTTCTCGCTGGTTTTTTGTATCCGGCAACATGTTTGAAGCTTGTTGAGTCTATCGTTGCTGGAATTAATACCTCTCTCTGCTCTCCTCCTACCTTAATGGCCTTTTCTAACTCTGTCTCTGCTTGGCTTGAGGCAAAGCATCCCCAACTTCTTTTTAATTTGATTGGCGCCTCTTCTTGAACATCTATTTTTTGCTGAGGCTGATATACAAACTGGAATTTGTTACAGAGACTCAGAGACATTGCTTTGAACGAGGAAGTGAAGATCAACAATTCTAATATTAGTGTCACTCCAACCCTCTTGGGATTAACTACTTCTTTATCTAGGTTATTTGTTTTTCTTCTTCTTTATATATCCAATGCTATTTCCTCAGTTCAAGAGAGAACTCTGTGCTCGCGTTTATATTTTTTATCTTATTCTTCTTCTTATTTTTTTCTATCCATTTGCTAGTCTGTGTTCAGGTGCTGAATATCTTTTACAAGTTGTACGAGGTGCAATCCCTCCTGCGTATTTTGAGTCAACTTCAACTATTTCGACTGCTGAAATTGCTGTCCACGTTCTTGATTACCTTTACAAGAAGTTGGATGAAGTATCCCTTGTACAAGGTGGTGAGGTTGTGCCCTTTTTCATGAGTTTTTGTGTTTTTTCCTTTCTTGTTGATTACTTCCCTGATTGGTATATTGATAATATCTGGACCAGGTGGAAGGATTTCACATGTTGCTGCAACTCTTTGCGGGAAGTTTATTGCCATATGTTGAGGGTTTGGATTCATGGTTGTTTGAGGGAACTCTTGATGATCCTTTTGGCGAGGTAGGTGTTCTTGGAATTGTATTTATGTTCTATGGGTCTTCAACGATTTTCTTCTAGCACTTTATGCTTCGAGACTTCAAGTATTTCTTTACAAGGTGATGGATCTTTGGTTGAGTTGAAGATTTTTATTTTTGTTCTCCGCAGTTGTTTTTCACAGCCAACCAATCGGTCTCCGTTAACGATGCAGAGTTTTGGGAGAAAAGCTATATGTTGATGAGGGTGCCGGGCCCAAAATCAAATGTAACTTTGCTAAATGAAAAGAAAGGATTGAGTGGAAATGACTCCAGCTCAGTTTCTGACAAAGACAAAGAGCAGAATAATCGGGTGTTATGCCCATTATTCATTAAAGACATATGTAAGTCGATTGTGTCTGCTGGAAAGTCACTGCAGCTGATGCAGCATATTCCTTCCACGTCTTTAGAAACTTCTGGAGAGATTCAGTACCATGGGCGAAATGGTTTTGGGAATTCTGGCTGTGGTATACTACTGGCTAAAAAGAACAACTTTGGGAGCACTGCAGACTTATCCTTGTCTGAAATCTTTTGTCTAACACTTGCTGGCCTTATAGGCCATGGTGATCATGTCTCTAGATATCTGTGGAAAGGTGAGGCGGATGAGTGGGAGATTTCTCCAACTTTAGCATCACATATTAGTGGAGAGCTGGAGAATGGCATGGATGATAAAGATCTTCCAGTTCTCATGTGCTCAGAGCGATTGTGGTATAAGTTGTTGGTCGGTGCTGTGCAAGAGAAAAGAGCTATGGAGGCCAAATCAGAACACCAGAGTGCATGTTATGTTACTGGTGTTAAGGAAGAAAAAAACGGTCTCACTGTCAAAAAGGCGTTGCAGGGTTTATTCTGTCACGAAAACCTTGTTGTTTCAGTATCTAAAATGGATCTTGAGAGGAATAAAGATGCTTGGAATGTCTTGAACTTATCACACAACTATTGTCTACCCTCTCTAAATGATGAGAGTTTGTTGAGTGCTGTTTTTGAGGGATCTGGCGTGGCAGATGCTGGATTGAGCGGCACAAACTACAAATTTGGATTTCAATTTGGTAGATCTGAATATCTTTCTTCTCAGGATGACACAAAAATTCTAGAAACGTTGTTTCCTTTTCCCACTTTGCTTCCGTCATTCCAGGTACGTTGATACTAATGATATGATCATGTTATGTCCATTCCTTCACTTTTCTCCCATGTGCAGTAGTTTCTGATAGCTGATTTTGAAATCTTTGTGATCAACAACAACAACAAAAAGCCGAAGCTCCATATGTCAGAATTCCTTCCTTTCCAAAGGAATAGTACACTTCCTTCGAGAGTTCTCAGCTGGATGCTAAAGGCAGAGCCAGGGGATACTCCACTTCCTATGGTAATAATGCAAGAATGCTTCACAATCTACATCAGGAGGCAGGTATGGTGATGTAAGCTTTGCATTGCTGCATGTTCCTATGGTATACACATACTTTTGCTACCTTATGAAAGTTGTGCGTGTTGTAGGTGGACTGCATTGGCAAAGTGATTTTGTCAAAACTAATGAATGATTGGAAATTGATGCACGAACTTGCGGTGTTACGTGCCATTTTCTTGTTAGGCTCAGGTACGTTTTATGTGCTTCAACATCTTTGGCAATTGGGTCGTATCTGGAATCTTAATAAATCCTTAAAATTTTCAGGGGACCTTCTGCAGCATTTTCTGACTGTCATATTCAATAGGCTGGGGAAGGGAGAGTCATCAAATGATGATTTTGAGTTGAACATAATCCTTCAGGTAACCAGGTTCGGTGAACTACTTTCTAGAGACACTGCTCTCTAAAAAGAGTCTGCTTGTTAATTGCTTGCTTATGTAACCCTGTTCTATTGCCGTATATCGTGTTTATTCAAACAAAATTAATTCCAGATTGTAACGGTTGTCTACAGGAATCAATTAGAAATTCAGCTGATGCGATGCTGTTAAGCAGTCCTGATTCATTGGTAGTATCTATTTCCAGAGAAGGTTGTTTAGACAAAGACAAAGATGACAAGGGTGACGTAATACCCTTTTCTTCAACTCGTAAAAGCCGCATTAACAACTTTGGGATAGACTGCCTCGAGTCTCTCAAATTCACATACAAGGTCTATAGAAAGACATTTACTCTTCCAACCAAT
>JAHZTW010000001.1:442412745-442428333 GCA_020283515.1 Alliaria petiolata | reverse complement strand
TGTTGATTTTCGCCTTTCTGCTCGTTGGCCTGTTTGTTTAGCTCCGCGATGAGACGATCGTCCCACACTATACCAGAAGAGCCCTGTCGCCGGAATGAGATGGTGGATCTCTGAAGACCCGCCATGGATGGCGCTAACTGTTCCTCCTCCGTTTTTCTTTTCTCTCTCTCACTCTGTTTTCGTCGTCTTTTTTGGATGTTTGCTAAAAATGGTTGATCATTGTGTTTCAGACTTCTTCATTTTCCTCCTCCTCTTATCTTAAATATTTTTAATTAGTTTCTGCTTTTTTTTTGTCATCTTCTTATTTCTTTTTGTTTATTGTTTATTTTCTGCTTCTTGGAATCTCTAACCAAATATTATCGCGATTATTATGTTAGATATGGCGTAATAATCATTTTATTTTATACGTGTTACGTAGTTGAACGGGAGAGAAAACTCGGTCAAAGTAACGGGTTATGGGAAGTAGACACACATGGCTCTCTTTGGTGGTAGTTGTAGAAAATTAAAATATATTTTAACATTAACTTTAGCCATTTATCTTCAATTCACATATGCATTATTAGATAATCGCGTAGTATGTGATTTTATCAACCACATAGATATATAGTCGTCAAACATGGATAATAATAATTATTATTATTTTCCATCGTTGCTGACTCGCGCTGCTCATGCCTGATTTGGTTGGTTGAAACTCGAAACTACAAATCTCGGTAGATGACCGATTCGTCGAGATTATTTAAAAAAAAAAAAAAAAAATATCACATAAATTCGAAGCTAATGAATATATCCTTTCAAAGCCTGAAAATATAAAAACTTTGAAAGGTGTGCATTACTATGCAATATCTTGACCATATTCCCATTGGGACAATAACCATTCATGTGCCGCTTTTCATATGGACAACAATTTTAGCGTGGCCATATCGTCGTAATCCCCAATTAAATCTACACCGTAGATCTAAGCCCATGCTTTCAAATCTCCTTTTAAATCTCGAAACAATTATGGACAACTCTTGAATTGGTCTAAGCACCTAAAAACGTACGCATGCGAACAAAACGGCTTTTATTTTTAAATTTTTTGATGATGGTTAGAAAGAAAAATCATTTTGCTAGGAAAAAAAAGAGGCGTATATAACTGAAGATCTGTAACTGAATATTTGATGGAACACCTAATATCTTCTTGTGTGTCATTAATCCGTTGATTGTTTTTCCTTCCAATGATTTGGTATACCAACGGAGAAAAATAATTGGGATAAGTATGTTATTTTTGTGTGAATTGTCAGCCTATAATACATTTTTAAAAGAGACAAAAAAGAATATATATATATATAAGAAGGTGTATATATGCGCCAACAATGTTAACCATCACTACCAGTCAAATTGATCATCCTTATCTTCAGACCTAAAGCTTACAATCACTTTACAGACCCGACCAATAAAAACAACATATTTACTAATGCATGCAAAATCAATTTAATGTCGATTCTTTCTAGTAGTAACTTCCAATTAGTTAGAGTTGAGTGTGTATCTATTTTTTCACACCTCAATCCAAAATCATATAAAAAATATACGATATTGCGTGTTAGGCAGAAGTAATAGTAATGATTCTAAATTCTTATTTGTGATGATAAAAGAAAAGACCCATAAGTCTTTCTTGCTTGTTTAGTTGGTAACGACTATGAACTAGAACATACTATTTTATGGAACGTAATTGTTATACCTCGTAATTTTGTATTTTGATGGAATCTTTTTTTTTTAATTAATTTTTATCGTCTATTATTTTGATGGAATCAAAAGGTTTTTAAAATAAATTTATGAGAAACATTGAATAAAAGTATTTGGATTCTGAAACGAAACAAGTAAATTTATGAAAAACCTTTTGATTCCCGCTAAAAGCCTAAAACTCCCCGAAACCCCTACAAATTTATTCAGTGTTTCGCTTTTAGTTCCACCTTTCTTTTTTTTTTTTTCTGAAATCAATCTGATACGATCCGGAATTGGATTATTGGGTCTGTTGGGCTTTTTTATTTTAGGGTATCGTATTAGCCCAATGAGTTTATCTGTTGCTGTATCTAACTTGCCTTGTTCGGTGTAATCGAGTGATCAAAGAATTACAATAAAAAAATCAGTTTCTTCTAAGCTAACTCTCTCGTCTTCGCCTTGTTCTTCTTCTTCAATCTCCAATCTCCAATCTCTTCTATCTTCTCATCATCTTCTATTATCGCTCTATTTCTTCATTTCTCTTCTCATACCACCTTTATTTATTCTTGATAGATCCAGGGTCTATCACAATCGCCGCCGCGAGAAATTTATATTGTTCCGGTGCAGATCCATCCTCGCCACGGTACTCTATCTCTATTCGTATGTTTGATTAGTTTGAAGTTTTTAGATCCAAGGTTTTGTTTATCCGCTGAATTCAGCGATATTAGGAACGATTTACTTCATCCAGTTCGATTCACATATAGAACTTGGTTCTTTGAGTCAGAATTTGCATTTGCAGAGTTTTCATTTTTTTTTGGGGCATGCCAGATGTTTGATGAATTGCTTGAATTATATGTTTGGTTTATCAAAGTGAACAAAACAAGTGAAGCCAAAGATTAGCCTCCGCCGATTCAAACATGTACGGGAGAAAAGGGTATCAGCTGGTGAAAGATTTTGCGAGCGGAGAGAAAGGGCAGCTTAAACCTTTCAACGTAAGTCCTCAAGCTCCTATCTAAATGACTAAATCTGTGAACTAGTCTAGGCAATTGAACGAATCTTAGCTTTTTGTGAAATTTTTAGTCCTGGGTTTGATGGCCACTGCTGAAATTAGAAGTTCAATTGCCTAGACTAGTTCACAGATTGATGGGAGAAGCCCATTTTATTATCGTGATTAGCTAAGCAATATATATTTTTTTTTTTGGTCAAATTGATTAGCTAAGCAATTAAGTTCAGGTTTCTGCAAAGAATGTTAAAAACTAGGATCGAAGTCTAGAGTTGGAAATTGCGCAGATAAAGAGATGCTAGATTGAACTTTTTTTCATTTTCATCTCCCCCTTGCTCTCAGATTCATGCCTTTAGTCACTAGATCAGTACCTTTTTTTGTTTTGTTTTTCCCAACTTGGAGATATATGTCCACAGAGCAAGCTCTTCGAAGAGACTGTCGAAGAATGCGACCAAAATCACGATCTTATCCAGTCGTTGATGAGGTATTTCTCCATTTTTTGGGGGGGTCAAAATACACCCTGTTAAATTTGCCAATCCACCAGAAACGACTTGCTTCTGACTATCGAGGTTGATGTTACACTTACAGGAAAATGCAACAAGAAGGTTTGGATGCTCAGAACAACAGAAACGCAGACCACCATGGAGCTTTAATTCATCACCTTTCTTTGATCCGCAACAAGCGCTGCCTCATGGCTTATGTGTGAGAACCACTTTCGCCAAAAAGAAAAAGAATCAGGACACACAGTTTACAAATATACTTGCAATTGGTGTTGCTATGCAGGTACAACCGCGCAGAAATTGTTCGTGTTTTGGTGTGGAGAGTAGGACTTGAACTTCTCGACCTTCCCTCTGAAATCCAAGAGAAGCTTAATACACAAGAGAAGGAGTACTTCAAGAACCATTCAGTAGCTATAAAATCGTACATGGGAAAAGTAGGAATCGAGTTGAATGTTGTAAGTCCTCTTCCCACCACCCTGGCTTCCGGATATCATAACAGTAATTATTGGGATTGTTCTTCTTTAGTGGACTGTGACGAGTAGAGTGTTCTTTTGATTCATTTCTTGAAGGATATGGTGCCTCCAAAAGACCCTTACACAAAGGTCAGAGTTTTGGACGATATCGATGAAGGAATCTTGCTGGGTGACAAAATAACAAATTTTCCCCGTCACTCTATGCATTTCGTCAAACGAACTGATGCAGAACGATACATTGCTCGGGTTAGTTTTTTTCATTATCCCTACAACTGGAAAGACCTAAGCCAGTAAACTTATCTATCTTGTATTAGTATAATTGAGAAGCTTAAAGACTAATTCAGAGAGATGTAGATAGAAATAGAAGAACCTTGACTACAGCCTTTCGTCCTAGCATGTTTAATGGAGAAGAAAATACTGCTAGAGATAACTCATAATTGAAGAAAGGTACTAGAGATATCCAGAAAAATCTGAATAGTGATGCAAGTAGAAACTGTTGGGTTTAGATTGACTTTTAAGTTTAAAAGTGATGAGTGAAGAGTAATGTAAGATTTGACTTTTGTCACCTTGATACCCTCTAGAGTATGTTTTTTTTTTTTTTTTGATGTTTTAGATTCGTCGTATACAGCATATTTTATTGTTTAGAGCAAAATCGTGGATTGAAGAACCACTTTCCCCAAAAAGAAAAAAAATCAGAGGCACAAGTTGTTAATTAAATGCCAAATCTAAAGCTTATTGTGTCCAATCCTTTGGATAAATCGAATTTTGATTGTAGAAAAATGTTTCTAAACAGGGCCAAATGGAGGAGCTGACAGGTTGATTGATCTGACAGAAGCTGTAGTGAGCTCATCAGATTAATCACGGTATGGTCTGTGATCAAAGAATGTAAGTAAGCTTACTTTAGCCTTGTATATATAATTGTAAAACAGGAACATGAAACCTCATACTCAAATCATGTACAGTTATTATTTTCTCTTCCAAAGTTACTTTTTTTTTCACTTCTTTCTATGGTTGCATAACATCACTAGGAACAAGGCAATACGGACAACACAAACCACTTTATCCATTGAACAAATCCTTACAGGCTTCAGTGCTCGGTTTTCGGTATATAAGCAAATCCTTACCGCGCAACTGAAAAATTCGAACTGTCCCACAAAGTCGGCAAAAAAGGAATAGACCGTATACAAAACCTACCTCAAGGTTAGCAAAGACGAAACTGTCTTAGGTCTTTGCATATAATGTCCTCTTCGTGTATCAACCATGAAGACTTTCGAGAGGATTTAGTGTGTTGAAGCAAATCAAATCTATTTCGACTTGTGTTTAAATTGTTGCTCTACTTTAAGTATTTATAATAATGCAAAACAAAATTTCATTTTTGTTTGACCTGACCAAAAGAAGGAAAAAAGCTTACTTTTCTGTTTGACCAAAGGAAAATGAAAAAAAAGAACGTGGGGTTTAAAAAAAAAAAAAACATTTTACTTCATATTAATCGAGTTTTTTTTCCATCTCTCTCTCAATTTTCCCTCTGTTACGAACCCCTTTGAAAAATTTCCGGCGAAATCGAATGGCTCTTTCCAAGAAATGGGCTTCGTTAATCTCCATCATCGCTTCTTCTCTCTTTTGTTTCATCATCGTCTTCCAGGTTCCTCTCTTCAGGTAAAATTTCCTCGCCATTTCTCTGGATTCTGACGCAGTAAAAAAACCGTAATGGAAAACAAAGGCAGCAGTTGAAATTCATGGAAAATCATATCAAATTGCTTTTGGCATTAGGGTTTCTCTGTTGAACATGTGGTACCCAGACACAAATTGGATTTTAGATTCGTATACAGCATATTTTATTGTGTTAGAGCAAAATCGTCGGGTTTTGTTTGTTTGTGTTATGTTTCTGTTGCATGTTGGATTGCAGAGTACCGTGCAGGAACAAGAGCTGCGAAACACCATTAGAGGTAATGTCTTGTCAGTTGATTGGAAATGAAGTCATTCCTTCATCCGTTGTCAAGAGCCTCCTTTATCCTGGTGCCATTGCCAAGTCTCTTCTCGCTGGCTCCGCTCTCCCCAACTATCACAACTTGTTCGAGTTTTACAGTTTCGACCATCTGTATAAAACCTCCTTTTCAACCGATATCCGTCATCTCGAGGTTTGCTCCTCCCTCTCTCTTCATATTTAGAGGTTGCGATGTCATGAGACAGTCTGCTTTCTGTTGCACAGGTGTTTGCTGGGAGTTGTTTATGCCTGCTAGGAGCTTCACTGAGCCTCTTCAAGCCCACAAGAATCAGCTTTCTTGGAACGCTTTTGATATATTGGGGTCTTATCAGAGAGATTCTTCTTTTGGACTCTTCTCATGTTTTGATAAGAAACTCTCTCCGTGTCTACCCAACGCTGTTTCTCGCTTCACTTTCTGCGTTTCTCTCCATCCGAAGCGACGTCAGGAAGATCATCCGCTGTTGCAGATCTAAGCCCCTTTCCACAAAACGAGACTAGGCACTAACTTAGTAGATTTGAAGAGGTAGAACAACTCTCGCTATTACTTTAAGACTTCAGAGAAACGGTTAAAAACTTGTGTTAAGAATCATCATGAATGTACAATCAAGCTTCGTTTTCTTTTCACCATCTCATGCATATTCACTATAGATGCGTATATAAAATCTCGCTTCATCAGCATCTCTTGGAATAAAGGTAACCTTCCAGGACAGGAAAAAAAAAACACCAATAAATGCTACAGATGGGTAAACTAACAAAGAGATGCCTGAATATGATACAATTGAAAGAAAACAAATGTCCAAATAACACAATACACAAAGAGGAAGGCTTTTGGTTCATGATCCTCTTCTGCTTCGGCTGCCAGAACCATGAGCCAGACGAGATGGTCCTCCGCTCACGTCTGCTCCTTTTAATTTCTGTGCTTCCAGAGCCTCGGCTTCATCCGTCAGCATTGCTAACTGCTCAGCACACTACAGGTTTCAATACAGACATAAACACCATATCCATGAGAGTGTTTATGAGAGGAATCTTACCCGGATCTTGTTTTCCCTCAGCCTGGCTTGAAGTGCGTTAATGGCGGGACTCAAGCTGCGAAAAAAGTGAAGCCTACGTATGTAAAACGAAACAAATAACAAAACCCAGTATCAAATGCTTTTACACGCTTTACCAACCAGTATTCGATCAGCTTGCACATGGAAGCCTGATATGTTGATGTGTTGTGAATGAAAGCAAGGGGATGAACTTTTCCATTTCTAGATAAGAAACACAAGGAGCTTTTGCAGTAAGTCTCCAAGATTATGTATATAAAAAAAGATTGGATTGAATTGAATTGAATTGAAAACCTCGTGCTTTGCAGGACAGATTGGTGGTAAGCTGCTCGTTCCTCCTCGTAGAGCACTCGTTGCAGATCCTTAAAAGAGGCTAAAGGTGAGTTGAGCTGAAGAAGGGATGAAGACGGCAAAACATGAAGCGGGACTTCTTTCCTAACATACCCAACACCGCTGCATGAAAAAACTTTAGCTGAAGTCATTGCGTAGATGAATGGAGCATTCAAAAGCGCATGTTGAGAAATACCTGGCTTCCAAATTTGAACGGAGCATCGCCTCTTGCATGCTTTCAGACATGTCCATTGGATCAATTTCCACAACTGAGCTGCTACGATTGCCAGAGCTGTAGTTTCCACTTGTCCCATCTCTCCCGATGCTGCGGGCCTCAGCGTTGTTAACAAAGAAATCCCCAAAATCTGACACTCGTCCCCCACCCTTGGAAGTAGCTGTATCACTAGTGTCTTGCTCTCCCCGAGCAGGAAAGGAGCTCTGGTGTATGGAGTCTGAAGAGCTTAATGAGGATTCTATATCGATGACAGAATCTTTATTTGCAAGAACCAGGCTCATTGATTTGGGAGTAGTATTCGGGTTTCCATCAGAGGACTGGAAAGCGATGACTTGGATTCTACCAACCTGGGCCAAACCATCATCTTTAGTATCCAAAGCTGAGAAGAGGTTTTTTATTTCCAGGCATAGCAAAAACTCACGCTAACCTTGTAAGAATCTTGACTAAAACAGGAGAAAATGAGGCCAATAAACCCAGAATCTAAAAGCTGATACATAGCCTGCGTCCGAACATCTGCAGCAAAAAAGAGGGCATGATGTGAAGAAGACAGGAAAGAAATGGTGGAAGCAATGAACAACATTGGTACATACCGACATGGGAAGGAAGAACGGTGATGTGAGGATGGGAGTGATACCATCCAATGACCCGTGTTGTTCTGCCCGTGGATATGGTCATTCTGTGCCGAGGTTAGTAGTCAAGGAACTACTCTTTGATATCTAAAATACACATAGATAGATGAGACTTTTGGCAACTATTATTGTGCTTAGAAGGATATATCAGCCTGAGCAGAAGCGGCAGCCAACTGTTCAGGGTTGGTTTCTACTCGGTCCTTCTGCCGATCAGACCGTGACTGAGGCGACGCTCCCCAGATCAGAGCTGTGGCGCTTCCGTTTCTCGAGTACTAATCAAGGAAGGGGTTACAACACACACAATCATTGATTTATATGATTCTAATTAAACTCTAATCTGAAGCAATATCGAATTCTCTAATCTGAAGCAATATATCGAATTCTCACCTCGATGTCGCCCAGGAGGAGGCCCATGATTTCTTCGGTCTCAGTGGACAATGCGTGAGTGAGGCAAGTCAACCAGACATCCTCCGACATATTTACGCATGTCAGAGACATTACTCCCGCGATCAGATCTCTTTCGATTACTTTCCCAGATTCTTCGATTTTAGCTTCTTTTTCTTTGCCGAGGGAAGAAGAAGACCAAAAGTGTTGTTTGTGGAAGGAACTCTCGAGTTCCAATGGGGGAGGGATTATATGATACCCGCGGTGTACGGTGTTCCCATTCACCCTCCACACATCATCTGGACCCTACCAATTCTCTTCTTATTGTCGGCGTCTCGGTTATTTTACAATACCAATTAGCCTTTCACTTTGTTCCGGCCTAGTAGCATTTACCCTCTTTATTTAACCAATACCAAATCATATTAGGCCTCCTAATGGGCCTTTAAGTTCTCTTATTAGAATTACTTTTCTTTTTTACAAGCCCAACTTACTCCAAATTCAATATGGGATAGGAATTCAAAATTATGGTCTGCTGATTTAGTTAGAAATTAGAAGACATTAAATACAAAATGGTTACATATATAAATCAAAATTTTGGCAATGTAGCAAAAGCTCTACGGTCAAAGTTTAATACATTTTTGGTATATGTATTGATTTGTTTTTTTTTTTCGGACACCTTATTGATTTGTTATTATATCTTCATCCATATCCTTAGAAAAGTCAAATTTTGTTTGAATTTGAAAAATAAACTTTTAATTAAATACCATAACATGAATTTAGGTAAATGATATTTGATATTTAATACCGTTATAAACAGGTCGCTCAAAAATTATAATTATATATAATTTTATGAAGATTTTCAATTAATTAAAATTAAAATGATTGGTCAAAAAAATAATTTAATGATTGAAGTTTGTCCATTACTAATTTTGACTAGTGCATGGTCGTATTATCTAAATAAAAAGTAAATAAATTATATGTGTAAGTAATACTACTTTGCTTTCTCAAACCATAGTATCCAAATTAAAAATAAATTGAATATGTGATTAAATAATAATTTTGTATCTAGTAATATTTTGCTTTCTAATTTTTATTAATGTTAGTATTGTATTATTCAAACTAAAAATAAGCAAAATATGTCTATGAATAATAATGTATTATCGAGTAGTTTTGTCTAGTATCGGTACCGTATCATCTGAAGTAAATATAAATAAAATAAGTGTATAAATAATAACATTTTTTCTATTTTTACCCCTATTAGAGTCTTATTATACACGAATTACAATTAAGTAAAATATGTATATAACTAATAATTTGTTCTTTTGAAATTTTGTCTAGTGCCAAGCATTGCATCATATGAAATAAATGTAAATAAAATATGTGTATAAATAATAATATTTTGTTTTTTTTTAAATTTTTTTTATAAGTATGAGTGTCGTATCTGAACTAAAAGTAAGTAAAATACTTGTATGAGTAATGATTTGTTGTTTAGTAATTTTGCATTATGTCGGTGCTATATTATTTGAGTAAAAAGTAAGCTAAATATGAGTGTAACTAGTAACATTTTTCTTTTTTTAGGTTTGATTAATGTAAGATGAGTTAAAGTAAGGTAAAATATAGTTATCAAAAAAAGTAAGGTAAAATATAGTTATCAAAAAAAGTAAGGTAAAATACTAAAATATATGTATGAATAATAATTAATTGTTTATTATTTTTTATTAGTGTCGGTCATTCTAGTAAAAAGTAAGCCAAATATGAATGTAACTAATAATGTTTTGTTATTTTATTTTGACTAATGTAGGTGCCGTACAATTTAAATTAAAAATAAATTTAAATATGTGTATGTAATAAATGGATGTTTAATAATTTTGGCTATTATTAGTGTTGAATTAAACAAATTAAGAATAACATCTACATTACATTAAATACGAAATGTTTTTTCTAAAAAAAGAATAGGATCTTGAATCGGGAGGATTGAACCCGACGTGAATCGAACACGCAACCTTCTGATCTGGAGTCAGATGCGCTACCATTGCGCCATGGATCCTTGGTGATTAAATCTGTCATATGTTCAATTAGTAGACAAATAGTGTTCTGAATCGAAATATCACATGTTAATTTTCCGACGAGAGAAATTAGGGTTTATTGTTTGGCGTCTCCTTCCGCTTTGCTATTCTGACTTGGAATCTTCCGGCGTCATAAAATTGTCCTTTGAGATTCACTCACTCTCTCGAACCCCCCTTACGATTTCCGTCATAGTCTTCTTTGTCTCTAACTCAATTAAGCACTATCTCAACGTCGTCGTCGCCGGTTCGAGCTGCCGGAGTCCCTTCTAAGGCCTAAGTTACAATATAAGGCAAGCACTATATCGTATGCTGCTCTCTACTGTTTGATTCGATTGAGGTGAGCGACCCGATCGATTTTAGAGAATCCAAGCCTTTGTTACAGTGAGTATTTGCTAGCTAAGGTTTAATTTTTCTGATTCAGCCATTAATTTAGTATTGCAGGGTGGGTTTAGGAATCTCTAAATATTGGAATCATGGCCTTGTCTTAGAAGATGGAGGAACTTACCGAAATCTTGAAGAACAATAGGACACAAGATCTCACTTGGTTTTGCTCTCTGACAGAACCTGAAGTGGTAAGTTTCGAGGAACCCCCGTAGATATGGTTATTGATTGTTAAAATCGTATAATCTATCTCCACCAAACTTGTTTTGGCAGGATTTGCTCATCAGCTTAAAGAAACTAGTCATTGAACGGGCCAAAAGAAGTGATCACGAAGAAGTAGCTGGGCAGTTTGATCTTAAGATGCTCCGAGCTCTCGGTATGTCTTGTAATGTTGCACAATGGATAATCTTTTACCGTGTGAAAAAAAACAAGTATGGTATATTGCAGGGCTTGTGCTAATGGAGTATGTAAGGAAAAGGGTACAAGGGGATGCTTGCCTTGTCCCGAGTGCTGTCCATCAACTGAAGGCTTTGGATAACTGCAATTTGTTGAAAACTCATGTCGATGATAGTATAGACATTGAGGAGATTCTGACTGGAATCTGCAACGTCAAAACCAAAAAGAAAAAGAAAAATAAAAAGGCGATCAATTTAAGAAGGAAATCCCGGAAAAGGTTGGTTGGTTGGGAATCTAATCACACTATTTGGATCTACCTTAGGTCTCTGCCAAGCTAAAATTTGTATGCCTCTCTTTCGTGTTTGAAGGAGGCGTTAGAACTAGCTGCTGATTTTGGGGGAGATTTGACTGTTTAACAATGAACATGAGAGGGGAAGAAACCAGGATGCTCATCAGCGGGAGCACAAAAGATGGATTTGACGGAAAATGCAAAGCGTGTAGAAGCATGGTCGTTGATCCTATTCCCTCTGGTCTCTCTGTCATTGTGCTTGATGTTACAGAGACATGGTGGACAGGTTAATTGAGTGGATGGCTTCCTTGAGCTTAACCTTGAATAGTTGATAATTAGCTACTTTCGACGAGCAAGAGAAACAAAAAAACGCTACTTTGTGGTGTCTGGGCAATTTTTAGAAAGTTGTATCGTTCATATTCAAGTCGTGATTTGTTGATTTCATATCAAAGTTGCTTAAAGTGTATCCAAAGGCAATTTTTGGTTTGAGAAGTGACGTGTATCCTCCTCCACTTTCTTGGTCATCTCTCTCGCATTGGTATTTAAAATGCTAAAAAAACTTCATATAAAGGCGCAGATCTTGAGAGTATTTTAAAAGGTGTAAAGTGTAAGCACCACCGAGTATAGTAACTTCAACTGAATGAATAACCACCGTCCTCTCTAAGTCCTTAAAGTGTAATCCGGTAAATTCAAGTAACTGCGACGGGCTTACATTTACAATACTTTGGTGTTGTTAACTGGAAAAGTATTATTGGGCCTGAGATTTCTCACTCACACTCTCTCTCTCTCTCTCTTTCCCTCCCTCCCTTTCCTCAAATTCATCCAATTGTGCTATGGAAATCAAAATTCACGGCGATGTTTAGGTAGCGGAAGAAAACAATGGAGTCGCTGCTTCGTACTGGCTTAGAAACCCTAATTCCGGGGGCGATGTGCAGTCGCAGAGTTTGGGCACACTCAGAAATGGCCCCTCCCTCAGTGACCGTGAATGAATTGGATCTGGTAATGCTACAAACACTCACTACTATTTCTTCGGTTTCTCGTCGGCAAACAAGCTTTTTAACACTACTTTTCTTTTTTGTTGGTTGATAGGTGAGAGGTCTCTTACAAGCTCTGCAAGGTCTGTCTAGTCCCTTCATCTCCTGGGACCAATGTCGACAGACTTTCCGCGCTAAAACTGAGATTCGCGTCTCTCATTTGTCTCACTCAAGCCTTCATGCCCTTCTCGCTGGTTTTTTGTATCCGGCAACATGTTTGAAGCTTGTTGAGTCTATCGTTGCTGGAATTAATACCTCTCTCTGCTCTCCTCCTACCTTAATGGCCTTTTCTAACTCTGTCTCTGCTTGGCTTGAGGCAAAGCATCCCCAACTTCTTTTTAATTTGATTGGCGCCTCTTCTTGAACATCTATTTTTTGCTGAGGCTGATATACAAACTGGAATTTGTTACAGAGACTCAGAGACATTGCTTTGAACGAGGAAGTGAAGATCAACAATTCTAATATTAGTGTCACTCCAACCCTCTTGGGATTAACTACTTCTTTATCTAGGTTATTTGTTTTTCTTCTTCTTTATATATCCAATGCTATTTCCTCAGTTCAAGAGAGAACTCTGTGCTCGCGTTTATATTTTTTATCTTATTCTTCTTCTTATTTTTTTCTATCCATTTGCTAGTCTGTGTTCAGGTGCTGAATATCTTTTACAAGTTGTACGAGGTGCAATCCCTCCTGCGTATTTTGAGTCAACTTCAACTATTTCGACTGCTGAAATTGCTGTCCACGTTCTTGATTACCTTTACAAGAAGTTGGATGAAGTATCCCTTGTACAAGGTGGTGAGGTTGTGCCCTTTTTCATGAGTTTTTGTGTTTTTTCCTTTCTTGTTGATTACTTCCCTGATTGGTATATTGATAATATCTGGACCAGGTGGAAGGATTTCACATGTTGCTGCAACTCTTTGCGGGAAGTTTATTGCCATATGTTGAGGGTTTGGATTCATGGTTGTTTGAGGGAACTCTTGATGATCCTTTTGGCGAGGTAGGTGTTCTTGGAATTGTATTTATGTTCTATGGGTCTTCAACGATTTTCTTCTAGCACTTTATGCTTCGAGACTTCAAGTATTTCTTTACAAGGTGATGGATCTTTGGTTGAGTTGAAGATTTTTATTTTTGTTCTCCGCAGTTGTTTTTCACAGCCAACCAATCGGTCTCCGTTAACGATGCAGAGTTTTGGGAGAAAAGCTATATGTTGATGAGGGTGCCGGGCCCAAAATCAAATGTAACTTTGCTAAATGAAAAGAAAGGATTGAGTGGAAATGACTCCAGCTCAGTTTCTGACAAAGACAAAGAGCAGAATAATCGGGTGTTATGCCCATTATTCATTAAAGACATATGTAAGTCGATTGTGTCTGCTGGAAAGTCACTGCAGCTGATGCAGCATATTCCTTCCACGTCTTTAGAAACTTCTGGAGAGATTCAGTACCATGGGCGAAATGGTTTTGGGAATTCTGGCTGTGGTATACTACTGGCTAAAAAGAACAACTTTGGGAGCACTGCAGACTTATCCTTGTCTGAAATCTTTTGTCTAACACTTGCTGGCCTTATAGGCCATGGTGATCATGTCTCTAGATATCTGTGGAAAGGTGAGGCGGATGAGTGGGAGATTTCTCCAACTTTAGCATCACATATTAGTGGAGAGCTGGAGAATGGCATGGATGATAAAGATCTTCCAGTTCTCATGTGCTCAGAGCGATTGTGGTATAAGTTGTTGGTCGGTGCTGTGCAAGAGAAAAGAGCTATGGAGGCCAAATCAGAACACCAGAGTGCATGTTATGTTACTGGTGTTAAGGAAGAAAAAAACGGTCTCACTGTCAAAAAGGCGTTGCAGGGTTTATTCTGTCACGAAAACCTTGTTGTTTCAGTATCTAAAATGGATCTTGAGAGGAATAAAGATGCTTGGAATGTCTTGAACTTATCACACAACTATTGTCTACCCTCTCTAAATGATGAGAGTTTGTTGAGTGCTGTTTTTGAGGGATCTGGCGTGGCAGATGCTGGATTGAGCGGCACAAACTACAAATTTGGATTTCAATTTGGTAGATCTGAATATCTTTCTTCTCAGGATGACACAAAAATTCTAGAAACGTTGTTTCCTTTTCCCACTTTGCTTCCGTCATTCCAGGTACGTTGATACTAATGATATGATCATGTTATGTCCATTCCTTCACTTTTCTCCCATGTGCAGTAGTTTCTGATAGCTGATTTTGAAATCTTTGTGATCAACAACAACAACAAAAAGCCGAAGCTCCATATGTCAGAATTCCTTCCTTTCCAAAGGAATAGTACACTTCCTTCGAGAGTTCTCAGCTGGATGCTAAAGGCAGAGCCAGGGGATACTCCACTTCCTATGGTAATAATGCAAGAATGCTTCACAATCTACATCAGGAGGCAGGTATGGTGATGTAAGCTTTGCATTGCTGCATGTTCCTATGGTATACACATACTTTTGCTACCTTATGAAAGTTGTGCGTGTTGTAGGTGGACTGCATTGGCAAAGTGATTTTGTCAAAACTAATGAATGATTGGAAATTGATGCACGAACTTGCGGTGTTACGTGCCATTTTCTTGTTAGGCTCAGGTACGTTTTATGTGCTTCAACATCTTTGGCAATTGGGTCGTATCTGGAATCTTAATAAATCCTTAAAATTTTCAGGGGACCTTCTGCAGCATTTTCTGACTGTCATATTCAATAGGCTGGGGAAGGGAGAGTCATCAAATGATGATTTTGAGTTGAACATAATCCTTCAGGTAACCAGGTTCGGTGAACTACTTTCTAGAGACACTGCTCTCTAAAAAGAGTCTGCTTGTTAATTGCTTGCTTATGTAACCCTGTTCTATTGCCGTATATCGTGTTTATTCAAACAAAATTAATTCCAGATTGTAACGGTTGTCTACAGGAATCAATTAGAAATTCAGCTGATGCGATGCTGTTAAGCAGTCCTGATTCATTGGTAGTATCTATTTCCAGAGAAGGTTGTTTAGACAAAGACAAAGATGACAAGGGTGACGTAATACCCTTTTCTTCAACTCGTAAAAGCCGCATTAACAACTTTGGGATAGACTGCCTCGAGTCTCTCAAATTCACATACAAGGTCTATAGAAAGACATTTACTCTTCCAACCAAT
>JAHZTW010000001.1:442338440-442350328 GCA_020283515.1 Alliaria petiolata | reverse complement strand
GAATATTCAGTATTAATAAACCACCTTACCACGACTCTGCTCGGACCAATCAGTGTAATCACAACTGGACTATTCTACCCTCGATATTTGAAAAAAAATATTACTGCGACTATTATTGAGCTGTATTCTTTCTTAAAACTAGTAATTATGCAATTGCTTATAGTATATTTTATGGAAATTTTTATTAAAAATGTTTTTATACTAATTATAGATACGAATTAAGCTGTATTGTTTTAAACTGAAATACTAAAAAGAAGAAAATATCTATATAAGCTCATGACAGGCTTGTTTTTATTAGTATATTTTCTGAAGGAAAAAATCACCAATCTTTCTAATAATTCCAAATTTGATGTTTTAAACAAAATTAAAAAGAAAAAAAAACACAATTAAATGTTGGTGACTGTTATACCCCTATAGAGAAGTACCGTATGCAACAGTGGGCAAGGGGGGGGGGATAGCGGGAGGAACGAGGCTGTTTTGTTCTTTATTTTTATTTTATTTTGTGACCGTTAACTTTCAAACTTGGATTTCGTGTGGTTTTTGAAGATTCTTGTCGGGGACCATTTTTATTTACACAACATGTCCCTACGTTTCTACACTTTTCTCAATCATTGTATATATACTACTTATATAGTAGCTTAATAAAACAATAGGGACCGTCCCCATTAATATATAGTAAAGCTTTTGACATAATGGTAGGCAAAATTAATAAATGTCAGCAAACAATCTAGTTGTAAGTCTATAGTGTAATCCGATATCATGGAAAGGTGGTTTGATGAAATAGGATTATAGGGTGGTGGTGCTGCTTTAGTTTGTTGACCAAAGAGACAAACCAAATGGCATGAAACACAAACTACATACACTACTTATATCATGTATAGAGAGAGACAGGCTGCAAAAAGGCAAAACTATTTAGGCGAGGAAAGATCACGTGTATGGGTCCCAAAGCCACTCGTTTTTTCTTTTGCTATGCTTTTGCTCATCATATCCTTTAAAGTTCTTCTCAACTTTCACACTTTGAGCAGCTCACCTGGGCCCTGCTTTCTGCCGCATCTAAAGCTGCCCGATGTTCAAACCCCTTCCCCCACCATTTAACTCACTTTCATGCATCCCTCCCCTCAATTTTACCCCTCTTTTTTTTTAGCTATCTAACAAATAATTCAACTAGATCTCCCTCTCTCTTTTCGGCTAAAGGTTAACTAGTTCTTTAAAAAATGTTCGATTTTCTTTTCTTTTTTTCGTTTCTATCTACAATAGGATCCGATGCAGAGGATTCTGTCACTCGTGTTCAGTGACTTGTTAATAATATTGATTGAATATACTACTACTAGCATGTTTGTTTCTTGAAAATCTGGAAAATTTTAATTTATCAATTATTAGCGTACCTATGACTTTGCTTAAAATAAACGACCAACTTGTTTTATGCTTTGTCATTGTGTGACATTGAGACACATGTCTTGTCGGGTATAAGTGCGCTGGCTTATAACCAACTAGAGAGACGCTTAAGAGACCAACTCACCCGTTTTGTTAGTTAAATGTTTTTTTTTAGATTCTCCATCTGCTAAATACCGATCTTTCTATCAAAAAGTTTGGGCTTCTTCAATTGGGCTTAATTACTTTCTTTTATGGTTTTGTATATGGAAAGCCCATTTGATTTCTTATGATTTAACCCCTTTTTTTAAGCTTCTTTTCTTCGATGATTATAAGCTCTAACCGAAGAAAACGATGGCTCTGGTTCTCGTAGTCAATCGGGAATCCAATCACTCCGATGCCGGAATACCACCAGCTTCTACTTCTTCCGAGGCAATGTTCTAGAAAAGGCCACTGTTGGATTCGTGTAAAAGGTAACGAAGAAGAAGAAGTGGAGAGTGGGGTAAGAACAGTTGGGTTGAGCAGTAGAAGAGGTGAACACAGGAAGAGTAATGGGGGAAGATGCCACTGCTGTATAGTTATGGTAAGGTTGTGAACTCTGTTGGGGAACAAGGACTGTGTCGTAAATCCGGAAAGCTTTTCTTTTGTGACCGAGATTGAATGAACCCTAGTTCAAAGCCTTGTTGCCTAAGACTCGACCTTAAAGGGAGTAGCATAGGGCAAGTTAGCCTGTAAACAAAAAAGGCTTCAAAGAAGCAGTAACACACAGTGTAAAACAATTAGTTTTGCTAAAACAATATTGGTCCTGAGATTGTCTGTTTGTAAATGGGCCTTACTAAACTATACGGGCATAACTGTTCATATTACACATAATCGAATTCGGATAAAAAAATACATCTTAAATTCTGGACCAAACGCAAAGATTCTACGTCCAAGGGCGTGAAGAAATTTTCACAAGTTTATTATACACGTATGTGTCATTTTTATTGAATTATATTATTTTTGGCAACTGTTAACCAAGAACAAATGTGTTTTAGCTACAAAACTATAAACCAAGAACAAATACTATTTTATAGATAAAATATTTACAAATATATATAAGTTGAGTGTTGGCACTTATAGTGTGCGGCATCAGCTAACCTAATAATACTGTTGTTTAATGGCGTGGGAAAAGAAAAATGTAGTAAAATTCCAGGGAAGGGAAAAAACAAAAAAAAAATGGCGTGGCAGATACGGAGCCGTCGGAGGAGGATTTTTGTTTTTTGTTTTTTTTTGTGAATAATGAGAATTGAAGAAGAAAAAAAAAAAAAAGACAAAAGAGAGAAATATCTTTTGGCCGGAAAGAGCAAAAGCTGTCACGGGAAGGCCACAGGTAAAGGAATGTAGTGACGTGTCTCCACCAAACTCCCTTCTTTTTTTTTATATTTGTCACACAACTCTCGGTAAAAGTGCCCTCCTTACGTGTATACCAGGAACCGTTATCGTTTCGCCACGTGGAAGTTCTCATTACCGTTGGGATGTTTAAAAGGTTCTCTCGTTCTCGTGAAATCCATTGGGTCCCAACTAGTATTTCACTATTTCTCTACTAGTAGGCAGAGAGCAACACGCTGCTCCATATGCCTTTCTTTCTCTTTGGATATTTCTTTGGCAAGTTGGAACTCTGACAATCGGAGCCGTCGCTTTCATCTCACGGCTGTCTTCTTTTTCCTGATCTCCATCAAAATTATCGATTTTGCTTGTACGTTTCGTCATTTAAACTGCAATGGCAGTCTTTTTATTTTCCCCAAAACTCAAACAAACGAAAAATTTCAGCTTATGTTCCAAAAACAAGCCCTTATTTGCATGCATTGCGATTTAATTTTCTTTGCATTAATATTTGGAAATTTAAATGATGGTGGGTTGGATTCAACTCCAGTAAGAAAAAACGAATGATGCCGCCTTGGTGGTGTCTTGGTCCAAATCGTTCAATTTGTTTCTTTTTCATAGTCGAAGCACGACATATCACCTAGATGCGCCTCTTGAACAACGAATATGTATTATTATCATTTCACAACCCAGTGGGTCGCATATATGTTTTCTAACTGGTCCTTGGAATCTAATTATGCCATGTTGGGAAAGAAATTGCTGAAAAGGACAAAATATTTGAACTAGAATAATTAATGTATATAGATAGATATATAGAGTTTGGTCTTTTATTTTCGTTTGACGTCCTAATTTTTGGGCTGCCGTCAGAAATCAGCGGTCAACTTGGCGGAGGATGCAAATTCTTTTACGTTTGAAAAATTGACATCAAAACAATCGAGTCTAGTATATGACTAATTGACTATCAACCAATCAACATTTTATCAAAAAAAAAAAAGGATTATCAAATCGAAATATATATATTTTGTTTTGACCATTGACCACGTATATAATTTTTACTATAAGGTATTTTTTTATATTTTTTATTCTGCATTCGCACGCAAAACAATCTCTGTAAATACAGATTACAGGCTGATCAAATATAGAAATTTGAAATTAAAGAAAACTATGGATATTTATCACCGTTTTAAACTGCATCTGATAGAAAAGCCTTGAGATTTGTAAAATAAATTCCTTTATTATTAAAATGACACGTGATTTAATTTAGGTAAAGTAATAGCCCATTCGGCGGCATTAGCCAGTTAGCCACCACCAACTCAAAGGAAAAAGTTAGAGCCACCAACTACAAAACCTCATAAATAAAAAATAAGAAAAACAAAAAGTAATAATACCCAAAAGGTCATTACGGTCATTCGACGTCTGAAAGTGAAGGGGGCAAATCAGGCATTTGATGCTATGACCTTCGAGACTTTTTCTAGTTTGGCTACCATGAAAAAAGCTCACATGGTTCAACAACACCACCGCAAATTTGTCTTCCCCGAGACCAATTTTATTTACTTAACCCGAAAGATTAGCTTGTTGAGACAGACAGTGAGCATTTAGGGTTTTCCTTCAGGAACATTTTCTCGTTTTTTTTTGTTTCTTTTTAGGTGCAAAAATCCTTTCTTTCTCGATATTCAGTTTACCACATTTGTTAATATCTCATTGGCAAAACCATATTCTTTCTTCGCACTACCCAGTCACTTTTATCACCTCTCTATCTCATCCTCCTCCTCCATTTCTCTCCGGTCTCTCTGTATTATCTGCTGGAGAGAGATGGAAGCTGCTATACAAACCAGGGGAATTCTCTCCTTACCCGCCAAACCAATCGGGGCGAGAAGCCTTCTTCAGCCATCCCACGGCTTAAAGCAGAGACTTTTCGCCGCGAAGCCAAGAATTCTACCTGGGTTGTCGCTTTCCTTTAACGGGCACAAGAAATTTCAAGCCTTTGAGCCAACCCTTCACGGGATTTCGATCTCCCACAAGGAGAGAAGCACCGAGTTCATATGCAAGGCGGAGGCAGCGGCCGCCGGCGACGGGGCTGCGTTCGACGCAGGCGACTCGGCAGCAGTTGTAGTGTCGCCCAAGATCTTCGGTGTCGAGGTTACAACCTTGAAAAAGATTATCCCTTTAGGGTTAATGTTCTTTTGCATTCTTTTCAATTACACAATCCTAAGGGACACAAAGGACGTCTTGGTGGTGACGGCCAAAGGAAGTTCTGCTGAGATTATACCTTTCTTGAAGACATGGGTCAATCTTCCTATGGCCATTGGGTTCATGCTCCTCTACACCAAACTCTCCAATGTCCTCTCCAAAAAGGCTCTATTTTACACCGTTATTATCCCATTCATCGTCTACTTTGGGGCCTTCGGTTTCGTCATGTATCCTCTCAGCAACCTTATTCACCCGGAAGCTCTTGCAGATAAGCTTCTTGCGACACTCGGCCCAAGATTCATGGGTCCTCTTGCAATCTTGCGGATTTGGAGTTTCTGTTTGTTTTATGTCATGGCTGAGCTTTGGGGCAGTGTGGTGATTTCAGTTCTCTTCTGGGGCTTTGCTAATCAGGTGATTAAACTGCTCTATAGATTGAAGTTTTGTCTTCTTCTTGCTTTGACTCTGGACTTTTGTGCTTCTTCCGTTCATTTTTGTTATTCACAGACTGGTATGTTTGTGGTTTGTTGACATGCTTGATTATCGGAATAGTCTTTGATTGCTTTCGAGTTTGTTCCAGCGAATATGATTACAAGCGGTGTTCTGTGAATTTTATAGCATTGCTTCCATGTCTTTGCAGATCACAACTGTTGATGAAGCCAAGAAATTCTATCCTTTGTTTGGACTTGGAGCCAATGTTGCGCTGATTTTCTCAGGAAGAACCGTGAAATACTTCTCTAACTTGAGAAAGAATCTTGGTCCTGGAGTTGACGGCTGGGCAGTTTCATTGAAGGCCATGATGAGCATTGTCGTGGGAATGGGACTTGCCATCTGTTTCCTCTATTGGTGGGTCAATAGATACGTTCCTCTTCCAACCCGTAGCCAGAAGAAGAAGGTAATGGGTCTGCAGAAGTTTTTGTTCTGTTTTTGCAGAAGGTAATGAGGACTCTTCTGATTTGTTTTCTCTCTGTAACTCTGTTACAGAATAAACCGAAGATGGGAACGATGGAGAGCTTGAAGTTTTTGGTTTCGTCACCATACATTAGGGATCTTGCTACCTTGGTGGTGGCTTACGGTATTAGTATCAACCTTGTGGAAGTCACATGGAAATCAAAGCTTAAAGCTCAGGTATATACAGCTCCTCGTCCATAGTCTTTTCATTCTCAATGCTTCCTTCCTTTCGTTTAGCTCTCTAAATTCCTTCATATGCTGCTCTGCAGTTCCCTAGCCCGAACGAGTACTCGGCATTTATGGGAGACTTCTCAACCTGCACGGGTATTGCAACATTCACAATGATGCTTCTCAGTCAATACGTATTCGAAAAGTATGGTTGGGGAGTAGCTGCAAAGATCACCCCAACTGTTCTGCTATTGACCGGTGTTGCCTTCTTCTCTCTGATATTGTTCGGGGGCCCATTCGCACCACTTGTTGCCAAGCTTGGGATGACACCGCTACTCGCAGCTGTCTATGTGGGTGCCCTCCAGAATATCTTTAGTAAGAGCGCCAAGTACAGCTTGTTCGATCCTTGCAAAGAGATGGCCTATATCCCCTTGGATGAGGATACCAAGGTTTGCTAAATTTTATTCTCTCCTTTAAAAGAATCCATATGGCGTGTGCTTTAGCTTGGGGTTTGTGTCGTGGTGCAGGTTAAAGGCAAAGCTGCGATTGATGTGGTTTGCAACCCGTTGGGGAAATCAGGGGGAGCTCTAATACAGCAGTTCATGATCTTATCCTTTGGATCGCTTGCGAATTCGACGCCTTATCTAGGAGCGATCTTGTTGGTCATTGTCACTGCGTGGTTAGCTGCAGCTAAGTCGCTGGAGGGGCAGTTCAACGCTTTGCGGTCTGAAGAAGAGCTCGAGAAGGAATTGGAGAGAGCTTCATCGGTCAAGATCCCGGTTGTGTCTCAAGACGAAGGCGGTAACGGTTCACTTGGAGAAACTTCTAGCAGTTCGTCGGAGAAATCTGCCCCCACCAACATATAGAAAGTGTTTTTGATATTGGTTTTATGGGGAAGGAAAGAAGGATGAAATCAGAATAAGACTTTGAGAGTGAGAAAGACACATCTCTCAAACAATCGCCCTTTTGCACCACCACTCTTTTAGCTTTCTGAACATTCTTATTCCGTTGGGTTTGGGTTTACGTTCTAAGTTTCTTCCTTGATGTGTATTGTTAAAGTCAAAATATTAATAAGTTAGATTTAGTTGTACGAAACAAAATTTTCGTAGTAAGAATGGTTGAAGTTGAAGATGTTGTAGTTTCATGGATGAGAGTAGCATTGGAGATATTGATATTCTGTGGGCATAGGCAAGAAAAACCCAATCGCATTAATTTGGTCTGATCAACATCTATAGAATCCAGTGTTTATAACAAACAACACTATTGTTCTTCTCGTTTTGTATGGACAATAAAAAAACGGCAACTAGGTCCCAGCGCAATTCACTACTCGTGTCGAATATTCAATATTTTGCAGGATGCAAATCATATTTTTATGGTTATCGTTTGCACGTCGTTGGCAACAACAATATTGACTCGTCGGCTGTCTGAAAAGCCGTCTTTTATCCAACTTCTCCGGGGACGTTTCCCAATATTTTATCTCTCTTATAAATCATTATATTAAAGAAAAACAAAAATTGTCAACAGAGAGATAACCACCAATCATGGAGACAAGGACCACCCCTCTGCTCACCGGTGATCGCGGCCGATGCGGGTGGCTCCGCCGTCGTCTCCGCCTAAAAAACCCTCTTTCTTCTGAACTCTCCGGAGCCGTGGGTGATCTGGGCACCTTTATCCCGATCGTCCTGACCCTGACTCTAGTCTCCAATCTGGATCTCTCCGCCACTCTCATCTTCACTGGATTCTACAACATCGCCACAGGCCTCCTCTTCGACATCCCTATGCCCGTCCAGCCCATGAAATCCATCGCTGCCGTCGCTGTCTCCGAGTCCCCACATCTCACCCCTTCTCAGATCGCCGCCGCCGGAGCTTCCACTGCCGCCACGCTCCTCCTCCTCGGCGCCACCGGGGCCATGTCTTTCCTCTACAACCTCATCCCTCTCCCGGTCGTCCGTGGCGTCCAGCTTTCTCAGGGCCTCCAATTCGCCTTCACCGCCATCAAATACGTCAGGTTTAATTACGACACTGCCACTCTCAAGCCCTCTTCTTCTCCCCGTTCCTGGCTCGGCCTCGACGGCCTTATCCTGGCTCTAGCTGCTCTGCTCTTCATCATCTTGTCCACCGGCTCCGGCAACGACAGAGACGCCGAAGGTGGAGACTTCCCCGAGAGCTCCAGCGACGAAAGCCACTCTCGCCGGAGGAGGCTGCGTCTTCTGTCCTCGATCCCATCTGCGCTAATCGTGTTCGTAGTCGGGTTAGTGCTCTGTTTCATACGAGATCCGTCGATTTTCAAAGACCTTAAATTTGGTCCATNCAAATAAAGAAAACCAATAGCCACTGACAATTAAATTTAAGAATAGTGTCAAGAATTTTTCTCTTCTTTTAATTTTTTTTTTTTGTTCTGAATATTAATTTTACTTATAAAAAAAGTCAAAACTATATATATATAATGTTAAGCTTAAATAGACCAAAAGTTTTACTATCCTATATGTTTAATCTAAAGGCAAGCCTTAATATTTTCTAAAGCTTAAAACAATTCAAAACAATTCGTCGTCAAACACACAAACATTGTTCCTAATCGCAGCTCGAAACAATTCGTCGTCAAACACACAACATTGGCCTTTCGGATATCATTTATGCCAAAGGGGGCCTTGGCCTCTCGATAAACGACGAGGATATTTTCGTCATTCTTAGTGACTCTGTAAAATAGAACATAAATTATCAGAACTAATGATGATATGATATACTTCTGCCGGAATCTAAAGAAGAATTGTCTGACATCAAGCATACGTCATTGAACGAGGCGTCGAGGCCCATTCTGTCTCTCTATTAATCCAGCTTATACGCTTTCCAAGCTCGATAGAGATTTTGCCATCTTGATACTCGTGGCCCCTTAATTATTTTCAAATATTAATTCTATATAAACGTCCTAATTTATAATTTTATATACATATACCTTTTTCACCGAAAAAATAAAATAGGATCAAAACCATAACTTTGAAAATTCATCTCTTAAACTAAAACATAAATTCAAATCCTCTTTTTTTTTTTTTTGTCACAAGAATTCAAATCCTTTTTTTTTGTTTTGTGATCGTTCTGAATGTTTTTAAATAACAAAAAATATTCAAAATTATTTGATTCCTTTTCACAGATTTTGGAAACTAGTTTGGATTTTAACCCAAATCATTTTAGTTATTAAGAAATTTTGTCATGGTAATTGATAGCAGTAATTTTGTCCTAACATTTTTTAAATTTAATTGGAATATATAGTACTAAAACTTCAAATTAACCGAAGGTTCTAGTTTAAGTCAGATACATCTGTTCAAACAAAAAAAAAGTCAGAAACATATGGAAAACAAATCATACAATTGTCTCGATCTACTGATTTATGCGTAAGTCTCACACAATATTATTATTATTATAGGAATAAGTTACAATCATCTCTATTTGGAAGAATATCTACGTCTTTTTTTCGTTGGTGCTAAGTATATGTTGTTCGATAATTTTTTGACTTTATTGTTGTTGTTGATGGGTTTTTAGCACAAAAAGTATATATTAATTTATGGAAAACACGTAGATAATAATACACATAAGTACATATACACATGGACATGCACATCATCACTTGCAATTCATATGCACGTGTTTCTCACATGATCATGCTTTCCACGTCTATTTCCATATCGCCACAAACACGATAATTATATTTACACTTATATTCACACCATTTATATATACACCATAATATATGATACTTTGACAAATCGGAATCGTATATAATTAACCTTTTGCGGTTTTTTTTTGTTGGGTCAATTCAATATCGAACATATATAAATAACAACACAGTCAGGAGTTGAAATGCGTTTTTGACATGGTTGATAATGGTACACGTTGAATTAACGCCTATCTTTCATATCCTTTGGACTTATTTGGGTTTTACTATTAAAAAATTATTTCTGAAACACGCACCACTAACGTATTGAAAATATATGTCGGACCTCATCCACTCATACCTCAATGCTACTTAATTTAACCAAATAGAGATTATATTATGTTGTACAGCGTTTGTAATCTAAATTTTAAAGAAGTTATTTTGAATCAAACTCCCCTACTAATTCAAAAGAGAGATGTACAAACAAAAAATGTGAAACGAACTCTGAAATTTTAGAGAGGAAAAGATTACTTCATGCAACGTTTGTTTTTTTTTTTTTTTTTTTTACACGATTTTAGGAAAATTATTTACCTAATCTTGAAGTATTTTTGGGGTTTTGTTTTAATATATATGGATTAGATGTTACCGGAAAAGTATTCCTTAAAAGCTTAGAATTGGCTTTAATCACTGAGTTGCGTTGGTCTAAAAATAACACGACAGTCATTATTCTCCCACTTTCAGAGAAAATCTCATCTTTCGTCTTCTTCCCTTTTAGCTTTAAACTTTTAAAACAATTAATGGCATCAATACTTTTTTTTTTCTTTTTTTTTCATAAAATACGTATACATCTACAAGATAGTTTTAGAGAATTTCATTACCTAATCACTTTTCAGCTTTTATTTACATTCAGAGTCCTCAGATGGGTTCTGCTTACCAGCTAACATGACCGAATCTGAAGTTTTCTGGCAATGCATGCCTGTTGTTTAACATTTCTTAGGAAAATAATATAGCATATGAAGTATACATATAAAAAAGACGTGGTATATATAATATTTAAAAAAAACAAAGTTTCTGTTCTATTGGCTGGATAATAATTTACCATGAATGATTTATACTTTATATATAGTATATAATCGAGCTATAACTAATTGAAAATATATCAAAAGAGGTAAAATGACATTTTCCAATGTTAACAAGGGAAATGTAGATAGGGAATCCGGGTGATTACGCACATAACATCTTATCTAGCTTTCTTTGATATTTATATATATCATCTCTCTTTAATTCAATCGCCTTCACTTTCGTTGCAAGAGACTGTAACCGAGTTGCAGATGCAATTGCAAAAGACTGTTTAAGTTCCCTGTATTTGGATCTATATTTGGGTTAATGAAATGAAGGATACTTTGATCAAAAAAAAATATATATATATTTTATTATATTTGTATTGGTCAGAAATTAGATATTTCGATATACAATCTTATTATATAAAGTAAGATGCATCAAAATTACTTTTTAACATGATCGTGACACGTTGCAAGTTAATCGATAAGATTTTGACACGTGTTTTGATTAAAAATCTTATTATAAAGAAAAAAATATACTAATCCTAAAAAGAAAAGAAAAATATTATTATTTTTAAGAATAAATAAAATAAAAAAAAAAGATACAAAAGACATATATCAATTAAGAAAAGGAAAATCAAAACAAAAGTAAACAAGAAATTTTAATTTTACTAAAAAAAAGTAAACAAGAAATTTTAATTTTACTAAAAAAATGTCAAAGTTAGTAATTAATATGATCATGACACGTGGCAAGTTAATCAATAAGATTTCGACACATGTCAATTTTACCGCTTTAGATTTTGATATGTTTCTTGGTAAAATATTATTTTTAAAGAAAAAAGGAATTTCAAAAAAAAAAATCAAATTTATCGAATAAGATTATAAAAGTAAAATAAAATTAACTAGGATATATTTTAATTTAATAAAAAGAAAGTAAAACAAAATGATCTATTTCATTTTAAGAAGAGGAAAATAAAAACAAAAAGTAAATTAGATTAACTAAGATATATTTCAAGTAAAAAAAACAAATTCTAGATGCTAATGATATGACATTAAACAATGATGAGTTCAATGTAAAAGAGGATAGCAAGAATCATGTAGAGCAGAAATATCATACAAGGAAGAAACAAAAAAAA
>JAHZTW010000001.1:442256732-442272046 GCA_020283515.1 Alliaria petiolata | reverse complement strand
TTCTTATATTTTAATGGATTTTGAAATCCTCTTTGGATTTAGAAAATACTCAAATCCAACCAAATAACAAGGTTAAATCTTAGATTTGGGTATTTGTATTTTAGTCATGAAAATACTTCTAAATCCATTCAAATCCAATAAAAACTCAAATCTTTATAATACTTGAATTTTAAAATCATAGAACCAATAACACTAGATTTCACTATATATTTTAAAATCATAGAACCAATAACACTGGATTTTAATATGAATTTTAAAATCATAGAACCAATAACACTGGATTTGGTTTAGATTTCCAAATCCATTAAAATACAAGAACCAATAACACCCTCCCAATTTCAATTTTTGGATTTTGTTATACATACTACAATTCCGTGTTTATTTGGTCTAACCGGTGTATGCATAAATATTTTTAATGACAAAGCCCAAATAAGTCCAAAGGGAGACCCTGAGAAAGCTGGACGCCTCGGACGACCGGGAGAGGGATGAGGTTGTAGAGGAAAGACATGGCCCCGGTGGCGCCGAGGAGGAGGAGCGTGGCGGCAGTGGAGGCTCCGGCGGCGGCGATCTGAGAAGGGGTGAGATGAGGGGACTCGGAGCTGCGATGGATTTCCAGCTATAAAATTTAGTTTAACATGTTTTTGTACTTGAAAAAGAACCGAAAGCTTAGCCAAGTACGGTTAGATAATGTGATGTCTCAAAAGAATAAAAGTACTTAACATTTGAGAAAAAGATGATTTACATTTTGTGAATCTGCTATAAGTATGATGAAATTCAGGTTCGAAATTTCATGGTTACATTTGAGGAAGATGATTTAGCATACAGTAGTATTGTAATATGCTAATATTAATATCCAATATGGGCAAACCCCCTGCTTCTAAAGTCTGTGTTTTTTAGGGTTTTAGCCGAGGAGGAGACTGAGAATCGCCATCTCTGGAGACCAGGTTAGGATCGATTCTTTTGAATTTTCAATTCGCATTACATGACCCAATAATACCGTTTACATCTTCGCTCATCCATCCGTGGAAGAAGCGCCAAAGTAATTCCCAGAAATGTCATTTTCACGCTTCGTCGGAGTACCGTTTCCGGGGCTCCATTGCTGTCTCCCGCTCTACTAAACCCTAGTTTAGCCTGTTGTTACTCACTCAGCGTCCGATTATTGCGCATTTTCACGGTCGGTAATGCCTTTAGTCCGGATTGTTCTGTATCGAGGAACACTATGTCTGCTGGATTAACTAAACAAAGTCCGAGTATCGTCAGGAGTTTCTGTAGTGATAAGAGCGGAAGCAGTGAAACTAGTGGCTGGACCGAGGAGGTAGAGTATCTAGACGAGTCGGGTAGTGTAATACACGGCGGTAAAGGAATAAGATCAGTAGAGCCGGGGGTTGATGACCATATGTAATGGTTGGTGGGTTGAAGAAGCCATTCATGAATGCTTCTGCTGTTGCAAAGATTGTTGAGTTTGTGCAGAGGTGGAAATGGGGACCGGAGCTAGAGACCCAATTGGACAAGCTCCAGTTCATGTTAAGCAGTACTTGAAGATTGTTCAAGATGTTGATGCGGCGCTGAGTTTGTTCAGGTGGGCTAAGAAGCAGCCTTGGTATCTGTCTTCGGATGAATGTTATGTCGTGCTCTTTGATGCGTTGAACCAGGGCCGGGCTTTTGTAGGGATTCAGACGCTGTTTGAGGAGATGGTTCAAGCCTCGAGTAGCGACGGCGATTTGTGCCTATAACCAAGTGATTCAGTATTTGGCTAAGGCTGAGAAGTTGGAGGTTGCTTTTTGTTGTTTCAAATCCATCAAAACAACATCATTAGATTTAATAAACAGAAATTTGGAGGTTGCTTTTTGTTGTTTCAAATTTGTAATATTTAATAAACAGAAATCCATCAAAACAAAAATCTGAACCGAAATCAAAATGAGCTAAAAACTCCAATCAGTTTGAGGGGTAGAATAAAGAAGGCGAGATGATGGTGAAATCATAGGCATAGATTCTAACTCCTTTTGGCACTCTTGAAGATTGCAGGTTGGTATGAGGGATGTATCGATCTCCACGGTCTTTAAACAGTTTGAGTTAGCGAGAATGTATGCCAATAGTTGTTTCTCATCTTTTTTTCCTCCATAGTCTTTCCACCTAACAATCTCTAGATGAAACGATAAGCATCCGGGAAGAGTACTCGGCTGCTTCCAAGAATATGGGAAACACCACCCCTGATACCATTACATTTACTTTAATCCTTGTTTAAATTCATCAAAACTAGATAGATGTGCATATTTGAAGGGATGAGGGTGCTCACCATGGTGTCGATCGTAAGAGTTTTCAGTTTAGGAAAGTTTTGAAGCAAAAAAATAAGTGGTTCCAACCAATTTATTGGCTTTATTGAAGACAAGACTAAGGCCTTAACTGGTAAATGAAGAATTGTGGAATTAGAAGAATTTCAGCTGAATATTTTTTACACGTCACCAGTTGAATGGAAGTTACGTCACCAGTTGAATGGAAGTTGTGGAATTGATGAATAATTGTGCAGTCACCACTAGATGACAAAACAATACTATTTAAGAAATTAGTTTAAGTTTAGAATAATATCCATTACATTATATATAGTAATTGTTTAATCTTATTCGATCATCATATTAAGGTTTGAATGTTATATATTCATTTTTATAAATTTTATATGGTTAATATTATAAATCAAACTTTATGTATGTTTTTAATTATGTTTCGTAGTAACTATTTTGTTAATATGATTAATTTTGTGTAAAAATAAAAAATAAAATATTACAAAACAAAGAAATTTTATAATTTTTTTTGGTAATAGTAGAAAAGATAGAAAAAATGGTAAATCAAGTTTCTTATTAAAAAAACGTACTTTGTTATATTTAAAGAAACATAAGATTAGGTACTAATAGACATTTTAACGTGTTCATTTTTTTGTGACAACTTTAAACATGTTAATTATATTTAATATAATAATTTTAATAATTTTTTTAATGAGTAAGATGGAGAAAGTATTGAACCAAGTTTTTTAGAAGAACAAGAATGATGGAGAACATATGTATACAATACGAAGAAAAATCAAACAATTATTATTGGTTAGATATTATTAGTGTATTAATATATCTATGAATAAATGTATTTTTATTTATTACCTTTGATAGTTTTTGATTTTGTTTTTGTATTTTTATGTTGTTTAATACATTATATATATATATATATAAATACATAAAAAGCAAATATATTTATCTAAATAAAAAAATCATCTATATAGGTTTATCAAATTCAGTTCAAGTTGAAAGCAAAATTTTGACTTAATAAATTCAAATAACTGATAATCAGTTAACAATTAAAGAATCTTTAAGAACTCGAAATAACTATTAATTTTAAATAAATATCTTTTTGTTATTTTTAAAATAAAATACCTATAAGTTTATAAATTTTAAATTGAAATTTATAGCATGATAAGTAAATATTGAAGTAAAAATATTAAACTCTTGCCGCAATATATTTTATTTATTTCGTAACTATTTAAACCATTTAACTTATAAATATTTTCAGCTATTCAGCTAGATTCCTCGTTTACCATTTGAANGATTCAGTATTTGGCTAAGGCTGAGAAGTTGGAGGTTGCTTTTTGTTGTTTCAAATCCATCAAAACAACATCATTAGATTTAATAAACAGAAATTTGGAGGTTGCTTTTTGTTGTTTCAAATTTGTAATATTTAATAAACAGAAATCCATCAAAACAAAAATCTGAACCGAAATCAAAATGAGCTAAAAACTCCAATCAGTTTGAGGGGTAGAATAAAGAAGGCGAGATGATGGTGAAATCATAGGCATAGATTCTAACTCCTTTTGGCACTCTTGAAGATTGCAGGTTGGTATGAGGGATGTATCGATCTCCACGGTCTTTAAACAGTTTGAGTTAGCGAGAATGTATGCCAATAGTTGTTTCTCATCTTTTTTTCCTCCATAGTCTTTCCACCTAACAATCTCTAGATGAAACGATAAGCATCCGGGAAGAGTACTCGGCTGCTTCCAAGAATATGGGAAACACCACCCCTGATACCATTACATTTACTTTAATCCTTGTTTAAATTCATCAAAACTAGATAGATGTGCATATTTGAAGGGATGAGGGTGCTCACCATGGTGTCGATCGTAAGAGTTTTCAGTTTAGGAAAGTTTTGAAGCAAAAAAATAAGTGGTTCCAACCAATTTATTGGCTTTATTGAAGACAAGACTAAGGCCTTAACTGGTAAATGAAGAATTGTGGAATTAGAAGAATTTCAGCTGAATATTTTTTACACGTCACCAGTTGAATGGAAGTTACGTCACCAGTTGAATGGAAGTTGTGGAATTGATGAATAATTGTGCAGTCACCACTAGATGACAAAACAATACTATTTAAGAAATTAGTTTAAGTTTAGAATAATATCCATTACATTATATATAGTAATTGTTTAATCTTATTCGATCATCATATTAAGGTTTGAATGTTATATATTCATTTTTATAAATTTTATATGGTTAATATTATAAATCAAACTTTATGTATGTTTTTAATTATGTTTCGTAGTAACTATTTTGTTAATATGATTAATTTTGTGTAAAAATAAAAAATAAAATATTACAAAACAAAGAAATTTTATAATTTTTTTTGGTAATAGTAGAAAAGATAGAAAAAATGGTAAATCAAGTTTCTTATTAAAAAAACGTACTTTGTTATATTTAAAGAAACATAAGATTAGGTACTAATAGACATTTTAACGTGTTCATTTTTTTGTGACAACTTTAAACATGTTAATTATATTTAATATAATAATTTTAATAATTTTTTTAATGAGTAAGATGGAGAAAGTATTGAACCAAGTTTTTTAGAAGAACAAGAATGATGGAGAACATATGTATACAATACGAAGAAAAATCAAACAATTATTATTGGTTAGATATTATTAGTGTATTAATATATCTATGAATAAATGTATTTTTATTTATTACCTTTGATAGTTTTTGATTTTGTTTTTGTATTTTTATGTTGTTTAATACATTATATATATATATATATAAATACATAAAAAGCAAATATATTTATCTAAATAAAAAAATCATCTATATAGGTTTATCAAATTCAGTTCAAGTTGAAAGCAAAATTTTGACTTAATAAATTCAAATAACTGATAATCAGTTAACAATTAAAGAATCTTTAAGAACTCGAAATAACTATTAATTTTAAATAAATATCTTTTTGTTATTTTTAAAATAAAATACCTATAAGTTTATAAATTTTAAATTGAAATTTATAGCATGATAAGTAAATATTGAAGTAAAAATATTAAACTCTTGCCGCAATATATTTTATTTATTTCGTAACTATTTAAACCATTTAACTTATAAATATTTTCAGCTATTCAGCTAGATTCCTCGTTTACCATTTGAATTCATAGTTATTCAGCCAGATTCTGCCAAAAAACACACAAAAATTCAGCCATATTCTACATTCAGCAAAATTTATATGTTACCTTTTGGACCCTAAATCTATGAGCCGAGAGAACTTAATGTCGTTCACAACCTGCAATAAAACAAAAACAAAAAAAAAACAAAAAGATTAGTTGACCAAGCAAGAAACAAGGAACAAAATAGATTGGGCCTGAGGATACCATTGATTCGGATAAATACAAGCACAGACGTCTAGCAGAAGAAAGGCATGTCAGGAACTTTTCATCAGGGTTAGGAACATAGATGTATGCCTCATCAAGGCAAATCATATTTTCTATCAAACTACAATAGTCTGACCATATCTGTTAATGCAGGGGAATCTATCACCAACTACCCAATGTCCCCTTCCCCTTCCCCTTCCTCTTCCTCTTCCTCTTCCTCTTCCTCTTCCTCTCCCCTCCCCCTCCCCCTCCCCCTCTCGACACTATTCTTAAATTTAACTGTCAGTGGGCTATTGGTTTTCTTTATTTGATACTACTACTACTACGTACATGGGTACAGGTTTCAACAAAATCAACCACGGCGTGCCCTCACAACTTCTCGACGACATTGAGTTCCTCACCGGAAGCCTTTTCCAGCTTCCCGTCAACCGGAAGCTCAAGGCGGCTCGGTCGGAGAATGGCATCTCCGGATATGGCGTTGCTCGTATTGCTTCTTTCTTTAACAAGCAAATGTGGTCCGAAGGTTTCACAGTTATTGGCTCCCCACTTGACGATTTCCATAAACTTTGGCCCAGACATCACCTTAAATACTGGTATATACACTTATATGTCTTTATCTAAATTTCGTTTTCTTATCATAAAATTATAGACCGTATAATAATAACATAACACATACATATATATATGTGCATTTTTTTCTAAAGGAAAAAAAGAACCAAATAGAAGGTCTGAGGACGTTAGTTTACAATTTACATGATGACTTTACAGTTGACTATTAATTTTGTTTTTTGTTTTTAATGGATTCGGGTAGGGATAATCCTAAAAAGGAAAAGTAGAAACTGAAATACAGTAGAACCTTTATGATTAATATTGATAAATTAATAATCATTCTAAATTAATAATTTTTGTTGCTCCCGAGGGGCAGTGTAAAAATTAGCAAATTTTGATAAGATAATAAGATAATAACTTTTTTGAAATTTTTATGTAAATATATGGTCCCAATAATAAGTTAAATTAATAATTATACATCTAAGCATATACATTTATATATATAACGAAGATAATATAGTAAAATATAATTAAATTATTGTTTTGAGTTTATAAATATTTTTGATTTATCTTTAAATTCTTTGATATGATATTTTCTAAATGAATTTTATAATTTCAAAAATATTTTTGTATTGTTTCTTGATGAATGTTCAAAGTTCAAATCAAAAATATCTCAATAGATTAATAAATTATTAATTTATCGATAAATTAATAATTATTAATAACTCTATAAGATAATAAAATTTTGAAGATAAATTAATAATTATTAATAACTCTATAAGATAATAAAATTTTGAAGTCCCAACATTATTAATTTATAGAGATTTTACTGTATATTGTCATGTCCAAAGTTTGGTAAAAAAGCACAATGAAAGCTAATGGACCCACCAAAAGATTATCTATGTCTCAAAGATCAGAGGATATCTGTAAAGTAAACGATATGCCATTTATCGTAGGAAAAAAAAAACTGATAATAATATGAAATTTTTTATAAATTTAAAGATTTCAGATACTAATTTCTTCACATCGATTCAACAGTTAAATTATTCAAGAGTATGAAGAACATATGCAAAAGTTGGCAGCGAAGCTGATGTGGTTGGCATTAGTCTCACTGGGAATCGAAGAAAATGACATTAAATTGGCCGAGCCCAGTTTAGACTTCCAAGGAGCTCAAGCAGCTATCCAACTAAACCATAAAGCAAAAAGCTTCAAAATCGAGAGAAAGTTCAAGCAGCAATCCAACTAAACCATAAAGCAAAAACTTCAAAACCCAGAGAAAGTTTAAGCAGCAATCCAACTAAACCATAAAGCAAAAAGCTTCAAAACCGAGAGAAAGTTTAAGCAACTATCCAACTAAACCATAAAGCAAAAAGCTTCAAAACGGAGAGAAAATTTCAAGAAAACCCTACATCGTCTGTACAAACCATGATAAGACAAATCACTTCTTGTTCAGCGTGAACAACCGAGTTCGTAGAACAGATTTCTTCTTTTCCCTGTCTCTTTTAATCTCCCTTGCTCTCCACTTCTTCTCAGTAGTCGGGTTAAATCATTCTGCAAAAAAAAATAGTCAAAAATAGCAGCAAAAAAAAAAGACAAGCAGAAATACAAAACAGACATAGATTCTTCTTACCGATCCTCCGCTTCCTCCACCACCAGACTGCGTATCAGCTTCCGTTTCAGTTTTCGCTTCGGCTTCGGTTTCAGTTGCTGCAAAGGATGATTTCGTTTTAATAACGTTTCGAGATTGCAACTTTGGATTTTTTTTCAGTAAGTTTGAGGAAGAAGTCTCTTTTGGGTGTCTTTGGATTTTGGATCTTTTCAACAAGTTTGACCCACAACAAGTTTGGATCGTAACTATATTAACCTTTTGTTGATTAATGGTTATAATTATATATGATCCCTTCTTTTTTTTTTCCCATTAGTATGCTATCCTCCCGAATGTTTTATATTCTAAGATTATGAAACTGAAACCATATTAACTACCACTAGAGAATATATGCGCATATGCACGGATTTTTTTCCTATACATTCTTTTAAAGATGTCTTATTTATATATCTCAAACATTATATACTTACAACAATCAAAATTAATTATAATTTGATACATTCAACCATTATATATTTATATTTAAAATGTACAATTTTTGTTTGCAAATAAATTTTGTTGGGTCATGAAAAAGTAGAAATGGTGATACATTAAGTGTTGTTTGATTCTATAAGAAAGTTTATTCCAAAATTAATAGGTATTAAAAATATAAATTAATTATAATTTGATACATTAAACCATTATATATTTATATTAAAAGTGTATACAATTTTTGCTTGCAAAAGATTTTGTTGGACCATGGAAAATCAAAAATGGTGATGCATTAAGTGTGATTTGATTTTATAAGAAAGTTTAGTCCAAAATTAATAGGTATTAAAAGTCTAAATTATTTTTTTTAAACTAAAACTCACATGGACGGAATGTGAAAAGAGTGAAGACGGTAAGAGTCCTTCCGTCTTCCTCCACAACTTGTTCCATTCCCACAAACTTCATAAAGTTAAACAGTCGTATTTATAGCTTATATTTATTTTTCTTTTTTAATTTAGAATTTTTCAAGTTTAATAAATAAGTCTTATCTCTATCCTTATATTAGTTTTGATTAATTTCAATTTATATAATTTTTTGAATCAATTTTCACATACGATTGCAATTCAAATTCGATATGTAGAATATTATAAACAAATATTAGACCATATACCTAAAGAAAAATTGATGAGAATTTGTACATCCTCTCTAAAGCGCATATTAAATGATATTCATCATACTTGTTAGAAGATGCAAAATTTTGATTTGACTCTTGCCTAAGATCACATTCTTGTGATTGGAAATCGATGAATGAAAAATGTTATCCCTTTTATCTATTTCATCTATCAGAGTTTCCATCTATCCAATTCACAAGCACAGACACGACTGACTTCACGAGCACGACTTGATAAATTGAAGAGGTTGTTTTTTGGAGAAATTAAAAAAATATTGTGTAAAATATTTTTCCATAAAATTAATTATGAACGGAGCAAAACTAACCTGAATATAATAAATAAAATTTTGTTATTTCACTAATCAAATCTAAAATTTTAACTCAATTCAGAAATCCAAATTTAAAATAAGTAAATGCAAGCGTCCATTGCGGATCTTTGGGATTGGGGACCTCCATAGATTTATCTGACTGGTCCTATTTGTGAGAATCGTATTTGTTTTGAATAAAATATAAAAACAAAGGCGTTCATATATGAGAATTTGAGGGTCTTGAGATTTTGGCAGTTGTTGAAGGAATGAGAGGTTCTGAAATAGTATGAGAGTAGCAAGACTGGTGTGAGGCCTGGATGTGAGAATGTGTTTGGTGGCAAGTCGATAAGTTCATAGTTGCCTATATCAACATGGTGTCTAAGTGTGACATGCTTGGTCTGTTTTAAACCGGTGAGTGGTTGGATCCAAGTATTCAGCATCGGGTTTGAGTAGTGGTCGATTACGCAGCTCTCTAGATGTCCATGGTGATTGTTTATAATCTTGAGAAACCAACAAATAATGATTGATTGATGTTTTGCTTTTAAGACATGGATAAGAAGATAAAGAAGAGAAGGGGAACCTTGGTCATCATCGCAGCGACCCGATCCCGCGTAATCTCTCTGAGTAAGCTCTGTTGCAAACCCCTCTAATCTCTCTGAGTAAGCTATATGCGGTTCCATTCAAAAATCAACAAACTTTCACCTGCGATTTTTTCAATTTCCTCTCTACAACATTGAATTTGGACATCACATCATGGGACTTGGCAAATGAGAAACTCACTTTATCTACAATCAGCCAACACCCCTGCATCTTTGAATATCTCTGAAATTCTCTTAAGAAGCGGTTCATGGACATAGGTGTCGCTCGGGTTACCAAGATTCGAAACAATTACAATTTTGTGGGGGTCGGTGTAGACTCAGAGAGCGTCCTCTTTAACCAGTCTCGAACAAAAGAGACTCACACGAGTCACAACTATGTGTTATAATAGATCATGAAACCCTTTTTGGCCCTTGAATTCACTTTCATGATCTATTATAACACAAAAGTGACAGAGGCATATATATTCTTCGACCCTTTTTTGGACCATTTTACTTACAAAAGGAGTAAATTGGATCATATTATACTACCCTAAAACTTGCATGAAAAATTAATTGGAGATTTGTTATGTGGTGAGACAGAGACTGGTGTGGTATGGGAGTGGAGGGAAAGTAGAGGGGTTCAAACAAAATTGAAAAATGTAAACAACCAAGCATGAGAGATGATTGTAATGTCTGTAAGGTTATAGATCTGTTTATGAGTTTGAAATCCTTTTTTCTCTCTCTCTCTCTTTTTGTGTGTTAGTTTGAATCGTTAGATCTAACTTTTTGGTCGTTGGATAAAACCGTAAAACGTTATTATTAGGTCCACGACGACCCGCTCGATACGTCCTTCTCACACTAACAGCTTTAACGCATTAATCTTCTAAAATAAAATATACTAGTACTAGTATATAAAACTGATCGATACAACAGATGTCGTTCTTAAATAATGTCAAAAAAAGATGAAGATGTCTTTCTTAAATTTGAAATCCAAAGATTACTAGCTTTGAATATGTAACTCCCATGTGGTAAGACGTTTGGTTCTAGCTCCTCATTGTAGGCTGTGTAGCTTTTCAAATACTCGTGTTACTTTTTGTTTGTTATTATTTCTTCGGGTTATATCATTTAACATCAATGTTTCGTTTGAAATTTTTTGACTTATCAGTTATCATCATTTGACTTTATTGCAGTTTCGCGTATTAACAAAAATATCACACATACAGTAACTTTACTTTTTAAAACTTAACATTTTTTTTTCACATAACTTAACGTTTATAACTTTTTTTTAAAAAAAACATAACATTTTTCATATAAAACCACAATTTAAATCTTACCTTTATTTCAAATTCAGTTCACATTTTAAATCTGATAGTTTTTTTCCAACAAAAAAATATTATTCTGATAGTTTTCCCAATAATCCTAATTCAAATTCTTAAGAACAAAAAAACAATTTATAAACTAAATTTTTATTTCTTTGTCGACAACAGTAGTAACACAACAATTCTAATTCAAATCCCTAGATTACTGATGCTAAACGTTTATAAATAGTTGATGTAAAAAAAAACGTTTATAAATAGGTTTGAAAAAAAAAAATCAGCTTATAGTGAGCAAGGAAATTCATCAAACAACAAATGATATAAATAAATTATATTTAAATAATTCAAATACTTCAAAATACTATCTGATAATTTTAGACAAATTTAGATTAATGACTACAGATTTAACGAAAGATACATAATAGTTTCATAAAAGAGATGTAGAATCTCATCATATTAAAAATAATGTATACCTACAGAAAGTCGTGGAACATAACAAGACCAGAAAATGCAGATTCCACCACTTTTATTATTCACTCCCTAAATATCTTTTCTTTTTCAGAGTGGTTCATGCGAATCTAACCATCAAAATAATATTTTTAACTGTTTTGTTTTTGTTTTAATCTCATGCGTCCAAGGACAATGAGATCTATTACACAGTTTAATAATTCATGTTATTTGAAGCATTTTTGTAGAACGTTTTATCGTGGAGAAATCTCCCCCTGAATAAGCAACTTCGTGAAGATTTGGTCAAAGTAACCGTTGAGACAATCAGATATAAGGTTTGTTTTACATGAAATTAAAAGTTTTAACACATAACGCTATCCTTTAATCAGTACATAGACACGACAAAGTCCAAGCATGCTTTTAAAACGGAGCAAATCCAATAGAAATGAAACGGATTCTTTAAGTTCTACAAATATTTTTAAAATTGAAAGGATAATATAGACTTGATGGATGGATCTTCAGCATGTGGTGTCCAAATAAGCTTCAAGAAATCTTTAAAAAATCATGGAAACGTAAACAAAAAAAAAAGGGTTAAATAAGAAGACTGTTTCAGGGGTAAACGTGCATTTGGTCTTTGTTTTTATTTCACCAGTAAGTTTTTTATATATATTTCAAAAGTTTAAACTTTACCATTAATAAATAACTGGTGGAATCTTTCTTCAAATCTTCAAAATTTGAACAGGGTTTGAAATTTAATCACTTTTATTCACCTTTAAATCAATTACGTATATAATCACTTTTATTGGATGAATAGCCACGCAGTCTAGAGTAACAACAAGACCGCAATTTAAAAATGAGTTACAGCGCATTTAAACGGTGTAATTAAATGTGTAAATTATTATACATTCATTGAAAACGTAACTATTCGTCTAATCGTTCCTTTACTTTACTTTAAACTGTTTTTGTTTTTAATTTAAATTCATCAACTAAAATAAATAAGAAAACATTCGAAAAAAAAACAACATCTGCCATCATAAACAAGATCCTCATTAATTACAACAGGTTAATGGAGAAATGAAAATGACACAAAATAGCAAATGTGATTAATATGAAAAAGGTCAATGATAAATCTAAAGAAAAAAGAGATTGAAAAAAATTAACGACTAAAATCACTTGATCAAAAATTTCCACAATAAACTATGATAGTTGTTTCTTTTTTTTCCCTTATATCATGGTCAAACAGTCAACGAGTTTCGTTAGAAGTACATAAATAAACATTTCTTTCTAATAAAAAAAGTTTCTATTTTAAAATGAATAATTTAATTATAATATCTTTAAACCCTTCTCTATCCCGCTCACTTCCACAGACAGTCCCCCTTTGCATAAAAGCGAATTGACTATACATTTACTCTCGATCTGCCCAAGCTCCCATCTTTTTTTTCTTCCAAGAGCTCCTTCTTCTCTTCCCCACCAAAAAAAGAAAAAAAGGGGTTTCTTTTTCTTTTTTGAAGAATTTTCTGGAGCGTAGTAAGTTCCCATCGCAGCCTGTCTCCATCTCTTCCGTTTTTTTTAGATTTTTTCCCTTTGAAATGTGATGTTGTTCGTACGCGCACCTGCATTTTTGTTGTTGTTGGGTGGGTTTGTACAGACGATGTTCCGATGGGGTTTTCTTGGAACTTCCTCTCGGTTTTGAAGCTTTTTGCTTTATGGGTCTGTTTGTTTTCTTGGATTAAAGAAAATGTGAGTTGATTCCTCCTTGGTGTTTCTAAGAACGGATCGATACTGTTATTTTCTTTGAAAAATTTGGAGATCTTTGCAGCTTTAAATCTTCTCATGGGTCTGTCTATTCGTTTTCCTGATAAAAAAAAGTGGATGCTTCTGAGAGGAAGCTTGATGTCGTTCTTCTTACTCTTCACTTTTTTTTTTTCATTCCGATTTCTAATCGAAAAAATACACATTTTTTTTTATATAATAAAAACCCATAAAAATAAGAGAGCAAACTTAGATTTTCGAATACTAATTGATCTGATATTTTCTTCAAATTTGATTTCTCCAAATTCTGCGCGTAGTCGCTCGGTGTTCGCTCTAAAATTGCTGCGGCTTTTTCTTTTCAAGGGTTGAGGCCCTGAGGGTTTTTCTGCATTACTGTTTGGATATTTTTTCCAACAAGGAAATTCAATTTACTTCTGATTTCACCTTTGAATCTGACTGAGCTTGAAAAAGTTTGAAACTTTGGAAGTTGAATTTTCCTGGAGAAATTTGCAAAGAAGAAGATTCTCTGTAACAATTATGTGGTGTAAACCATGAATGATCATCGCGTCTCATAACTACATTAGCTTCCATTTCTGGACTAAACAATTTCTCCGAACATCTTATATGCATTGGTCTATTTCCATACTAGCTTGTCTGTTTTAGCTTGATATAGTAGTTCTCTCTGTCCTGTTGCAACCTTTCTCAACATCTTCTTACCATTGATCCTTTCGACTTCAATTTCACAGATCTCTGGACGATTTTGTGGTACTAAGACCCAAAACGTCAAAAGGCTTGATCGTCTCAGAGGGTTTCAATCTTTCAATCATGGGAAAGGAGAAAGCTGTTCCTGGAAACACCATACCGCTCCATGGTCGCCCTGTAACTCGTGCTCTTGCTTCTGCTCTGCGTGCTTCTTCTAAACTGATATCATCTTCAGAAGCGGCTGCTACTACACAGATCAATCAGGGACGGGTTCTGAGAGCAAACAGTAAAAGAACAGCCTTGGATGAGAAGAAAGCCAATGCACCTAAGAAGCGAGCTGTTCTTAAGGATATCACAAATGTTACCTGCGAGAATTCTTACACAAGTTGCTTCAATGCAGCCAAAATTCAGGTTGTTAAATGCACAATGCCGCTTCTTACATTGACAAGAAGTATCCTTTTTCGCTGACAATTGTGGGTTCTTTCCATTTAGGTGGAGAATATGAAGCAGATAAAGAAGGGAAGGGCAGGTTCTTCCAAGGTGGCATCATCCTCTGCTACTTCAGAAGTTACAGATGCAAAGGTAGAAGTTGCGTCAAATTCAGCAGGAGTAAGCTTGTCTGGTTGTACAGGCACGAGCCTAGGCACAAACGAAGCATCTTGTAGCTTTATCGAGAAGCGGAGTTCCAGGTTGCCTCCAAGACCCATGGGGAGATCAACTTCTGCAGGTGAACTTTACAACTTGTCACTTACTGTTGCCGTGTGAGTGATTTATAACATTTCTGATGCTTTTGTTTTTCTTCTTGCAAATGGTTTACAGTTGAGACAAGTTGTGTTGGAGGAAGTTCCACTGCGGCAAGTAGCCCGAAATTTGTTGACATTGACTCAGATGACAAGGATCCTCTGCTCTGCAGCCTTTATGCACCTGAAATCTACCACAACCTGCGTGTTGCTGAGGTAATAAAAACCCCCACCTTGGGTTGTGATATCTTAGGACGATGCATCTGATTTCTAACGACTTGTATGCTTAGCAGCTTAAACGCAGACCATTCCCTGATTTCATGGAGAGAACACAAAAAGATGTGACTCAGACAATGCGGGGAATTCTGGTTGATTGGCTTGTAGAGGTCTCAGAGGAATACACACTTGTACCTGACACTCTCTACCTCACAGTATATCTCATAGATTGGTTTCTACATGGAAACTACATGGAAAGACAAAGGCTTCAATTGCTCGGCATCACTTGTATGCTCATTGCTTC
>JAHZTW010000001.1:442189641-442206616 GCA_020283515.1 Alliaria petiolata | reverse complement strand
TATATATTTTAAAATCATAGAACCAATAACACTGGATTTTAATATGAATTTTAAAATCATAGAACCAATAACACTGGATTTGGTTTAGATTTCCAAATCCATTAAAATACAAGAACCAATAACACCCTCCCAATTTCAATTTTTGGATTTTGTTATACATACTACAATTCCGTGTTTATTTGGTCTAACCGGTGTATGCATAAATATTTTTAATGACAAAGCCCAAATAAGTCCAAAGGGAGACCCTGAGAAAGCTGGACGCCTCGGACGACCGGGAGAGGGATGAGGTTGTAGAGGAAAGACATGGCCCCGGTGGCGCCGAGGAGGAGGAGCGTGGCGGCAGTGGAGGCTCCGGCGGCGGCGATCTGAGAAGGGGTGAGATGAGGGGACTCGGAGCTGCGATGGATTTCCAGCTATAAAATTTAGTTTAACATGTTTTTGTACTTGAAAAAGAACCGAAAGCTTAGCCAAGTACGGTTAGATAATGTGATGTCTCAAAAGAATAAAAGTACTTAACATTTGAGAAAAAGATGATTTACATTTTGTGAATCTGCTATAAGTATGATGAAATTCAGGTTCGAAATTTCATGGTTACATTTGAGGAAGATGATTTAGCATACAGTAGTATTGTAATATGCTAATATTAATATCCAATATGGGCAAACCCCCTGCTTCTAAAGTCTGTGTTTTTTAGGGTTTTAGCCGAGGAGGAGACTGAGAATCGCCATCTCTGGAGACCAGGTTAGGATCGATTCTTTTGAATTTTCAATTCGCATTACATGACCCAATAATACCGTTTACATCTTCGCTCATCCATCCGTGGAAGAAGCGCCAAAGTAATTCCCAGAAATGTCATTTTCACGCTTCGTCGGAGTACCGTTTCCGGGGCTCCATTGCTGTCTCCCGCTCTACTAAACCCTAGTTTAGCCTGTTGTTACTCACTCAGCGTCCGATTATTGCGCATTTTCACGGTCGGTAATGCCTTTAGTCCGGATTGTTCTGTATCGAGGAACACTATGTCTGCTGGATTAACTAAACAAAGTCCGAGTATCGTCAGGAGTTTCTGTAGTGATAAGAGCGGAAGCAGTGAAACTAGTGGCTGGACCGAGGAGGTAGAGTATCTAGACGAGTCGGGTAGTGTAATACACGGCGGTAAAGGAATAAGATCAGTAGAGCCGGGGGTTGATGACCATATGTAATGGTTGGTGGGTTGAAGAAGCCATTCATGAATGCTTCTGCTGTTGCAAAGATTGTTGAGTTTGTGCAGAGGTGGAAATGGGGACCGGAGCTAGAGACCCAATTGGACAAGCTCCAGTTCATGTTAAGCAGTACTTGAAGATTGTTCAAGATGTTGATGCGGCGCTGAGTTTGTTCAGGTGGGCTAAGAAGCAGCCTTGGTATCTGTCTTCGGATGAATGTTATGTCGTGCTCTTTGATGCGTTGAACCAGGGCCGGGCTTTTGTAGGGATTCAGACGCTGTTTGAGGAGATGGCTCAAGCCTCGAGTAGCGACGGCGATTTGTGCCTATAACCAAGTGATTCAGTATTTGGCTAAGGCTGAGAAGTTGGAGGTTGCTTTTTGTTGTTTCAAATCCATCAAAACAACATCATTAGATTTAATAAACAGAAATTTGGAGGTTGCTTTTTGTTGTTTCAAATTTGTAATATTTAATAAACAGAAATCCATCAAAACAAAAATCTGAACCGAAATCAAAATGAGCTAAAAACTCCAATCAGTTTGAGGGGTAGAATAAAGAAGGCGAGATGATGGTGAAATCATAGGCATAGATTCTAACTCCTTTTGGCACTCTTGAAGATTGCAGGTTGGTATGAGGGATGTATCGATCTCCACGGTCTTTAAACAGTTTGAGTTAGCGAGAATGTATGCCAATAGTTGTTTCTCATCTTTTTTTCCTCCATAGTCTTTCCACCTAACAATCTCTAGATGAAACGATAAGCATCCGGGAAGAGTACTCGGCTGCTTCCAAGAATATGGGAAACACCACCCCTGATACCATTACATTTACTTTAATCCTTGTTTAAATTCATCAAAACTAGATAGATGTGCATATTTGAAGGGATGAGGGTGCTCACCATGGTGTCGATCGTAAGAGTTTTCAGTTTAGGAAAGTTTTGAAGCAAAAAAATAAGTGGTTCCAACCAATTTATTGGCTTTATTGAAGACAAGACTAAGGCCTTAACTGGTAAATGAAGAATTGTGGAATTAGAAGAATTTCAGCTGAATATTTTTTACACGTCACCAGTTGAATGGAAGTTACGTCACCAGTTGAATGGAAGTTGTGGAATTGATGAATAATTGTGCAGTCACCACTAGATGACAAAACAATACTATTTAAGAAATTAGTTTAAGTTTAGAATAATATCCATTACATTATATATAGTAATTGTTTAATCTTATTCGATCATCATATTAAGGTTTGAATGTTATATATTCATTTTTATAAATTTTATATGGTTAATATTATAAATCAAACTTTATGTATGTTTTTAATTATGTTTCGTAGTAACTATTTTGTTAATATGATTAATTTTGTGTAAAAATAAAAAATAAAATATTACAAAACAAAGAAATTTTATAATTTTTTTTGGTAATAGTAGAAAAGATAGAAAAAATGGTAAATCAAGTTTCTTATTAAAAAAACGTACTTTGTTATATTTAAAGAAACATAAGATTAGGTACTAATAGACATTTTAACGTGTTCATTTTTTTGTGACAACTTTAAACATGTTAATTATATTTAATATAATAATTTTAATAATTTTTTTAATGAGTAAGATGGAGAAAGTATTGAACCAAGTTTTTTAGAAGAACAAGAATGATGGAGAACATATGTATACAATACGAAGAAAAATCAAACAATTATTATTGGTTAGATATTATTAGTGTATTAATATATCTATGAATAAATGTATTTTTATTTATTACCTTTGATAGTTTTTGATTTTGTTTTTGTATTTTTATGTTGTTTAATACATTATATATATATATATATAAATACATAAAAAGCAAATATATTTATCTAAATAAAAAAATCATCTATATAGGTTTATCAAATTCAGTTCAAGTTGAAAGCAAAATTTTGACTTAATAAATTCAAATAACTGATAATCAGTTAACAATTAAAGAATCTTTAAGAACTCGAAATAACTATTAATTTTAAATAAATATCTTTTTGTTATTTTTAAAATAAAATACCTATAAGTTTATAAATTTTAAATTGAAATTTATAGCATGATAAGTAAATATTGAAGTAAAAATATTAAACTCTTGCCGCAATATATTTTATTTATTTCGTAACTATTTAAACCATTTAACTTATAAATATTTTCAGCTATTCAGCTAGATTCCTCGTTTACCATTTGAATTCATAGTTATTCAGCCAGATTCTGCCAAAAAACACACAAAAATTCAGCCAGATTCTACATTCAGCAAAATTTATATGTTACCTTTTGGACCCTAAATCTATGAGCCGAGAGAACTTAATGTCGTTCACAACCTGCAATAAAACAAAAACAAAAAAAAAACAAAAAGATTAGTTGACCAAGCAAGAAACAAGGAACAAAATAGATTGGGCCTGAGGATACCATTGATTCGGATAAATACAAGCACAGACGTCTAGCAGAAGAAAGGCATGTCAGGAACTTTTCATCAGGGTTAGGAACATAGATGTATGCCTCATCAAGGCAAATCATATTTTCTATCAAACTACAATAGTCTGACCATATCTGTTAATGCAGGGGAATCTATCACCAACTACCCAATGTCCCCTTCCCCTTCCCCTTCCTCTTCCTCTTCCTCTTCCTCTTCCTCTTCCTCTCCCCTCCCCCTCCCCCTCCCCCTCTCGACACTATTCTTAAATTTAACTGTCAGTGGGCTATTGGTTTTCTTTATTTGATACTACTACTACTACGTACATGGGTACAGGTTTCAACAAAATCAACCACGGCGTGCCCTCACAACTTCTCGACGACATTGAGTTCCTCACCGGAAGCCTTTTCCAGCTTCCCGTCAACCGGAAGCTCAAGGCGGCTCGGTCGGAGAATGGCATCTCCGGATATGGCGTTGCTCGTATTGCTTCTTTCTTTAACAAGCAAATGTGGTCCGAAGGTTTCACAGTTATTGGCTCCCCACTTGACGATTTCCATAAACTTTGGCCCAGACATCACCTTAAATACTGGTATATACACTTATATGTCTTTATCTAAATTTCGTTTTCTTATCATAAAATTATAGACCGTATAATAATAACATAACACATACATATATATATGTGCATTTTTTTCTAAAGGAAAAAAAGAACCAAATAGAAGGTCTGAGGACGTTAGTTTACAATTTACATGATGACTTTACAGTTGACTATTAATTTTGTTTTTTGTTTTTAATGGATTCGGGTAGGGATAATCCTAAAAAGGAAAAGTAGAAACTGAAATACAGTAGAACCTTTATGATTAATATTGATAAATTAATAATCATTCTAAATTAATAATTTTTGTTGCTCCCGAGGGGCAGTGTAAAAATTAGCAAATTTTGATAAGATAATAAGATAATAACTTTTTTGAAATTTTTATGTAAATATATGGTCCCAATAATAAGTTAAATTAATAATTATACATCTAAGCATATACATTTATATATATAACGAAGATAATATAGTAAAATATAATTAAATTATTGTTTTGAGTTTATAAATATTTTTGATTTATCTTTAAATTCTTTGATATGATATTTTCTAAATGAATTTTATAATTTCAAAAATATTTTTGTATTGTTTCTTGATGAATGTTCAAAGTTCAAATCAAAAATATCTCAATAGATTAATAAATTATTAATTTATCGATAAATTAATAATTATTAATAACTCTATAAGATAATAAAATTTTGAAGATAAATTAATAATTATTAATAACTCTATAAGATAATAAAATTTTGAAGTCCCAACATTATTAATTTATAGAGATTTTACTGTATATTGTCATGTCCAAAGTTTGGTAAAAAAGCACAATGAAAGCTAATGGACCCACCAAAAGATTATCTATGTCTCAAAGATCAGAGGATATCTGTAAAGTAAACGATATGCCATTTATCGTAGGAAAAAAAAAACTGATAATAATATGAAATTTTTTATAAATTTAAAGATTTCAGATACTAATTTCTTCACATCGATTCAACAGTTAAATTATTCAAGAGTATGAAGAACATATGCAAAAGTTGGCAGCGAAGCTGATGTGGTTGGCATTAGTCTCACTGGGAATCGAAGAAAATGACATTAAATTGGCCGAGCCCAGTTTAGACTTCCAAGGAGCTCAAGCAGCTATCCAACTAAACCATAAAGCAAAAAGCTTCAAAATCGAGAGAAAGTTCAAGCAGCAATCCAACTAAACCATAAAGCAAAAACTTCAAAACCCAGAGAAAGTTTAAGCAGCAATCCAACTAAACCATAAAGCAAAAAGCTTCAAAACCGAGAGAAAGTTTAAGCAACTATCCAACTAAACCATAAAGCAAAAAGCTTCAAAACGGAGAGAAAATTTCAAGAAAACCCTACATCGTCTGTACAAACCATGATAAGACAAATCACTTCTTGTTCAGCGTGAACAACCGAGTTCGTAGAACAGATTTCTTCTTTTCCCTGTCTCTTTTAATCTCCCTTGCTCTCCACTTCTTCTCAGTAGTCGGGTTAAATCATTCTGCAAAAAAAAATAGTCAAAAATAGCAGCAAAAAAAAAAGACAAGCAGAAATACAAAACAGACATAGATTCTTCTTACCGATCCTCCGCTTCCTCCACCACCAGACTGCGTATCAGCTTCCGTTTCAGTTTTCGCTTCGGCTTCGGTTTCAGTTGCTGCAAAGGATGATTTCGTTTTAATAACGTTTCGAGATTGCAACTTTGGATTTTTTTTCAGTAAGTTTGAGGAAGAAGTCTCTTTTGGGTGTCTTTGGATTTTGGATCTTTTCAACAAGTTTGACCCACAACAAGTTTGGATCGTAACTATATTAACCTTTTGTTGATTAATGGTTATAATTATATATGATCCCTTCTTTTTTTTTTCCCATTAGTATGCTATCCTCCCGAATGTTTTATATTCTAAGATTATGAAACTGAAACCATATTAACTACCACTAGAGAATATATGCGCATATGCACGGATTTTTTTCCTATACATTCTTTTAAAGATGTCTTATTTATATATCTCAAACATTATATACTTACAACAATCAAAATTAATTATAATTTGATACATTCAACCATTATATATTTATATTTAAAATGTACAATTTTTGTTTGCAAATAAATTTTGTTGGGTCATGAAAAAGTAGAAATGGTGATACATTAAGTGTTGTTTGATTCTATAAGAAAGTTTATTCCAAAATTAATAGGTATTAAAAATATAAATTAATTATAATTTGATACATTAAACCATTATATATTTATATTAAAAGTGTATACAATTTTTGCTTGCAAAAGATTTTGTTGGACCATGGAAAATCAAAAATGGTGATGCATTAAGTGTGATTTGATTTTATAAGAAAGTTTAGTCCAAAATTAATAGGTATTAAAAGTCTAAATTATTTTTTTTAAACTAAAACTCACATGGACGGAATGTGAAAAGAGTGAAGACGGTAAGAGTCCTTCCGTCTTCCTCCACAACTTGTTCCATTCCCACAAACTTCATAAAGTTAAACAGTCGTATTTATAGCTTATATTTATTTTTCTTTTTTAATTTAGAATTTTTCAAGTTTAATAAATAAGTCTTATCTCTATCCTTATATTAGTTTTGATTAATTTCAATTTATATAATTTTTTGAATCAATTTTCACATACGATTGCAATTCAAATTCGATATGTAGAATATTATAAACAAATATTAGACCATATACCTAAAGAAAAATTGATGAGAATTTGTACATCCTCTCTAAAGCGCATATTAAATGATATTCATCATACTTGTTAGAAGATGCAAAATTTTGATTTGACTCTTGCCTAAGATCACATTCTTGTGATTGGAAATCGATGAATGAAAAATGTTATCCCTTTTATCTATTTCATCTATCAGAGTTTCCAACTATCCAATTCACAAGCACAGACACGACTGACTTCACGAGCACGACTTGATAAATTGAAGAGGTTGTTTTTTGGAGAAATTAAAAAAATATTGTGTAAAATATTTTTCCATAAAATTAATTATGAACGGAGCAAAACTAACCTGAATATAATAAATAAAATTTTGTTATTTCACTAATCAAATCTAAAATTTTAACTCAATTCAGAAATCCAAATTTAAAATAAGTAAATGCAAGCGTCCATTGCGGATCTTTGGGATTGGGGACCTCCATAGATTTATCTGACTGGTCCTATTTGTGAGAATCGTATTTGTTTTGAATAAAATATAAAAACAAAGGCGTTCATATATGAGAATTTGAGGGTCTTGAGATTTTGGCAGTTGTTGAAGGAATGAGAGGTTCTGAAATAGTATGAGAGTAGCAAGACTGGTGTGAGGCCTGGATGTGAGAATGTGTTTGGTGGCAAGTCGATAAGTTCATAGTTGCCTATATCAACATGGTGTCTAAGTGTGACATGCTTGGTCTGTTTTAAACCGGTGAGTGGTTGGATCCAAGTATTCAGCATCGGGTTTGAGTAGTGGTCGATTACGCAGCTCTCTAGATGTCCATGGTGATTGTTTATAATCTTGAGAAACCAACAAATAATGATTGATTGATGTTTTGCTTTTAAGACATGGATAAGAAGATAAAGAAGAGAAGGGGAACCTTGGTCATCATCGCAGCGACCCGATCCCGCGTAATCTCTCTGAGTAAGCTCTGTTGCAAACCCCTCTAATCTCTCTGAGTAAGCTATATGCGGTTCCATTCAAAAATCAACAAACTTTCACCTGCGATTTTTTCAATTTCCTCTCTACAACATTGAATTTGGACATCACATCATGGGACTTGGCAAATGAGAAACTCACTTTATCTACAATCAGCCAACACCCCTGCATCTTTGAATATCTCTGAAATTCTCTTAAGAAGCGGTTCATGGACATAGGTGTCGCTCGGGTTACCAAGATTCGAAACAATTACAATTTTGTGGGGGTCGGTGTAGACTCAGAGAGCGTCCTCTTTAACCAGTCTCGAACAAAAGAGACTCACACGAGTCACAACTATGTGTTATAATAGATCATGAAACCCTTTTTGGCCCTTGAATTCACTTTCATGATCTATTATAACACAAAAGTGACAGAGGCATATATATTCTTCGACCCTTTTTTGGACCATTTTACTTACAAAAGGAGTAAATTGGATCATATTATACTACCCTAAAACTTGCATGAAAAATTAATTGGAGATTTGTTATGTGGTGAGACAGAGACTGGTGTGGTATGGGAGTGGAGGGAAAGTAGAGGGGTTCAAACAAAATTGAAAAATGTAAACAACCAAGCATGAGAGATGATTGTAATGTCTGTAAGGTTATAGATCTGTTTATGAGTTTGAAATCCTTTTTTCTCTCTCTCTCTCTTTTTGTGTGTTAGTTTGAATCGTTAGATCTAACTTTTTGGTCGTTGGATAAAACCGTAAAACGTTATTATTAGGTCCACGACGACCCGCTCGATACGTCCTTCTCACACTAACAGCTTTAACGCATTAATCTTCTAAAATAAAATATACTAGTACTAGTATATAAAACTGATCGATACAACAGATGTCGTTCTTAAATAATGTCAAAAAAAGATGAAGATGTCTTTCTTAAATTTGAAATCCAAAGATTACTAGCTTTGAATATGTAACTCCCATGTGGTAAGACGTTTGGTTCTAGCTCCTCATTGTAGGCTGTGTAGCTTTTCAAATACTCGTGTTACTTTTTGTTTGTTATTATTTCTTCGGGTTATATCATTTAACATCAATGTTTCGTTTGAAATTTTTTGACTTATCAGTTATCATCATTTGACTTTATTGCAGTTTCGCGTATTAACAAAAATATCACACATACAGTAACTTTACTTTTTAAAACTTAACATTTTTTTTTCACATAACTTAACGTTTATAACTTTTTTTTAAAAAAAACATAACATTTTTCATATAAAACCACAATTTAAATCTTACCTTTATTTCAAATTCAGTTCACATTTTAAATCTGATAGTTTTTTTCCAACAAAAAAATATTATTCTGATAGTTTTCCCAATAATCCTAATTCAAATTCTTAAGAACAAAAAAACAATTTATAAACTAAATTTTTATTTCTTTGTCGACAACAGTAGTAACACAACAATTCTAATTCAAATCCCTAGATTACTGATGCTAAACGTTTATAAATAGTTGATGTAAAAAAAAACGTTTATAAATAGGTTTGAAAAAAAAAAATCAGCTTATAGTGAGCAAGGAAATTCATCAAACAACAAATGATATAAATAAATTATATTTAAATAATTCAAATACTTCAAAATACTATCTGATAATTTTAGACAAATTTAGATTAATGACTACAGATTTAACGAAAGATACATAATAGTTTCATAAAAGAGATGTAGAATCTCATCATATTAAAAATAATGTATACCTACAGAAAGTCGTGGAACATAACAAGACCAGAAAATGCAGATTCCACCACTTTTATTATTCACTCCCTAAATATCTTTTCTTTTTCAGAGTGGTTCATGCGAATCTAACCATCAAAATAATATTTTTAACTGTTTTGTTTTTGTTTTAATCTCATGCGTCCAAGGACAATGAGATCTATTACACAGTTTAATAATTCATGTTATTTGAAGCATTTTTGTAGAACGTTTTATCGTGGAGAAATCTCCCCCTGAATAAGCAACTTCGTGAAGATTTGGTCAAAGTAACCGTTGAGACAATCAGATATAAGGTTTGTTTTACATGAAATTAAAAGTTTTAACACATAACGCTATCCTTTAATCAGTACATAGACACGACAAAGTCCAAGCATGCTTTTAAAACGGAGCAAATCCAATAGAAATGAAACGGATTCTTTAAGTTCTACAAATATTTTTAAAATTGAAAGGATAATATAGACTTGATGGATGGATCTTCAGCATGTGGTGTCCAAATAAGCTTCAAGAAATCTTTAAAAAATCATGGAAACGTAAACAAAAAAAAAAGGGTTAAATAAGAAGACTGTTTCAGGGGTAAACGTGCATTTGGTCTTTGTTTTTATTTCACCAGTAAGTTTTTTATATATATTTCAAAAGTTTAAACTTTACCATTAATAAATAACTGGTGGAATCTTTCTTCAAATCTTCAAAATTTGAACAGGGTTTGAAATTTAATCACTTTTATTCACCTTTAAATCAATTACGTATATAATCACTTTTATTGGATGAATAGCCACGCAGTCTAGAGTAACAACAAGACCGCAATTTAAAAATGAGTTACAGCGCATTTAAACGGTGTAATTAAATGTGTAAATTATTATACATTCATTGAAAACGTAACTATTCGTCTAATCGTTCCTTTACTTTACTTTAAACTGTTTTTGTTTTTAATTTAAATTCATCAACTAAAATAAATAAGAAAACATTCGAAAAAAAAACAACATCTGCCATCATAAACAAGATCCTCATTAATTACAACAGGTTAATGGAGAAATGAAAATGACACAAAATAGCAAATGTGATTAATATGAAAAAGGTCAATGATAAATCTAAAGAAAAAAGAGATTGAAAAAAATTAACGACTAAAATCACTTGATCAAAAATTTCCACAATAAACTATGATAGTTGTTTCTTTTTTTTCCCTTATATCATGGTCAAACAGTCAACGAGTTTCGTTAGAAGTACATAAATAAACATTTCTTTCTAATAAAAAAAGTTTCTATTTTAAAATGAATAATTTAATTATAATATCTTTAAACCCTTCTCTATCCCGCTCACTTCCACAGACAGTCCCCCTTTGCATAAAAGCGAATTGACTATACATTTACTCTCGATCTGCCCAAGCTCCCATCTTTTTTTTCTTCCAAGAGCTCCTTCTTCTCTTCCCCACCAAAAAAAGAAAAAAAGGGGTTTCTTTTTCTTTTTTGAAGAATTTTCTGGAGCGTAGTAAGTTCCCATCGCAGCCTGTCTCCATCTCTTCCGTTTTTTTTAGATTTTTTCCCTTTGAAATGTGATGTTGTTCGTACGCGCACCTGCATTTTTGTTGTTGTTGGGTGGGTTTGTACAGACGATGTTCCGATGGGGTTTTCTTGGAACTTCCTCTCGGTTTTGAAGCTTTTTGCTTTATGGGTCTGTTTGTTTTCTTGGATTAAAGAAAATGTGAGTTGATTCCTCCTTGGTGTTTCTAAGAACGGATCGATACTGTTATTTTCTTTGAAAAATTTGGAGATCTTTGCAGCTTTAAATCTTCTCATGGGTCTGTCTATTCGTTTTCCTGATAAAAAAAAGTGGATGCTTCTGAGAGGAAGCTTGATGTCGTTCTTCTTACTCTTCACTTTTTTTTTTTCATTCCGATTTCTAATCGAAAAAATACACATTTTTTTTTATATAATAAAAACCCATAAAAATAAGAGAGCAAACTTAGATTTTCGAATACTAATTGATCTGATATTTTCTTCAAATTTGATTTCTCCAAATTCTGCGCGTAGTCGCTCGGTGTTCGCTCTAAAATTGCTGCGGCTTTTTCTTTTCAAGGGTTGAGGCCCTGAGGGTTTTTCTGCATTACTGTTTGGATATTTTTTCCAACAAGGAAATTCAATTTACTTCTGATTTCACCTTTGAATCTGACTGAGCTTGAAAAAGTTTGAAACTTTGGAAGTTGAATTTTCCTGGAGAAATTTGCAAAGAAGAAGATTCTCTGTAACAATTATGTGGTGTAAACCATGAATGATCATCGCGTCTCATAACTACATTAGCTTCCATTTCTGGACTAAACAATTTCTCCGAACATCTTATATGCATTGGTCTATTTCCATACTAGCTTGTCTGTTTTAGCTTGATATAGTAGTTCTCTCTGTCCTGTTGCAACCTTTCTCAACATCTTCTTACCATTGATCCTTTCGACTTCAATTTCACAGATCTCTGGACGATTTTGTGGTACTAAGACCCAAAACGTCAAAAGGCTTGATCGTCTCAGAGGGTTTCAATCTTTCAATCATGGGAAAGGAGAAAGCTGTTCCTGGAAACACCATACCGCTCCATGGTCGCCCTGTAACTCGTGCTCTTGCTTCTGCTCTGCGTGCTTCTTCTAAACTGATATCATCTTCAGAAGCGGCTGCTACTACACAGATCAATCAGGGACGGGTTCTGAGAGCAAACAGTAAAAGAACAGCCTTGGATGAGAAGAAAGCCAATGCACCTAAGAAGCGAGCTGTTCTTAAGGATATCACAAATGTTACCTGCGAGAATTCTTACACAAGTTGCTTCAATGCAGCCAAAATTCAGGTTGTTAAATGCACAATGCCGCTTCTTACATTGACAAGAAGTATCCTTTTTCGCTGACAATTGTGGGTTCTTTCCATTTAGGTGGAGAATATGAAGCAGATAAAGAAGGGAAGGGCAGGTTCTTCCAAGGTGGCATCATCCTCTGCTACTTCAGAAGTTACAGATGCAAAGGTAGAAGTTGCGTCAAATTCAGCAGGAGTAAGCTTGTCTGGTTGTACAGGCACGAGCCTAGGCACAAACGAAGCATCTTGTAGCTTTATCGAGAAGCGGAGTTCCAGGTTGCCTCCAAGACCCATGGGGAGATCAACTTCTGCAGGTGAACTTTACAACTTGTCACTTACTGTTGCCGTGTGAGTGATTTATAACATTTCTGATGCTTTTGTTTTTCTTCTTGCAAATGGTTTACAGTTGAGACAAGTTGTGTTGGAGGAAGTTCCACTGCGGCAAGTAGCCCGAAATTTGTTGACATTGACTCAGATGACAAGGATCCTCTGCTCTGCAGCCTTTATGCACCTGAAATCTACCACAACCTGCGTGTTGCTGAGGTAATAAAAACCCCCACCTTGGGTTGTGATATCTTAGGACGATGCATCTGATTTCTAACGACTTGTATGCTTAGCAGCTTAAACGCAGACCATTCCCTGATTTCATGGAGAGAACACAAAAAGATGTGACTCAGACAATGCGGGGAATTCTGGTTGATTGGCTTGTAGAGGTCTCAGAGGAATACACACTTGTACCTGACACTCTCTACCTCACAGTATATCTCATAGATTGGTTTCTACATGGAAACTACATGGAAAGACAAAGGCTTCAATTGCTCGGCATCACTTGTATGCTCATTGCTTCGTAAGTTCCTCATCACCACCTAATATAATCTTCCCAAAAAGGCAACATCTAAAAGAGTTTCTTGAAATCTCTTAAAAGGAAGTATGAGGAAATCTGTGCGCCACGCATTGAGGAGTTCTGCTTCATCACGGATAACACGTACACAAGAGATCAGGTCCTGGAAATGGAGGGCCAAGTACTCAAGCAGTTTAGCTTTCAAATCTACACTCCCACTTCAAAAACATTCCTCAGGTAATCTCACTAGACAGCGAAAAGGCTTCATACGTTGTTGTATGTACACTATAGTCTTTAGTGATTCAAAGTTTCCATTTTTGCAGGAGGTTTCTCCGAGCAGGTCAAGCTTCTCACGTGGTAATTTTGCTTTCTTTTATTTCCAGATGTACCTATATGCTCATCAAACGTTTAGCAGAAGGATTGAAACTGTTTTGGTATTTTGATTGATGATCTGCAGAACCCAAGCCTGGAAATCGAGTTTCTGGCGAATTATCTGACGGAATTGACGTTAATGGACTACCAATTCTTGAAGTATCTGCCTTCGGTCATTGCTGCATCGGCTGTTTTTCTTGCCAAGTGGACATTGAACCAAGCAAGCCACCCTTGGGTCTGTTCTCTAATTGGTTAAGACACACAGATCGCATCCAAGAATCTTGAATCTCACACGTCTTTTATTCCTTTTTGTCCAGAATCCAACACTTGAGCACTACACAACGTACAAAGCCTCCCATCTCAAAGCATCGGTTCACGCCCTGCAAGATCTGCAGCTTAACACGAAAGGATGCCCCTTGAACTCGATACGCATGAAATATAGGCAAGACAAGGTAACATAAGTTCTTCTCTGTCTGGTTTTGTCTTAAACCGTTCAGCTTAATCGATCGAGTAATGTAACAGCTTTTTTTTTTTTGCTACTACAGTTCAAATCCGTGGCGGTATTCAGTTCTCCGAAGCTACCTGACAAGCTATTCTTCTGAAAAGCTCAGAATCTAAACCGAGCGGTTCATCACCTAACCGATGTTACACAGCTATAACTTTTCCGATGGTCCGGTTCATCTGTTACCTCTCTCTGTCAAATAAAAACAGAAACATCATCTTTCCACGGTTTCATACCCAGTAACCGGATTAATTAGGATTCGGTTTACTCCGGTTTAGTGTAGACTTGTTTGGTTCTTCCAAAACCTGATTTGTGTGATCGGTAACACGAGATTATTATTTTACTTGTAAGTCGGATGTACATTTTTAAAAAAATCTTTCGACAGGCAATTTTAGTTAATTAATTGACCGAATATATTTGGTTTACTTTGAAGTTTGAAGTATTGACAGAGAGACAGTGCATTAATTACACATTATCCGACGGAGGAATATGACTCACATATTATGTGGCAAGATTGTTTTTTGATTTTTTAAAAAAATAAATTAATAAAAATAGCATCAATTTGGGCTGCTTCTTCTTCATTGCTGATGTGTCGCTGTGCTTTGAGATTGAGATAGAGAGAGAGAGAATGGCGGTCGCAACTTCAAGTTTGATATCGCCATGGCAAGCGACTCTTCAGCATTATAATAATAGGTTTTATCTCCGAGATTATCCGTTTCCGTGTCACTCTAATCCTATTTGCAATACTTTTAATTTCAAAAGACGTATTGTTTCTTCTTCTTCTTCTTCTTCTTCTTCCTCCAAATTTAACGACCATGTCCTTACTACCCATTCTTCCTCCTCCACGCTTTCTCCGATTCAAACCCATTTCTCAATCTCTGGTAATACCACCCTTTTTCCTCAATTCCCTTTTTCTAATTTTTGAGGTTTTGATTCCGTAATTTTTCTGTGAATTGTTTGGTTATTATGCACAATTCTGCTGCACGAAATGGTTTGCATTTATTGGAAATTGGTTGATAATCTCCACGCCCTTTGTTTGAGTTATCTATAATAATCGCAGGAAGGAATTTGAGTCATATTGTTCTTCAATCCATGTTTTTTCTCATTTCCCATTGAAGCTCTTGTTGGTGGTGTTCAAGGGGAATCGATTGACCTTGTTTCTTGAACTGCGTGTAGGGTGTGGATGCTCGTGGATTCAGGACAATTCAATGGTTCGTGATTCAGCAACAAGCAATGGGACCTGGAAGAAATGCTCGGCGTTACCAGCAAAAACAGTGGATGTCTCCTCGGTGTCAGATCTTTTTGAATTCATATGCTCGGGTCCTCTTGTAGACAAGATTGGCATTACTCCTGAAAGAGTTGGCCAGGCCATTGACAAATGGTTACTCTATGGCTCACAACTCTGCAGACTCTTTCAGCTTAATGAGCTTATGCTCACGCTTCCTCAGAAAGCTAGGCTTTACCATTACTATATACCCGTCTTTGTATGGTGCGAAGATCAGATTGCTCTCCATAATTCCAAGTTCAAAGATGGAGACCATGTGCCTCCATTAGTGGTACTAATTGCTTCTTCTTTTTTTTTTTTTTGGGAGGTGACAACTCAAACTAACGATCAAGAGACCTGATAGAATGATGTGATTGGAAATTGCAGATTGGATTTAGCGCGCCTCAAGGATGTGGCAAGACTACACTTGTGTTTGCACTTGATTATCTTTTCAAAACTACAAAAAGGTACATTGGTCCACTGCAATTTACCTCATGTAACTCTCTAGTGACTCTTGTCCTAACAAAGCAATATCTCAGGAAGTCGGCGACAATATCCATCGACGATTTTTACTTGACTGCACAAGGCCAGGTAAGATATATGTATATATTTTGATATTTTACTTGTAGCCTCTGTTGTCTGGACGTTCTCTTCTCCATTTCGTACCTTACATTGTTCTTTTTTTGTCTCAGGCTAAATTGAGAGAAGAGAATCCAGAAAATGCACTTCTAGAGGTAAACTCATCTTCAAATTCTCGAACATTTTTGTTTTGTCCGTCCGTCTTTTCTTAAGCTTGAAAACATCGTCATTGTTTCATATATGTTTTCAGTATCGTGGAAATGCAGGAAGCCATGATCTTCCATTCTCTGCCGAAACACTAGAAGCCCTGACTAAACTGACCAAGGACGGTTAGTTGCATCAATAAAGTTTTATTCTTGGGCTGTTATTTTCTTATTTACCTTGTGAGTCTTTGGGTCATTGACAGGCATGAAGATGAAAGTTCCTCGGTACGATAAGGTGAGTCACAGCTTGAATTTACCTTTTCTACCTTATCACTTTGTATCATAAAACACAGAGTGAAAACAGGTCTTAATTTGTTGATATATTCCTATTTGGCTGGGTGCAGTCTGCCTATAGTGGAAGGGGTGACAGAGCCGATGCATCAACATGGCCTGAAGTTGAAGGACCTCTAAAGGTATTTCTATCTTGAAGTGCTTCGGTTCAAAGTTAAAAATGAAACAAGACGACTAATTTTTTGTTTGGTCGATTTCTCCAGGTTATTCTCTTTGAGGGATGGATGCTTGGTTTTAGACCTCTTCCTGCTGAAGCCGTAAAAGCAGTGGATCCGCAGGTTATCTCGACTCACTTAAAATCTTTGTGTAGTATATATGGTAACATTACATCCTAAAATGAAAAACTCTGTTCTGTTTTGTACAGCTGGAGACTGTGAATAAGAACCTTGAAGCGTATTACGAGGCATGGGACAAGTACATCGATGCTTGGGTCGTCATCAAAATCAAGGACCCAAGTTATGTATACCGGTGGCGTCTTCAGGTTTGTATATCTATTAACAACAACAACA
>JAHZTW010000001.1:441139515-441178134 GCA_020283515.1 Alliaria petiolata | reverse complement strand
CCAGCCCCAATAGTCCTCCCTTGTCTAGGCGCATGCAAGGGGTTTCCATTGCCCCTTGGTGCTTGCTCATTTCCATTATGAGGAAGGTTTGCACGCGCCATTGGTGGAGGATGTTGTTCTCCTTGTTGTTCTTCCATCCTCAACCTCTCTAACCTTGCAGCTTCCCTTCTTGCAATCCTAGAAACCCTTTCCAACTGATCAATCTCTTGAAAGCCTTGGAAGTTGTTGTCTCCTTGTGATCTCAAATGCATTCAAGGGCAAACTGAAATCTAGAAAATGAGATGGTCAATAAACACAAAAGGATTACTTAGTCTCAAACTAAACTCAAATCTTAATGATCAAACAATCCCAATATGGCAATGGCGCCAAATTGAAACAAGAGTTTTTATCTCTTGCAAACAATTTCTCAATTGCTCATATCATTGCAATACTTGAGATATCAATCCATTTTGGGAGATGATTCAATAAGAATACAAAGTTTGGTTTAAGCCAAGATAAACTAGCAAATTCAAGTAACAAGCAACAATTAAAAACAAAACACAAACTAAAAGAGACACTACAAGAGCAATAATATGAAGCTAAGCCTTAATTACCACTAATGAAGCACTAAACAAGAGATTAACTACTAAGCAAAATTACCAAATTAACTAAAACGAAACCTAGGGATGAAATCATTGATTTGGGCAATCAAATGGACAACCTTGCAATCATCTAAGCAACTAATCAAGCCATCTCTATGCAAAATACAAGGTTTTCTCCCAAAGAGGCAAAAGTTTAAGCTAAGAACATAAGAGAATAAAAGTTGGGATACAAATTAGGTCTAAAAAGTATTTATAGTGAATAGTGATCGAACCGGATCAACCCGGAACAAACCGGGTGTTGACCCGGTTTTTGGCTCGGCTAAGTGTTCGCATCAGACGGTTGTCCGATGCACTCCTAACCGATGCGAACAAGGGAGAAATAGGGCCGTAGCTTGAACGTGCTTGCATCGGTTTGTTGCTCGATGTCCTCTGTCCGGTGTAAACTCCAGGGTGCTTCGTGAAACAAGAATTTTTACTCTTGCAAGCAATTTCTCAAGTCATTGCAATACTTGAGATATCAATCCATCTTGGGAGTTTGATGTAAAAGGAATACAAAGTTTTGTCTAAGCTTAGCTAAATTCGAAATTGAAGTGACAAACAACAATTAAAAGCAAACTACTAGCTAAAGGAAACACTACAAGACTAAGAATATGACTTAAAACCTTAATTAACACTAATCAAGCACTAATTAAGAGATTAACAAATAAGCAAGATTAACAAATTACTAAAAACGAAACCTAGGGATGGAATCATTGATTTGGGCAATCAAATGGACAACCTTGCAATCAATTAAGCAACTAAACATGCCATCTCTATGCCTAGAACACTAATAAAGACTAATCCATGATGTGTGGTACTAATCCCTTTCCTAATCACCTTAATGAACTAATGATGTGTTAGCATTAATATGATTAGCAAGCATTAATCATAAGTCTAAATGGCATGATAAACACCCTAGGAAACTAATGTCTTAGGCTAGGAATGTAAATCTCTTAGAAAGTGGTTCAAGCATTTCATCAAACACTTGGTGGGTGTGTGAAATGCTTATGATCCAAAAATAGCACATATTAGCTATTTGGCATTAGGAACACCTTAATAAGAAGAGGGATGAAAGAATCTATCCTAGATTGCAAGATTGAACCATTAGAAAACCCTAAATCTAACCCATCCCCAAGTTCCTAAGAAACTACTCACTAATCATGGTGAAACCCACAAATCCTATGAAAGAAATACAAGTAAGCATGATTAAAGAAGAGATAGGTGAAAGATTAGAAGAAACAAGAATCAAATAGCATTAAACTTAAAAGAAATATCAAAATCTCCTCAAAACCCCAAAGGGGCGTTTTTAGCTTTAAGCCCAAGAGAAGATACATAAAAATTAGGTTTTTAAGTATTTATAGGGAAGGAGGTCAAACCGGGTCAACCCGGAACAAACCGGGTTTTGACCCGGAGGAGCAGTCTTGCGGAAATCGCCATATCTCCCTAACAGCAGCTCTTAATGACATGAAATCACCTCCAGATGAAAGTTGATTCAATTACCTACAACTTTCATTAAGAGCTCAAAGGCTGAATCGGAATGTAAAGTCTTCATCTGACCCGACCTTCCAGTCACTTCAGGCAGTCTGGCGCCGCATCGGTTTGTTGTCCGAGGTGCTCCAAACCGAGGTAATTTCTGGTGGCTTCGTCTCGGTTTGTCTGTCCGAGGTGGCCAAACCGAGGTAAATTCTGGTGGATTCTCCTCGGTTTGTCTGTCCGAGGTGACCAAACCGAGGTAAACTCTGGTGGATCCTCCTCGGTTTGCTTGCTTCGTATTGGCTTTCAAGAATTGCCGTATCTCCTGAACCGATGATTGTAATAACTTGATTCTAACGGCATTAAAAAAGCTCCCTGAATCCTCTACAACTTTGAAGAAGGCTTCGGAGTCTGAATCTAAGTGGAAGGCCTTCGTCTGGACCCATACATTTCGCACCTCCAAATGCTCAACATGCTTCTAAAAGACTTCTGCTTCTCATTTAGCTGCTTCTCTTCCTCCTTTTGATTATCCATGAAACTCCATATGGTCCTCCAAGCCTCCAAAACACCTAATAAAGACTAAATATGTACAAATATGCAACAACCTAAACTAAAACTCACTAAACTCTAATATGGATGCAAATGGGACTAAAAGTAGTTAAATGAATGCAAAAGTACATGCTAAACTATGTAAAATGAATGCTAAAATATGATAAATTATGAGTCTATCACTTCGCATCGGACTGTTGATCGATGCTCTCTGTCCGATGCAAGTCATGAAGTTTCCGAGTGGTTGTGCATCGGGTTGTTGATCGATGCCATCTGTCCGATGCAGCTCGTGTCGTGAACTCGAGGAGGCTCACATCGGTTTGTTGTCCGATGGGCTGCAAACCGATGCGATGCCAGACGATTCTTCCTTCTTGTTCTCCGACTTCTCTTTGACTCCAAGCTGTCCACCAATCTCCAAATGGTCTCCTTAACCTCCAAGATACCTAAGATAAACTCCAAATGCAACAAAAAATGCAAAGACTATGCAAGGACCTCCTAGAACTCTAAATGGTCAAAATGCAACACAATGATGCTTAATTAGATTCCTAAATGACAAGAAACTTACACTAAATGGAGGGGAATATGATGCAAAATATAGACATATCAGGACCACATTGAGAGGTTTGAGGACTTGGCATCAAGGATTAAGGCCAATGGAGTATCCAATGATTATCTCTTCTGCAAGCTTTCCCCCTACTCACTTGGTGGAGATGCTGCATACTGCCTGAAGCAGTTGAAACTAGGATCATTGACTACTTGGGAAGACACAAAGAATGCATTCCTGTGCAATTTCTTTGATGATGCAAGATCTGAGGAGCTGAGGATGAAGATCTCTACTTTTTCCCAAGGACCAACTGAAGCATTCAAGGCTGCTTGGGTGAGATTCAAGACTTATCAAAGAGACTGTCCACATCACGGTTTCAGTGAGGTTCAACTGCTGGGAATCTTCTTCAGAGGTGTTGATTGGAGGTACCAGATGGCTTTAGATGCTGCAAGCAATGGAAACTTCAACACTAGGTATCCAGAAGATGCTATTAATCTGATTGAGAACTTGGCATCTAGAAATAGTGTCAAGAATGCAGACTTTGAGAGGAAGAAGAAGGCTGGAAACATTGATGGAAGTCAGATTGCTGAGGTGAATGCTAAGCTAGACTCAATGCATAGCCTTCTGGTGGGAAAGAAGCAGGTTCAGTTTGCTGCTGAAGCTGATACTTTTGAGCACGAGGAAGAAGAAGTTAACTATGTCAATGGAGCTCGATTTCAAGGTCAAAGATTTGGCAATCAGCAAGGCTATGGTTCTTCCTACCAGAAGCCTTTTCAGAACAACAACTTTCAAAGAACTTATGGTTCTTCTTCTTACCAGAAACCACCTGCACATGACAATGAGATGAAGTCTATGCTGGAACAGATCTTGGAGGGTCAACAGAAGATGACTGTGGACTTTAATGGGAAGATTGATGCCTTGTACACCGATCTGAATGGGAAATTTGAGTCCTTGAGTACTCATGTGAAGTAGTTAGAGGTTCAAGTTGCTCAAACAGTTGGAGCTTTGAAGAGACAAGAGGGATGTCTTCCTGGAAAGACGGACACAAATCCGAGGCATCATGTGAATGCCATCACAATTCAGAGTGAAAGAAGCTTTCAACCAGTGCTGAAAAAGGGCCTGAATGCTGAAGAAATCGTGGAGTTTCAGGTTGAAGAAGAAGATGTTGCAGTTGTAGAGACAAGAGGGATGTCTTCCTTGGTGTCGATCGACACCACCAAAAAAATCCGAAAATTCGAGCTCTGACGGACCGAAATCGAGCGTGATCGACACTGAATGGTCGACGCCCAACACTAGTGTCGATAGACACCATCCCCAGACTTCACCAAATCGACCTCAACCTTCAAAAATTGCAGAGGAAAGAGTGTACAAGCCTAAGATTCCATACCCTCCTCTACCCAAACACCTAAGGCCACCCATTAGTGCAGAGAAGCTGACTGCTTTCAACAAGAGAGTGGAAATGATTCCTAAAGAGCTCTCCTTTGATGAAGCTTATGAGAGGTATCTCATGTGTGCCTTCTTCCAGAATTCCAGAGAAAGCTTTGAAGAGATGGAAGAACTCTTTCACAAGGCAAGAGTTACACCACCACCAATGAAGAAGCTGCTTAAGGTTGAAGATCCAGGGATGTGTGTAGTTCCATGCTCCATTGGAGGAGTTGAGTTTGGACAATCTCTCTGTGATTCTGGTGCTAGTGTGAATCTCATGTCAAGGGACATTGCAGAAAGTTTAGGCATTGCTGATATTTAACCTCCAAACGTGACCCTCGCGTTTGCCAACTCTTCCACCACAGTCCCATATGGTACAATTCAAGACTTGCTGGTCAAAGTGGGGAATTGTTTAGTACCTGCTGATTTTTAGGTTGTGGAAGTGAGCAAGAATTCTTTCATGCCATTCATTCTTGGGAGACCATTCATGGCTACAGTTGGAGCAGTTGTAGACATGCCTAACAAGAAGATCTCTTTCTCTAATGTTGACAAAGGAGTTTTCTACAAAGCTGTCCCTACTACTGGAACTTCAAAGCAAGTCTCTTGCATTGCTGTGATTGCTAGAGACAAGATGGTAGACGTTTCTCAGGAAATACCTTGTGATAAGAATGATGCAGATAAAGTCCTTGGTGGAAATCCTCACATGATCACAAGGGGAACCAGAAAAATGGCAAAGGTGAAGAAGAGAGTGGAGAGCCAAAGGATCAAGGGAGATCCTCAAGTCACTTTGATACCTCAGAGCTGTTATTGAAACTCAATTGAGTATAAGGTGAAGTGCAAAGGAATCTCAAATCCTTTCTCCAAGGTTAGAGCACTCCTTACATCTCAGATGAAGGAAAAAGGGCTAGATGCTATGAAAGGACCATGGAACAGAATTTTGAAGCTGAAGGTCTCTGAATGTGGAGCTTGTTTTGAAACGAGTTCTCATGAACAACGTGCCGTCTGACCAGCCATCCAAGTCAAGCTAATGACTTAAAACAAGCGCTTGGTGGGAGGCAACCCACTGGTAAGTTCTCTAATTTTCGTTTTAATTTTGCTTTGTTTACTAACTATTAGGTTTTGTTTCAAAAAAAAAAAAAAAAAAAAAATCGGACGGACGAACGATAATCGACCACACTCGACACTTGGCTCGACATGAACAGTGTAGATCGACACTATTCATTGGTGTCGATCGACACCACGCGCAATCGAAGGTAAGTCTACTCAACTTGTTTTCTTCATATCTCTCTCAATTCTTAACGGATTTGAATGATTTAAATACCTAAGTTGAGTAGATTTTTGTCCTCTACCCATCATGTCCATTATCTTTTCTATTTGGTTTGTTTCTGACATTAAGATTTAATTACACTGGGGACAGTGTTGGTTAAGTCTGGGGGAGGAAAATACTAATGTATTTTGCTTTGTCTTTTGTTTTGAGTCAGTTGAGTCATTTTTATTGAATCAAAATCAGTTGAAATTTTCAGTTTTTCTTGGAACTAACAAAGAACATTGAAACTTGAAGAACCATTGCCAAAACAGTTGATTGAAGATTTTACTAGATTGAAAGCTGTGAGTGGATCAGTCTAACAGAGAGAGTTCATATTCCTATTTAGAGCTTGGTATGCATTGGACTTGATTCCTCTTTCAGCACTGACAAGATAAGAAAACTACAATCTCTCCTTGATCTTTCCTTGAGAAAAATCGAAAAAAAAAAAAGAGTCTAAGTCAAGGAATAGTGCAAAGATCTTCATGAGCATGTCTCCTCACAAGGAACAATATTAGTGAGCGCTCATGAACCTGTCTCCTCACAAGGAACACAAGTAAAGAGCAGCACTGTTCTAAGACTTCAAAAGAATAAGAAAAAGTCAATGAAAAGATCTGTAGAACACCCTGAAAATGGGCAGCAGTTGACTAAGGGAAGAGAAAATAGGAGAGCTGTGCAAAGAAAGTCTTGTTCAGGCACTAAGGAAGGGAAAAAATATGTAAGTCCTTTGGTCAATACCATTTGTCTAATTTCAAAAATTTGAGAAGAAAGGGATTTGGACTTGATTTGGGAGATTGTTAAGCTTGTGGTAAGTATACTGAAATACTATCTAAGGTTGGCTCTATGGTATGTGGATTCAAGAGTGTTGGTTCAATGTGGCGTTCCTAAGACATACTGGTTGTTTCTGTTTTCAAACCTCGACTCTATACTTAGTTTCTATTTTGCTTGAGGGCAAGCAAAAGCTAAGTCTGGGGGAGTTGATATTTCATGGTTTTTACCGGTTTTTGACCATGATATAAGTCATTTTTATAGAGTCTTTTGGTCTTTTTAGAGTCCTATTAGAGTCTTTGCAGGTTGAACTACGTTTGGAGCATAATTGGAGATTTTGGAGCATTCTGGAGCATTGTGGAAGAAGCTGCGAAGTGATGAAGTCAGGAGCCAGATTTTACAAGGGGTGTCGATCGACACCAATCGTGGATTCACAAAGCCGCCTGATTTTACAAGTCTTGAAGGAAAAAAAAATTGCCAAGAAGTTTTCCTTATTTGCAAAAGTGCCCCAGCTCGTGTTTTAACCCTTGTATATAGTTTTCAAAACCATTGTTTAGGCATTATCTCATATTTTAAGAATCATAGAAGTTCAGGTTTTTTAGAGAGAAAAATCAGACTCCTTCAGAGCAGATTTGGAACTCCTTTGTTACTATTGATTTCTTTTATGCAAACTATTTCATTCATGATGTTTTCTTCATTCACCATGTTTGAGTAGTTTGCTAGTTAGGTTTAGGGTTTTCAAAAGTGATTGATGAATTGTTAGGTTAAATTGAATTGTTAGGATAAAATTATTAGAATTCTTCATCTGGATTTATGATTAATGCTTATTCTAGCTTCATGACCTAGAATATGATCTTAGGTTAATTAATAGATGCGAGAGTATTTTTGATTACCTGAACTAATCATAGATAAACAAAATACCTATTCGCAAAGAGATTTGGTTTAGGGATTTTGTGAACAATCGAGCCTGTTATTAATGCTTGTCTGAATTGTTAGAATTTGCAAAGAGATTTGGGATTCTAGGGTTTAGACATAGAAAATCTTCGCAGCGAGAGTTAGTTGATATTATTATTGTGTTTCGAGTTCAAGAACAGTTCTTTATAATTCCTAACATTATGTCTAGATCTGCAATTAGGATTCACCTGAGAATTTCCCTGAACCTAGCGCTTTTCTCCCTTGAATTTACTAAGTTTTTATTTGCATGCTGTCTTTTAATTCCATCTTTATACTTAGCTTAATTCGAACTTAAAAGTCTGCTGTGTCACTATCTCATTCCCTGTGGATTCGATCCCTAAATACTACAGTGATCTCTTAATTTGAGAGAGTAGCTCTAGGGTAAATTTGAGAGTTGATTGACACCCTTCTCTATATAAAACATGGCTCTCTCCCCTTTCTTTTCTATAGAAACCGTGACACTTACCCTCAAACCCCAATTCTCTGCGTCTTTGGTTGTCATGATTTCCTGTTTTGCAGTTGACCTTCTCCCTGTGGATCAATACCCTAAGTACTATTACGCACGCTGTGCACTTGCAGCTTAGGGTCCTATGAATTCAAAGCTTGACGAGTCCCTAATAACCATCCTATTTTTGGACGACGATTTAGAGCCCATCAAGCTTTTGGCGCTGTTTCCGGGGAGGTTGCACTCTGCTGTCCAAAGCGAAGGTCAGGATCACAACTCAAAGACATTCTTTTCCTCGGACTTCTAGACTTCTTTCTATGAGTTTCAGGAACTACCACACTATGGAGAACCCCACGAACCGAAAACAACACGATCCTAGTTCTCCAGAAGCTGAAACCTCTTGCGAACCTTGGGACCCATGCGACTCGCAACTCGCTGGTCGGAAACTAATCCCGACGAACGCGCCTCAGATACCCTTCCCGAGCGTGAAGTATCAAAGACGCACCCATCCATACGACAACATGGATATCGAGCAAACCCGCCAGCTCGGTAAGCTCATAGATACGATCAATGACATGATGGGATATTAGGCGAAGTGCACCAAGTCTGTCTACGGACGCATAAACGAAGTCCAAACCAAACTTCTCGCTAAGCTAGATGTCGTTTGTGAAGAGATGAAATTGCACAAAGAGCAAGCACTTAACTACACTATCCAGCTGAAGAAGATTTATGATACACTCGAACAGCGCAAGCCCGCCCACGAGCAAAGCATAAGAGACATCTGCGCTTTGAACGAAAAGCTTGAGGAGACCAACGACTCTATCTATGTCTATAGAGATCGAGCTGAAGCTGATATCCTGTAATTGGTGGAAGATCAACGACGATGTGAGGACAAGGCCGAGAAAATTGACGATAGGCTCGAAGGCATCATCAACAGCCTGAAAAGGAAAACGGCGGCGATAGAGAAGCTAACCAAAGAACAACGTAGACTTGGCCAGTTAGTCTCCGAAATCAAACTCAGTGAAACAAAGAAGCTTTCTGACCCTCTTGGAAGAACAATGGAAAGAGTTTCTGAAATCTCGATCCAAGGAACAACACAAGGAGACATGTCAACTGTGTCAGGTCACCACTCTAGCCTAGGCATGTTCGCATCTTGCAATGCGATTGAACCCATTACTGAAACAAGGGTCTCAGGTCTTGAAACGAGCTTCACTGTCAGCTGCTCGAGCGATTCGTACTATGAGTTCGAGGAGACATACTCATCTGGATCGTTAGGTGACGAGTCGCGGGAACTTCTCAAAGAAGAGACCTCCGTCCATTCGACTGGAAGGAGCAAGGTCAGCCATGCAAGACCCATCACGATGCACATTCAGAAGGGAGAAATTGATGGAGTTTAACACCAAAGTCAAGAAACTCCCGATGGAAATGTCATTCAAAGACGCCTGGAAAGATCAAGGTTTGGCCGACTTCTTCCAAGATAGTCTGGAAAACAAGATTGACATAGAAGTCTACATTAATCAAGCAAGACATTCCGTCACCAAAGACGCTATCTAGATTCCCCAACAAAGAAGTACGAATGGCACCAGAACCGAATCGAGCCATTAGCATTAGAAGAATTCAACAAAGTGGTCCGAGACCTTCCTCCAGAGGCAGATTTCGTGGAAGCCTGGAGAGAGCATCTGATCGGGCACCTCTTTTGCAAGAGCAATGAGACGGTATCCGATATTCAAAAACTTTTCAACCTCGCCAGAGCTGGGAAGCAAATTAGGAATCTCCACAAGGTCCAGGGCCACGAGCAATACCTCACAACCTGCAACATCTGAAGTAACACTTTCAAAAATGCTTTGTGCGATTCGGGATTGATATACTCATATATTTCGTACATTCAACATACATTTAGGATAGTTTTTTATTCATATTGCATTCATAATAGGTTAGTTTATATCATTTATCTCATTTTAGGTCCTAGAACACTTTGCATTAGCATTTGCAAAGTTCTTTGCATATTTGTATCATTATCAGGTTGTTTTGGGTACTTGGAGCTGTGGTGAGTGCTGGAGCATAATGAGGTTCGAGAGGAAGCTTAGGAGCTGATGGAAAAACTTGGAGAAACCCGGATAAGCAAAGGAGACACTGAGATTGAGGTGGAGAGATCGACAAGACGATCGAGGAGTCTAGACCGTTTCAAAGTCCAGATCGAGTTCAAGATCGACCAAGCGTGGTCGTGCAAGTGTACGGACGTGAGGACGCATGCAACAAAGATCGAGAAAGGGATCGAAGCTATGGGTCAATCTGAAGAAGAACGAGCACAAGATCGATCAAGCAGATCGATTCAGGAATCACAACGAGGAGAAGATTGGTTTACGCACACCATTCCCAGTCCAAGATCGAGCGCAAGATCGACGTCTCAGCTCGATCTTCCGGCCCAGGTGCGCCAACCTTATCCGACATCTCACCAAATTTGTCCTCTTGTGGGTGGGGGGGGGACCATTTCACTTGTACTATATAACATGTTTTGACCTACTTTACGGTCATCTTATCTTTTATTCTAATTGTCTTTCTCCTTTTAGCTCTAGCCACCATTGTTAAGGTTTTAAAGCTTTCCTTAGATTTGTAAACGTTGGTTTTGATTTTTAATGATCAAGTACTTATCTTTCTAATCTAAAATCTTCTTCTTGTTTAAGCTAATAATGTTGAACCTCTGTTATCTTATGATTAATAGCTGTTCGATGTGGATTAGTGAGTAGTCGTTTAAGGTTTAAGGTTGGGGTGATTAGGGAGGTTTAAAAGGTTTAATCTTGGGTTTTTCTTGTCCTTAATCTTGACCTCTTCTTTGGTTTGTGGGTTTTTAGGCCTAGAGATGCTCGATGGAGATCTCTTTGATTCTTGGGATTTGCTTATCTCATGAGGACTTAGAGAATCCCTTAAACCTAAATCCAAGAGGCTAGCTGATCCTAACCCACAATTGTGGAAGATTAGGGAGCTAGTTAAGTCATGTTAATATCTTTGTTTAATGTTCATCAATCTTCCTTTCCACCATACACCATGGGTTAGGATGGAAGATTGAAGAAAGGATTTTTACCATACACCATGGATTAATCTTGCTTTACTTCTTTGACTTAGAGATTGCTCATTAGAAATGTGTATATTTATATTTTAAAACCCCATGTTCGAACCTTAAACCTCAACCTTAGATCTGATTTTTAGCATTTGATTAATTTAAAGTCATCATCTTTAGCTTTATAATCTGTCTTTGGAGGCTTGGGGGACCTTATGGAGTTCATGGATGATCAAGAGGAGGAAGAGAAGTGGCCAGTTGATATACTCATATATTTCGTGCATTTAGCATACATTTAGGATAGATTTTCATTCATATTGCATTCATAATATGTTAGTTTTTATACTTTATCTCATTTTAGGTCCTAGAGTACTTTGCATTATCATTTGCATTGTTTCTTGCATATTTGCATCGTTATCAGGTTGATACGCGTGCTTGGAACTATGGAGAGTGCTGGAGCATAATGAGGTTCAAGAGAGAGCTTGGGAACCACTTGGAAACACTTGGAGAAACCCAGACAAGCAATTGTTCACTGAGATCGATGAGGACTTCGAGCAGGGCAGGTCGATCTAGCCAAGATCGACCAAAAGATCGAGAAGCTCAGACCTTTTCAAAGACAAGATCGAGGTCACGGTCGACCTAGGCCAGCCGAGCGAGTGTATGGACCTGAAGACGCTACCCATGAAGAACGGAAACAAGATCGAAGTCGCAGATCTATCTAAATCAGAACGACCACAAGATCGAGCAAAGAGGTCGATTCCGGACATAGAATGAGCCGAAGATCGAGCGAAGTGAACCATTCTCAGGCCAAGATCGGACGAGAGATCGAAGACTCAGCTCGGTCTCTTTCCCTAGACGCTCCATCCTTATCCGGACAGTTCATCTAATTTGTCCTTTTGTGAGGGGACCATTTCTCTTGGACTATATATGCTTTTAGACCTACTTTTTAGAGAGGATCCGAATTTTTTTCCCTTTGTCTTTCTTCTTTAAGAAAAAATCGCCATTGTTAAGGTTTCTTTAAGCTTTCTTAGCTTGTAATCTTGAATCTTGATCTTTAGTCTTAAGCACTTATCTCTTAATCATTGTTCTTAATCGTTAATGATGCTTAGCGCTTCTTCTTTCATGCTCTTGGACTATATATGCTTTTAGACCTACTTTTTAGAGAGGATCCGAATTTTATTCCCTTTGTATTTCTTCTTTAAGAAAAATCGCTATTGTTAAGGTCTATTTAAGCTTTCTTAGTTTGTAATCTTGAATCTTGATCTTTAATCTTAAGCACTTATCTCTTAATCATTGTTCTTAATCGTTAATGATGGTTAGCGCTTTTTCTTTCATGCTTTTGATGTTTTTAATCATGGTTAGCGAGTAGATCTCTTAAGATCTAAGGTTGAGGGGATTAGGGAGGTTTAAAAGAGGTTTAATCTTGGTGTTATGTGTTCTTAATCTTATCCTTTCTTGGTTTGGAGCGTTTCATGCCTAGAGACCTCGAGAGAGGCTGTATGATCTTAGGGATTCTCTTATCCCATGAAGACTTAGAGAATCCCATAATCCCAAACCAAGAAGCTTGTTCATCCTTTCGCACGGAAGTGTATGGGAAGGGAACTTGCTAGATCGATTTAAGATCCGATCTTCTTGTTCATCAATCATCTTTTCCAACAAGGGATTGGGTTTGGAGAGAGGTTTGATGAAAGAATTTCTACCACGAGAGTGGATTAATCTACTTTTGACTCTTAGATTTAAGGATAGCTCATATAAATGTGCAGATCTAATGTTTTATAACCCAAGATTGAACCTTGAACCTCCCTAAAACATGAACCTCGACCTCGGATCTGATTTTTAGCATTTGATAAATTTAAATCCATCATCTTTAGCTTGATATTCTGTTTTTAGAGTTTTTATTTTGCAAGTCTTGCTCTTGATAACATCTAGTAGTTTTATTTAAAGGTTACTCATCTAAAACCGAATGTTGCTTGGCTTTGTTTTGCTCTTGCATTATTAGTGTCCTTTCCTCCCATTTGGATTGATAACCTCAAGTATTACAATGATGAATGATGGTTAAGGCATTGAAAAAGTAGAAAAACTTACTTATTAGTCGCACCTAGTTCCAAGGTACCAAACTACAGCCTTGTACATACCCATGTTTATTTATTTTATTTTTTTTGGTCTCCTCTTAGACTTCTTTGACACCGAGACGGTGTCGTTCAAGTTTGGGGGAGAATGTGTGCTTTGACATGTTTTTATTTGGATCTTATTTTATATTTTCATCCTTGAGTCTTGCATTCATATATTTGCATAGAAAAATGCATTTGCATTTGTAGAATATTTTAGGATTGAATCTAGATTTTATCATTTAGGTTGTTGCATTCATATACATAGGGGGCAATGATACAAAATTCCTTGTAAAGTGTTTTAAGCTCATGAATTGGTTCAAGACCCTTGTTAGTAGTCTTTGATGCTTTGTGTAAACCATGAAATCAAGTTATAACCATATTTGGATCATTTGTCTTGATTTTCTTGGCTTAAGTTGAAACAAGCATGAATTGAATCCTTTCCTATAAATTGGAACCTTAACATGAACTTTTAATTATCATACTTGTGCATTTGAGAAAGAATACATGGATTACACATACATATTTGGGCTTTCTTATTCCTTGCACCACTCTCTTGTGAGCCTAAATAGAATTCCACACCTTAACCCTTACCTTATTTCGAGGCAAAATTCGTGTGTGACTTGTGAGGCCTTATCTTTGATTGAACTTGGCATAAAGTGTGAGGTTTAGGCTTGATTTGGGTGGGAATTCACAGCTGTTTGGTTGAAAAATGCTTACCTTGATTTGGGTTTGAAAATAAGTTGGTGTTAGGAGTTTGAATTAAAAGGGATACATAGTTTGAAGTGGATAGCTATGTATTAGGTTTAGGCTTGATTGTTTATAAGCTCAAGTGTTAAAAAGAAAAGGGATAGCTCTCAAAAAAAAAAAAAAAGGAATAACATAAAAGAGACAAAAGGCCAAATTAAAATATAAAAAAAATTTGAGAGAGCTATCCCAATAAACATGAATGAGCTAGTATATTGCGCAACCATACCACTCGCTATAAGTAAGATTGAATCCCTTTGGTGAATTTGATTAATGAGTTTTTGTGGGTTTATGCTTGGCGTCTTGCCTTGATTGATTTGGGTATTTCTAGAGGGTGAGTGAGCCGAAAAAGAATGAATGAGAGGGGAATTAGGTTCATTGTTAGTATACTGGGTAGATGAGAGTCTAGTCATGTATGCATCAATTGTCTTTTACCTTTAGCATTATTCATAAGTTCAATCCTTCTTGAAGAGAAACCATTGCTTGGAGTACCCACTTGAATGAGATCATTTTTATCTCATAACTTTGTCCCTAGCCAAATGTATTCGGTCTTGATTGCATAAATATGATTCACGGTTTGAAATTTAATGAATGTTAAAGGTTAGGATTCTTGGATTGTGCATTTAGACAAGTCTTGATTTGAGATTCAATATGTGATGAATATGGCTAAGTTCTTTGGAGTAGAGTTTGTATACTGCATCTTAGGATTGAGAACAAGAACCATTGAGTTGATTCATTTGAAAAACACTTTTGGATTTGAACCCCCACTTTCAAACTTCTTCTCCTAGTTTGTCTTTGATTGCTTGAGGACAAGCAAAAAGCAAATTTGGAGGAGTTGATATACTCATATATTTCGTGCATTCAGCATACATTTAGGATATATTTTTATTCAAATTGCATTCATAATAGGTTAGTTTATATCATTTATCTCATTTTAGGTCCTAAAACGTTTTGCATTAGAATTTGCATAGTTCTTTCCATATATTTGCATCATTATCAGGTTGTTTTGGGTACTTGGAGTGATATGCTCTCAAATTTACCCTAGAGCTACTCTTTTAAATTAAGAGATCACTGTAGTATTTAGGGATCGAATCCACATGGAAGGGATAGTCACACAGCGAATTTCTAATTTCGGATTAAGCTAAGTGAGAATGTAAAACTAGAAGACAGAAGGCAATTAAACGATTAGTAAATTCAGGAGACGAAACGCTAGGTTCAAGGAAATTCTCAGGTGAATCCTAATTGTAGATCTAGGCAGAATGTTAGGAATTATGAAGAACTGTTCTTGAACTCGAAACACTAATGTAAAATCAACCAACTCTCGCTGCGAAGATTATCTATGTCTAAACCCTAGAATTCCAAATCTCTTTGTAAATTCTAATAATTCAAACAAGCATTAAAGTTCAGGTTCGATTGTTCACAAAATCCCTAAACCAAATCTCTTTGCGAATAGGTATTTTGCTCATCTAACATTAGTTCAGGCAATTAATAATACTCTCGCATCTATTAATTAACCTAAGATCATATTCTAGGTCATGAAGCTAGAATAAGCAATAATCACAAATCCAGATGAAGAATTCTAATGATTTTATCCTAACAATTTAATTCGACCTAACAATTCATCAATCACCTTTGAAAAACCCTAAACCTAACTAACAAACTACTCAGACATGATCAATGAAACAGAAATCATTATTTGAATAGAAAGCATAAAAGAAATCTATAGAAGAAAATAAAGGAGTTCCAAATCTGCTCTAAAGGAGTCTGATTCTTCTCTCCAAAAACCTAAACTTCTATGATTTTTAAAATATGAGATTATGCCTAAACAATGGCTTTGAAAACTGTATATAAGGTCCAAAACACGAATTGGGCACTTTTGCAAATAAGGAAATCTTTTTGGGCAATTTCTTTTTCTTCAAAACTTGCAAAATCAGGCGGTTTGACTTGGCTCGAGTGGTGTCGATCGACACAAGTGAACAGTGTCGATTGACACTGTTCATCCAACAATTCTCCAACTTCACATTTTCAGCATCTTCTTCCTCAATGCTACAAAAAGCTTCAAAATCTCCAATTATGCGGTACCTGAACCAGCAAAGACTCTAAAAAGACCAAAAGACTCTATAAATAAGACTTATATCATGGTCAAAAACTGATAAAAACCATGATATATCATGGAGCTGTGGTGAGTGCTGGAGCATGATGAGGTTCGAGAGGAAGCTTAGGAACTGATGGAAACACTTGGAGAAACCCGGATAATCAAAGGAGTCACTGAGATCGAGGTGGAGTTCGAGCCAAATGGGTCGATCTAGGAGAGATAGACCAGACGATCGAGGAGTCTAGACCGTTTCAAAGTCCAGATCGAGTTCAAGATTGACCAAGCCTGGTCGTGCAAGTGTACGGACATGAGGACACATGCAACAAAGATCGAGCGAGGGATCGAAGTTGTGGGTCGATCTGAAGAAGAACGAGCACAAGATCGATCAAGCAGATCGATTTAGGAATCACAACGACGAGGAGAAGATCGGGTCACTCGCACCATTCCCAGTCCAAAATCGAGCGCAAGATCGACGTCTCAGCTCGATCTTCCGGCCCAGGCGCTCCAACCTTATCCGACAGCTCACCAAATTTGTCCTCTTGGGGGGGGGGCATTTCTCTTGTACTATATAACATTTTTTGACTTACTTTATGGTCATCTTATCTTTTATTCTGATTGTCTTTCTTCTTTTAGCTCTAGCCACCATTGTTAAGGTTTTAAAGTTTTCCTTATATTTATAAACATTGATTTTGATTTTTATTGAGCAAGTACTTATCTTTCGAATCTAAAATTTTCTTCTTGTTTAAGCTAATCATGTTGAACCTCTCTTATCTTATGATTAAGAGCTGTTCGGTGTGGATTAGTGAGTAGTCGTTTAAGGTTTAAGGTTGGGGTGATTAGGGAGGTTTAAAAGGTTCAATCTTGGGTTTTTCTTGTCCTTAATCTTGATCTCTTCTTGGATTTGGGGGTTTTAAGGCCTAGAGATGCTCGATGGAGATCTCTTTGATTCTAGGGATTTGCTTATCTCATGAGGACTTAGGAAATCCCTTAAACCCAAATGCAAGAGGCTAGCTCATCCTAACCCACAATGGTGGAAGATTAGGGAGCTAGTTAAGTCATGTTAAGATCTTTGTTTAATGTTCATCAATCTTCCTTTCCACCATACACCATGGGTTAGGATGGAAGATTGAAGAAATAATTTTTACCATACACCATGCATTAATCTTGCTTTGCTTCTTAGACTTAGAGATTGCTCATTAGAAATGTGTAGATTTATATTTTAAAACCCCAAGTTCGAACCTTAAACCTCCCTAGACATGAACCTCAACCTTAGATCTGATTTTTAGCATTTGATTAATTTAAAGTCATCATCTTTAGCTTTATAATCTGTCTTTAGAGTTGTTATTTCACAAGTTTGGTTCTTGATAGTTTGGTTTATATTTTAAAGTTACTCATCTAAACCCAAATATTCCTTAGCTTTGTTATGTTCTTGCATTCTTAGTGTCTCTTCCACCAATTTGGATTGATAACCTCAAGTATTACAATGATAAATGATGCTTAAGGCACTGAAAAACTAGATAAAAACCTAGTTATCAGGGATCATGCATAAACATCATGGCGGCCAGTGTTGCACGAAGACTTAGAATAAAGTGTGTCTACCCGACAGAAGTTAAGATCAGTTTGGCGAACCAGTCTTTCGCATCCACGAAAGGAGTCATTTATGGTCTCCCGGTCATCATTGGCGATTGTAGAATCCCGGTAGACTTCTACATAGTCAAAACTCGGCAAGAAGAAGCTGCACCTCTAATCTTGGGATGGCCATTCTTAGCCACTGCAGGAGCCATCATGGATTGGCCCAATAGGCGATTCTCATTCGCCAATATCGCTGCGAAAAAGTTCTATCCTGCGATACCATACACCATGGAGAAACGTCTTCTTGAAAGGGATGAAGATGCAATCATGGAGAGTCTAGAAGAGTCTTCGACAGAAAACGCTGTGCAGAAGGCAAAGAGACCTTGCATAAGGTCGAGCTCACCCTCCAACTGAGCTCTCAAACTACCAAAGTCTAGCTAAAAGACTCTAAACAAGAGCGGCTTAATGGTAGACAACCCATTTTAGGTATTATCTTTCTCATCTCTCTAACCATACTAATTTTTAGTTTTGTTTTCTTCTTAGTTACAGCTTTCATATAAACCCCAAAAGCCAAAAAAATATCAAAAAACCAAGAAAAGCACAAAAAAAATCAGAAAACCAGAAAAAGACCAAAAATATGAAGAAGAAGATTCGAAGAAAACTCACTGGGCGACGAACTGCCCGTGGGCCGGCCAGAAGGAGCCTGGCTGCGCCATGAGCCACGATGGCATGGAGAAGACACGCCTGGCCGCGGTCAGGACTACCTTCCTCTGCAACTTTTTCCATCCCGAACTTCACCAAACCGAACCTCCTTCAACCCTTGTCAAGCCTTGTAAGTCTCCTTCTTTATTCAAGACTTGTACACGTCCTAAAGACCGCGAAGACAACTTCCACAACCGCGGCATGCTGCTGTTGCGTCAAAGACAGCGAGACAAGGCAAGACTCCATTCAAGTCAAGTTAAGTCAATGATCTATCTCTCTACATACTTCTTCCCGTATGGTCAACGGACCTGTATTCACGAAGACGAAGAAGAATACAACGGTCTCATCCTCCAGAACCGTCGTGCAAGCTCCAGAAGGAAGAAGATGCAACTTCTTTCACCCAAACACCAAAGAGAAAAGTTCCCGAAGACTAGCTTCTCTCTTTCGCAACCGAGACCTTTACCGAAACCAAACGCAAGGACAAAAGAGTTTCCATCTCTCATTCAAGGTGTTTTACAAAGGTCAAGGAACCAAGCCAAGTACTCAACAACCAAAGTACTTGTTCTTCTTGATATACTCATATATTTCGCATATTTATCATGCATTTAGAATAAGTTTTCATCCATATTTTATTTATAGCTAAGTATAATCATAGTATTTGATCATTTATAGGATTTAGAACATTTGCATTTGCATTTGCATTTTCTTTTGTATATATGCATCATTTCAGGTTATTCTATGGATTTGGCGACAATGTGGAAGCTGGAAACATAAGATGATGAGCTAGGAACAAGTAGAGAGCAAATTGATGTCATCTGACTTGCTGTACCGAGATGTTGCAACCGATTCAAATCCATGCCACCTAAAGCGACTTAAAGATCAGACTCTACAAAGACTTTCCATTCCGATTCAGCCTCCGCAATCTTCATAAAACTCATAGAAAATTGAGTTACCTTTCGTTCAGAGGTTATTTCAAGTCATTATGGTCAGTGGTTCAGAAGATACGGCTATTTAAGTAACAACATGTCCGTCTGGAAGTTTGGCGACCAATTTCGTTAACTGAACGATCAGCTCGGATGAAGGGTTTTTCATTGCGATTTAGCCTCTACAGTCTTCATGAGAGTTTTAGGAAATTGAGTTAGCTTTAATTTGGTGGTGATTTCAAGTCAAACGGTGCAGTAGTGCAAAAGATACAGATCGATCAATCCATGTACCCGAACCAAAAGATACCACTTGCAAGTGCTCCAAAAAGTGTTTATGCTTTAGTAAAAGTGGGATTAGAGAGGTCCCTTGTCCCTTGTCCCTTGCCCCTTGTCCCTTGCCCCTTGACCCCTCTTTTAAGGCCAAGAGCCATGTTTAAAACTCTATATAAGGAGTGTGTGTGTGCTTGTAATAATCATTCAGTTTTTAATCAAGTCTTTTTATCTTATAAGCTTTCTCTTGTTCTTGATTGTTCTTGCTTGTTCTTGATAGTTCTTGTTTGTTTCTTGCTATTTCTCTTCTTAAAAACTCTTGTATTTTGTATAAATTTCAAGTATCTTCATCCTTCTAAAGTCAAATCCTTCTTCTTCTTAAAAACCGCTTATGTTCATCAGCTCTAAACTTATGTTTAAGAGAGGTATGAACATGAGTTGTGAGTAATCCACCAAGGTTTGGGGTTGGGATGATTTAAGGGGGTTGAAAACTAGATTTTGGGTATTTTCTTGTTCTTCATCTAATTCTCTTCTTGGATTTGGGGGTTTTAAGGTCTAGAGATTCTCGATGGAGATCTCTTTAATCTAGGGATTTCCTTGTCCCAAAAAGACTTAGGAAATCCCTTAAAACCAAATCCAAGAGACTAGCTCATCCTTTCCCATACACCATGGATGTTTAGGGAGCTAGTTAAGCCACTTTTTAAGATCTATGCTTAATGTTCTTCACCTTATCTTTCCACCAAACACCATGGGTTAGGATGATAGAGTGAAGAAAGGATTTACACCATACACCATGGGTAAATCTAGTTAGGTTTCTTAAGGCTTAGAGATAGCACTAAAAAGTGTAAAAAAATATGTTTTCAAAACCCAAGTTCGAATTTTCAACCTCCCTAAGAATGAATCCCAACCTTGAATCTGTTTTTAATATTTGAAAACTAAAAATCATTTTCTCCCTGTTCAAAGTTAATTGTTTTCTCTAAAAATCTTTAAATTAGCTTAATTATGCAATAGAGTTTTAATAAATTTGTAAAATCGTGTTTGAGCTATTTTTAATATTTTAGAAATTGTCTAGAGTCTTGCTTTATGTCTGGAATTGATTTGGTAACCGTTTGATTTTTAGAAGTAGTTTTCGAAAATCTTGCCACTTAGCATATATTTGTCTAGATAATCCGGTTTTAAGTTTTGATTTTGTAAAATTAGTACATCGGTTGTTTTATTGTTTAGGAGTCATCTAGTAGTAGTATAACCCTTCTGTGGGATTTGTAAAATTGTTTTCGTGTCTGTTTAAATACCGCAAGCAATTGTTTTTAGAATTCTTACCCAATTAAACCGAATTTTGCTTAGCTTCATAAATTTCTTGTATTCCTAGTATCTTTCACCCCAAGGTTGGATTGACATCCTGAAGTATTACAATGACTTGACTATGCTTTAGGTTTGATAATCTCTGAGAAAAAGCTAGTTATCACTTCTCAACAAAGACGATCCAATCATCACCACCAAACGCCTATCACCACCATCATCCATCACCACCACATGCCCACCATCACTAAAAGAAGCAAGATAGCTGAAACCACACATCACATTTCCTTTCTAGCTAAGTTTTCGATTTCTTTTGTTCAACTAAATTGATTCTAAGCAGGGACATAAGGAAAATGAATAACTCCTTAGCTCAATCATACCACACGCCCACCCACCCATACCAAACCCATCGCACTTTCAAGTAAGTCTTCACAAGCTTGTACATGAATTTACCTATCTTTTTCACCTCAACTCGATTTAAACAAACTGGGGACAGTTTGATTTAAATCTGAGGTCCTACAAATTCAAATCTCGACGAGTCCTTAATAACCATCCTATTTTTGGACGACGATTTAGAACCCATCAATAAGTGCCATCACTATTCTCTTAAAGATTTCAGGCCCTATATCCGAGTTATTCTTTTTTTTTTTTTTTAGAAACGGGAAGTGCCTTAGTGATGCGAGTCTTAAGGAGCATTAAATTTTACCATTCTTTCGAGTCTAGGGAGTCCTAAGTTGGTTATCATTTTCATTGGTCCTTCCGTCTCCTAACCAATTGTCGACAAGAAAATTAAAAATCAGATTAGTTGTCCAAATAAAGTAGAGCTAGTATATTCCTTCCGATCAAATCTCTATAGATCCAAATTATCCGGGATTTTGTATCGCCAGCTTTCTACCTACCGCCTAGTCTAATACCAAAGCTTGAAAGAGCGTTTACTAGGAAATAGTGTAGAAGCATACTGGTCGTAATCATCCTCGGATTGCGTCATAGTTCCTAAAATATTATCATATATGTCAAAATGCATATACTTGTTCTTAGAAAAAGAAAAATCATTAAAATAAGTCAAACAAAATCAAAACAAAGAAAAAAAAAATTATTAGTAACGGATAAATCCTCCCTCAGACTTTAATCGCAACTTAAATAACACCGTCCTCGATGTGATAAAGTGGTGAAAGGATGCAACTGACTCAATAATAGATAAAATAATAATCAAAGCATAAACAAAAGATAGAGATGGGATTGATTGAACCGTGCTCGTAAGGTGTAGGAGTGGTGGCCGAGACGTCTAGTCTTCAAGGCATCAAGCTCCGGCTCCTAGAAATTGCCATATATGTGTCCCTTCTCTCTAAGTTATCACGTCATCGGTGTGAGCTTCTTTTGCTGGCGTGTAACTTTCTCTTGGAGCGCGATGATCGCAGGATCAACTGAGGTAGAGGGAGCGGTGAATCGTGAAGTGCTGCGTGTGGAAGAGGAAGAAGGGTGGTGAAGTCTACGCCGATTCGCATCATCTCTTGCCTTGGCAGCTACATACTCACCAATAGTGAATTGGAGGCGGGAGATCTCGGGATGAAACTCTTTGGGGTCTGTATCCCAACGTGGAAATCCATCGAAAAGACGTGGAATGGAACTCCATCGGAAAGACATCGAAAAGGTAAGTAAACAAATCGATCAGTCATCATCTTTCTGGGTCGAAAGCGGTATCTGAATCTGCCCAAATCCATAGTCGCTCCTTGTAGGTTGCTATCCCTTTGAAACTGAACAATGTCGAACCAAGCTTCATCAAGTGGCATCTCCGTACTCATATCTACACGCACGCAGCTTCCATAATTGCAGTGATAATGCCTCTATAAGTAGGTAAGGCTTCCTCGCACCTTGGTGCGGTAATGTCGTGTTTCACCTTCACAAGCCTCTCGGCTATAACACAAGCAAGACAAGTGGATAGAGGGTATGAGAATGCAATATTGATAGGCTCGGGAGAAAAGCTTATGTGCACCAATCGATGCACAAATCTCACAGAGGGATGTGACAAGAAGGCGGACTTATGCCTACCATGTTCGTAGACGTCCTTCCCATTAGTTTCCAAAGATTTTCATCCCATTCTTCGTTCTTCTCAGTCTAGTTGTCTAATTCCAGTCCAAGTACCTCAATTGTGAGTCCCTCATAAGTGTGCTTTCCTTGGACCTTGAAAGAGAGAATACCATCATTTGGTCTCGATTTTTCTCCTCTTCGGTAAGAGAGCTGAATGGATGCTAGAAACTAAATTGTGAGTCACTCATAAGTGTGCTTGTCGAGCTCCATGAAGGCTCGGAGTTTCAGCTTTTCCAAATACCAAACAAAACCTTCGGTGATGCCCAAAGTGTCCAAGGTAGAGTAGTCAATCTTAAGTGTTGGCTTGATTTTCATCTTCTTCATTGCTGCGAGATAGTTGACGCCATTGTCCCATTTCAGGCAAGTGGTCCCAACGCTTAGGGTTTTTCCTCTTTGGTGTATAGATACATATTGTCCCCCACGCTTATCTCTCTCTCACGTTCCACTTTTATTTTCTGTCTTTTGTAACCGAAACTCTTAGTTTTTCTTTCACCATTAAAGCTTTGTTCAAAAGCTTGAATCTTTTATGTTATTTTGAAGTTATCAAATCTTGGTTCATAGCATTTCTTGTTAAAGCTTCTTTCTTTTCTTGTTTTTTTACTATCTTGCAAGCTATGAGTAACCTTCTTATCATTATGGATCTTGAGGTTTCTCTAATGGCGAGTAAGCAGTCTCTTTAAGGATTTTGATGGGTTAAAAGAGCCAAGGAACTCTTGGATTTACATTTCTTGCTTAGCTCGAATATAAAGTTTGATTCTTTCTTGTTTATTGTTCTCTAGCTTAGTCTAGTCTGATCATTGTGCGTGTTGGATTTCGCACAACGAATTATTTGTTAAGAAATACAAAAGAGGACGAGAATATTCTAAATTAAAACCGAAACAGAGATCCAAAGATGGTGATTTTATTAGAGTTGCTTCGATGAGCTTTTGGGGTACAAGTGTTTAGCTAGGTCAAGCGCGGATCCTCGCACAAATGAACTAAGGATCCTATTTATACAATTCTACCAAGAATCTAAGCGAAGATCTCCGTAAATATCCTCGTAGATTCTTCTTTATCTTCTCTTGACGGCTCGTCCTTCCATGAGGCTTCGTCTTCTAGGGCTAACACGACTTCAGACTTCCTCGTGGGCTTGGGTTTGGCCCATTGGTGCAATGACTCGTCTTGGGCTCGGCCTCGTCTCTTGTATTGGGTTTGGACAGTTGTGTGGGCTTGCGGCTTGGATCGTCAGTTCGGTTAACGCGTGAATCGTGCATGGTTTGGTTCGTCTCGTGTATAATCTGTACATCCTTTGGTTCGGCTCGTTTTCTACACAGATTGTGCACCGAACCGAGCCCGGATTATGCTCGGTTCGGTTCGACTTGGTTTCTGCACAGTTTGTGCGCCGAGACGAGCCCAGTTGTGCGCGTTTTATGCACGTTTTGGAAATCTTCTTCCATACTTTGCCATTTCTTCGATTGATCTTGTCGGGGTGAAAACCGACCCCAACATTTAGCCACCCAGGAGTGAGGGTGACGAGGTGTAAAGTTGGGCAAGATCGATGTTCAAAGGATGCTTTAGTCTGTCGCCGTGGCGTTTGGCCTCGCTTCGTCCCGATACATTTTTCTTCGACGCCGAGGCGTTTGTGCTCGCCGGCTCGTTCCTTAGGTCGTGGCCAAGGTGTTTGACTCGTTCCCGAGGCGTTTGGCCTCGTTCCTTCGATGTTGGCTTCGTTTCCAGGTGTTTTACTTAGTCGCCGAAGCGCTTAACTTGTTTGCCAAGATAAGTTGGGAGACTTGTGTCCCGTGGCGTTAAGCTTGTTGGCTCGGCTTTTAACTTTTCACTAAGGTGATTGACTTATTTGCCAAGACGTTTTAGTCATGACCGAGGCGTTTAGCTCGGTTTTTAACTTGTTGCCATGACTGAAGTATGGATCGAGGCTTTTTACTTAGTCGCTGAGGCGCTTAACTTGTTTACCGAGGCGAGGTGCGAAGCTTATTGACTCGGTTTTTAGCTCGGCGAACCTATCACTTCGGTGTTCTGTTTTTATACTGCGGTGATTCCTACTTGACGACTAAACCTTCGTCTCGGCTTTATTCGGGGGATCTCTTCTCGCTTCGGCATTACTACGCGCCCAAGAACACTTAGGAAATTTTCTGCAAAGTTTTCCTTTGCGTAGGCTTCTGACCTGGTCCGATGTCATGCGATTTGGGCCTACAGTCATCTCTTAAAGGCCCATTATGTATTTGTGAGAATTGGACCCGTCTCAGAAATTGGAATCGTCTCATTGTTCCCGAGGCCACGCGCTGGCTCGTCTATAAATATTGAACCCTCCCTTAGCTTTTTCATTATCTTCACTCCTCCAAAATTTTCGAAGGTTTGCCTTCTTTTCTCTCCTTTTTTCTCTCTCGTTTTTGTTCAAATTTTGATTAGGGTTCTTCAGATTTCTACCGAGACGCTATCATCCGCCTTAGTTTTCCGATTGATCTTCAAATTCTCCGACTGTTCTTCGAGTTTTCCGATCCATCTTCCTCAAGTTCTTCGAAATCGATGTTTTCCAGTGCAAAATCCTTCGCTTCTGGATCTCAAACCGAGGTAGTTTCTGAGCCGAGCACGGATAAGTCCCGAGGAGATCCTGGCTTTGGTACTTCTTCCTTCACTTGCCGAGGCGAAACTAATGTGCGAACTTCTTCTCTTCGAGGCGAACTGAGCGTTCGAGTTTCTCCTCCCCGAGGCGATTCGAGTTCTGGGACATCTCTTTCTGGTGGCCGTGGCGAGTCCGACCTTGAGGATTCCATTTATTCGGCTAACTCCCCACCTAGATTAGGGAGGAAAGCAGTTCCTTCGCCCGTTGATCATTCAGTCGAGTCCCTCGTATCGGGTTATACCGAGGAGTCCACTTCGAAGTCCAAATGTCCGTTGCCACTCGTTGAGCCGAAGGTTGAAGACGACGATTAGGATTGGGTCCCGGCCAAGGTGAGGCGAGAGTTGGACAAACTGGTGAAACTCCAGAAATGAAAAGTTATGAGGCATCGGAAGAAGAAAGAAGTCGCCGATCCGCCAGGCTCTTCCCTCTCGACGCACGTTTTGGGATCAGCGAGGGAGTCGAGTTCAGGCTCCCAGGAAAGTCGGACCGAGCTAACAAGCCTCCATCCGGGTATTTCACGATGTACGAAGTCTTTTTTGACGAATGATGGTTAGGGTTTCCGATCCCGTGACTTATTTCAGAATACTTGTGGTTGTATGGTATGCTCTTGCCCAGTTGACGCCTCGTTCGCTGCGCCACCTAGTAGGGCTGTTGACTCTGAGTTATGAAAGTGGAATTGAGCTCTCGATCGAACAACTCAAGAACTTGCTTGAGATCCGACGCCGAGGCGAAACCGGCAGGTATTATATTGGGAACAAGAAGGATCGAAGGATAATCTGGAATTTTCCGAGCAAAAATTCGGATTGGGAAAGTCGGTTCTTCTATGTCCTTATTAACGACGCCTCTGTCTCGGAAGATTGGGTCAAGAAAAGTAAGGCGGAATGGGGAGAAATTGGTATCCACCAGATATTTGGAACATCGCAAAAGCTTCCAATCGGAAGAAAGTTAATTTGCAAAAGGCTTTTTTATTTTCTGCGAGTCGAGCACGTCCGAGCCCTTTTCCTTAGCAGTTACCAGACAAGTGATTCTGAACCCTCCAGCGCCTCGGACGACACGAAGAGTCAGACTCTTCGTGAAAGGCAAGAGCTATAGGCGAAGACGGCTGCCGAGACGAAAGACATAAAGGTCTCAGGGCTTCAGGAATCTGCTCTCGAGCAGACAGGTATGGAAGGAGCCTTCGAGCCAAGGAGTACGAAAGGAGCCCCCGAGTAGGGAAGTGCAGCTGCGGGAGTTCTGACCCCAAGAGCGTCTTCTGATCCCAAACAGAAGATCTCGAACGCGCCCAAACAGATAGTGGCCAGTCTAAAGTCTGGGACGAGGCCCGAGGAGTCGGTCCTTTCTCAACACCGAGGCGGTGACCAGGCCGTGGCCAAAGAGGATAAGAAATCTGGAAAACGTCCTGCTGTTGATGCTCATGGCGCACCCGAGGCGAAGAAGTCGAGGCGGGCGTCAGAAAGTGCAAAACGCGTGAGCGTTTCCGAGGCCGATCCTAAGATCACCGAGGCATCCTACAATGATCTTCAAGGTCCCTACCCTCCTACTTTGGATGGTGAGAAAAAGAAGCTGACTGAATGTAAAGCCGAACTGGTGGGTGCCTTCGACGAGTTTGAGCAGCTCGCTATAGATCTTCGTGAGGATTTGAGACCTTCACTAATATCGTCCGATTCATTGCCGGAACTTCCGGGTGGAGAGACGCTTGAGATTTCAGCTTCGAAAGTCAGAGTTCTTCATCTTTCCGGATCGAATCCTAATACTCCGAGGGTGGAGGAGATTCTTTCTGAGAGAAGGTCCGACGAACCTCCCTTGAAAGATGCCGCCGTTGAAGCCGCCGAGCCAGATTCCGTTGCGGCCTGATTTTTATGATTTCTCTGGTTAGTGTTGCTTTTAAAAAAAAAATCTTTTGTTGAACAAGGTGCTTGGACGGCTTATTCCATAACACTATTTATGAAATCTTCTACTTTTACGATTTGTCTTTGTCATTCTGCATTAGTATTGTTTTTGGATTTGTGTGGTTTTGTCGAGATTCTCTGATTTAGATTCCTGAGCCGTTTTAGATGCCTTTACCTCAAGTTTTAGACGCTACTTGAACACGAGCCGTTTGCGGGTTTAGTTTCTAGGATTTAGACATTTTCGTCGAAGATGGCGATATCGTTTAGGTGCTAATTCGTGTATAGCTTGATTTAGATCGAATGCCCTTAGGACCGAGCCGTTTAAGACTAGACTTAGGCTATCGTTGCTCAGAACCGAGCCGTTTGTTGGTTTTCTCATAGCGAACCGTTTTGGGCGAACAACTTCTCTGTCGAAGCGCTCAAATATTCATCTAAGTCTTGGCCTTAGACGAGCCGTTCGAGTCCTTTCACGATCCGGGTTAGATCAACGTTGCTTTAAACGAGAATTTTTTGTAGGCTATTTGCCAAACATCTTTACTTATCTCGTACTTAGGCAATAATTGCTCGAGCAGTACAATGTTCATGAGATGTTGCAGTCCAACGGATGAGTTGGGGGTTCGGGCGTTTTTCGTTACGAGAGTTTGATTTATTGGACGAAGTGATTCGGTGTCCATCTAAGCATTGATTTTAGACCGATGTTGCGTAAGAGTCGAACATGGTTAGCTATCTCGTACTTAGACAATAATTGCTTGAGCAGTACAATGTTCCCGAGATGTTGGGGAGCAACGTTACGTAAGAGTTGGGGTTTAAGTGTTCTTCTGGATTAGGACCCGCGAGCCTGTTTCGAGAACATCTGCTGGAATATTTCTTGGAATATACCTAAGAGATATTGGACCGAGGTATACTCAGTCTGAATTTATATAGCGCGCTTAAATCAGTGAAGGATGTAGTGAACCTTGTTAAGTATAAAGGTTAGGATCCCGTCAGGGATGTAGATGTTCGTATACTGTGGCCAACATCAAACAAAGTGATAAGAATTGAAGAAAATGAGCTGAGTAAACCTTTTATTCGAGAGATCTTTATAGTTTACACAGCGTGGGAGTATATGAATATACGTACCCCACTCCCCCCCCCCCTTTTAAGGTGGGGATCAGTTGAACTGGTCATGAGACGAGCTGCCTACGTACCCCTTTCGAGGATCAAACCACCCCGTCGTTCGTGTTTTGTGATAAGTTCCTTAGAAATAGTACTTCTTTAGGTGCATCGCGTTCCAGGATCTTGGCACCGAGGCGTCTGTCGAGTGGTTGGCTAGTTCGTATACTCCTGGGCGGACCACTTTGGTTATTCGATATAGTCCTTCCCAGTTAGCCCCCAGTTTTCCAGCGTTCTGTTCCGCTGTATTTTGAAAAACTTTGTGGAGGACTAGCTCTCCTTCGTAAAATCTCCGTCTTCTGTCGCTGGAGTTGTAATACTTTGTCGTAGCTTGCTGATAGTTTTGAAATCTCCGACTTCTGCCGATAAGTGCGTGAAATCTCCAACTTCTGCCGATAAGTGCTTGATCACGTCTTTCGTTGATTAGGTCCGCTTCGTCTAAGAGCATGAGATGGTTGATGCCTTCTTGTTTCGAGAGGAGTCTTCGCCGCACCCCTGGAAATTCCACCTCGGGAGGGATCACGCATTATGTTCCGTAAACAAGCACGAACAGTGTTTCACCGGTAGCTCGCCTCGGGGTTGTCCGATGTGACCAAAGGACTCCTTCGAGTTCGTCTGCCCGTCTCTCGTTCTTGGCATCGAGGCGTTTCTTCAGTCCGTCGAGTATGGTTTTGTTTGCTCCCTCGGCTTGTCCGTTGCCTTGTGGATAACGAGGGGTCGACTTGCTTAGTCTGGTTTTCCATTTTTCGTAAAAAGATTCGAAGCGTGTTAAGATGAAATGCGAGCCGGTTTCTGTCACGATTTTGTATGGGACTCCGTGTCGGCAGATGATGTTTTTCCAGACGAAATTCTCGACTTGGACGTCCTTAATGCTGGCGAATGAATCTGCTTCGACCCACTTCGAGAAATAATCCGTTAGAACTAGCAGAATTCTCTTTTGCTTGGAGCGGTGTAGCGGGCCAACGATGTCCATTGACCATCGCATGAATTGATAAGGGGACGAGATTGAGGAGAGCAGCTCGATAGGTTGGTGAATCGTCGGGGTGTGACATTGACATTTTTCGCATTTCTGCAAAAACATTTCACAGTCTTTCACCATGGTTGGCCAGTAATACCCGTGACGTTTTATCTTTATTGCTAGGTATTTTCCGCCGCTATGATTGCCGCGGGATCCTCCGTGAACTTCCTCCATTATTCTGCGAGCTTCCTTCCTTTCAACGCAAGTCATCAATGGTCCCGAGAATCGCCATTTGAAGACTTCTCCGTCGAGTAAGGTATATCGACCAGCTTGAGCCTTAAGCTTGCGAGCTGCCCACTTGTCCGTGGGGACTGCTCCGTCCATTATGTAAGTTCGGATTGCTCCCATCCACTCTTAGTCACACCCGTACTCGTTCTGCTGGTGTTGTTCCATCTCGACCTTCTCTTGTTCGTTGTCGGGCTCTTTAGAATCCTCAGTCGTCTCGATCAAGTTGACGGTCTCGGAACTCTCGATGCTGGGTCGCTGGATGAATTACACCGGGATAACTCTTTTCATGCCGGGATCGGATGACGAGGCGAGGGCTGCCAATGCATCGGCTTGAGCGGTTTGGCCTCGTGGAATTCGTGTCAGCTCAAACTCTTTAAATTCTTTTGAATGTTTTTGGACCACGCCTAAGTATGCTTCCATCCTATCGTCTCTTGCCGTGTATTCTCTGTTGAACTGATTGGCGACGAGTTGAGAGTCGCAGAAATCCCGAATTTTATGAATCTTAATCCCTTGGGCTAGCCTGAGTCCTGCGATTAGAGCTTCGTATTCAGCCTCGTTGTTTAAGGCATGGAAGACTAGCCTAAAAGATTGTTCCAGAACTTTGCCAGTTGGAGACGTCTGACGGATTCAGATTCCTGAGCCTTGCTTTGATGATGAACCGTCCACGTGAAGTATCCAAGTGGAGTCTTGAATCGGTTCGTCGGTTCCATTGATTGGAAGCTCTATCAGGAAATCGACGACGATGACTTGGGACTTGGCGTAGGTTTTTCTTCGATATTCGATATCGTATTCGCTGAGTTCGATCGCCCATTTTGCTAGTCTTCTGGATTGGCTTGGGCTGTGTAGTATGGCTCGCAATGGGGAAGACGTCAAGACTACGATTGAATGCGACTGAAAATACGACCTGAGCTTCCGTGCGGACATCACCACAGCAAGCGCCAGTTTCTCCATTTGCGGGTATCTGGTTTCCGCATCCGCCAGTGTCTGGCTTACGTAGAAGATCGGGCTTTGCTCTCCTCGTTCTTCTCGGACAAGTACTCAACTGACTGCGGTCGTTGAGATGGCGATATATAAGTAGAGGGGCTCTCCTTCTTGTTTTGCGACCACGGGTGGAGTAACCAGGTACTGTTTTAGCTCCTGGAATGTCGTCTCGCATCTTTCTGTCCACTCAAACTTCTTGTTGCCTCGGAGCGTGTCGTAAAAAGCTAGACATTTTTCGGTTAATCTTGAGATGAAACGATTTAAGGCAGCGACGCGTCCTGTTAGTCGTTGTACTTGTCGTTTATTTCTTGGCGAGGCCATCTGGATCAATACATTGATCTGCTTAGGATTCGCCTCGATATCTCGGCTCGTCACCAAATATCCTAGGAATTTCCCTGATGTTACCGCATGTTGAGCAGGTTCAGCTATTCGAAGATGGGCGATGTGGTCGCTCTCTTCCAGCTACTTTACCAGCATATCATCAATATACACCTCCATCGTCTTTCCCAACTGATCAGCGAACATCTTGTTAACCAATCGCTAATACATGGCTCCAGCATTTTTCAGTCCGAACGGCATCACTTTGTAGCAGTATATACCTCGATCAGTTATGAACTCTGTTTTTTCTTGGTCGTCAGGATTCATCAGGATTTTATTGTACCCGGAAAAAGCGTCCATAAACAAGAGGAGTTTGTTCCCCGCGGTTGCCTCGACGAGGTAGTAGATGTGGGGAAGAGGAAACCTATCCTTTGGGCACGCCTTGTTGAGGTCGGTAAAATCGACGCATATTCGCCACTTCCCGTTTTTCTTCTTTACTACTACCGGATCCGCAAGCCAGTCGGGATATTTAGCTTCGGTGATAGATCCGTTTTTCTGTAGTCTGTCCACCTCGTCGTTGACTGTCTTGGCTCGCTCGGGTCCGAGTTTCCTTCTTTTCTGTTTTATCGGCTTGAAAGTTGGGTCGACGTTGAGCCCAGGCATGTCTTCCGCGGCCCATGCGAAAGTGTTGATGTTCTATTTCAGAAAGTCGACCAGCTCGGCCTTGATCGAATCGTCTAGCTCGGCTCCCACTTCTACGCATCTCTCCGGATTCTTGTCGTCTAAGCACAATGACATTACCGGGGTGCACTGTCGGTGTGCTCGGCTTTCTTTAATTGATATAAGAGTTTTTTGGCGCCGATCCTTGCCTCTCGGTCGGTTTTTACTTTCTTATGAACCGTTTCTCCTTTCGCCTCGGTTTTGGGATTCCTTATTTTATACTCGGTCATGAAGCATATCTGTGACTCTTTCTGACTTCCCCAAATTGTCCGGATCTTGCTGGCTGCGGAGAATTTCAAACAGAGATGGTAAGTCGAGACCACGGCTCTCATCGAGTTAATCCATGGTGTCCCCATGAGAAAGTTGTACACGGGGGGACCGTTGGTTAACGAAAAGTTGACGATCTTAGTTACATCTTCCGCTCGGACCGGCAGCCTGATTGTTCCGATCATCATAGTTGTTTCTCCAGAAAATCCGGTTAACGGACTCGGGACTGTTACTATCTCGGTCATATCGATTCCCATTCTCGCGAGGGTCTCGTGAATGATGACATCCACCGAGCTCCCGGAATCGATCAGGACTCGGGCTACCATGTGATCCTTCACTATGAGTTCGATCACTAGGGAATCGTTGTGAGGTCTATCTATCCCCGTAGTTTCGCTCTCCTCGAAAGTAATGACGTCATTCGGGTTTCTGCTCGCCGCGGACCAATTGATGCTGGCTTCGGCTCGTTGTAGGAAGGCTTTGATTGCGGACACCGTATCTCTGCAGTATTCCGACCCTCGCATAATCATGTTTATTCTTGGGGGCGGTCCACCGGACTCCGAGGTGCCACTGTTTCGTCTGCCTCTCTTTGGCGGGGCACCTGGTCGGGTTTCCGGCTCGGGTTGCTCTTCCTGCTCGGCGTCGGTGGGTTTCTCGTTCTCGAGATCTTTTAATCTGACGGAATTGCCAAGCTCTCCGGCTAAGAATTTCGCCCTAAGCTTGTCTCCTAGACTTCGGCAGTTGGCCGTCAGATGTCTGTACGTCTTATGGATCTCGCAGTAGGCTTTTTCATCGTACGAGTTCGAATTCCTAGTCCACGTCCAGCTCCTTGTTCGGTGCTGATTTGATAGTGGCTTGGCTGGCTCGACACTACTTGATTCTTGCTGGTCGATTTCGTAGATCCCAAGCGTTGGTCCAAAACTCGGAACTCTTCCTCCTCGAGTATGAAATCCGACGCTCGATGCATGGCGTCTTGGATCGTTTGGAGTTTGTTTCGCTAAATATCTTTCCTGAACTCCGATTTGTACTACATGGATTTCTTTAACGCTTCGAGCGCTCCTTTGTCGCTTACGTTTCCTACTTTCGACATCACCGTTTTGAAACTCCCCATGAAAGTCCTTAGCGGTTCGGTCGGTCCTTGAGACAACGTCCAGAGATCAGCGTCAGATATACTTCGGTTCATGAACATGGAATACTGTTTCATGAACTCGGTGCATAGGTCTTTGTAGTAGCGTCAGGCATTTCGTCTACTGCGGGAGGATCCGCTCCGGTTTTGTCGGTGACGTTCCCTGCTGCGGTGGTGGTGTCGATGTCAGATACTCCGGTAGATTCTTCTTTATCTTCTTTTAACGTCGCGCCCTTCCACGAGGCTTTATCTTCTAGGACTAACACGACTTCAGACTTCCTCGTGGGCTTGAGCTCGGCCCATTGGTGCAATGACTCGTCTTCGGCTCGGCCTCGTCTCTTGTATTGGGTTTGGATAGTTGTGTGGGCTTGCGGCTTTGATCATCAAGGGGAGACGTGGGTTCGATTAACGCGTGAATCGTGCATGGTTTGGTTTGTCTCGTGTATAATCCGTACATGCTTCAATTCGGCTCGTTTTCTACACATATTGTGCACCGACCGAGCGCGAATTGTGCTCGGTTTATGCACGGTTCGGTTTGGCTCGGTTTCTGCACAGTTTGTGCGTAGAGACGAGCCCAGTTATGCGCGGTTTATGCACAGTTTGGAAATCTTCTTCCATACTTAGCCGTTTCTTTGATTGATCGTGCCGGGGTGAAAAGCGACCCCAACAATCATCTAGTCTAAAGACTTAGGCGGTTTGACATGAACACCACGTGCTTGCTTAGTCAAACCAATAAACAAGAGTTTGATCTTTCCTAGCCTATGACTAACCATCTGTCTACGAGATCTTACGGTTCAATAGGGACGATTTAGCATGCTTGTTTCTTCTATTGTACCGCTTTGCGAGAGTTAGTCTATGGTGATAGAGATTCAAAGAGGTTAGACCCAAACACCATGGGCTAAATGTCTTGTGGATCCTTTTACCTAAGAATCACCATCTTAAGACCAAGTCTTGATGTGATCCAAAAGCTTTAACTTTATAAACAATCCGAGAGTCACCTAGTTCATAAAACCCATCTTGATCCTTCTTTTATTTATAAAGCTTATCTCTTTTACCGTTTAAATCATTACTTCTTGCTCAAGTAGTCTAAAGTTCTCATTTTTATGGTCTTGAGTGACACAAGGTCCAATCTTTAATCGTTTCTAGTAGTAAAATCCCAACCTTTTATCATTTCAAACTTGACTTGTGACACCGATATAACCGATCTGTTAACTAAACAGACTCAAATGGATTGATACCCCATACACTATACTGCAACGGTTAGTTGTGGATCATTGAACTTCCTAACACGTCAAAAGCGTGTTATCAATTGGCGATGTTGCCGGGTGGGGTTACGTTTAGTCATTTCGGTTCTTGGTCGTTTCGAGGACAAGTTTTTATTTTCTTGTTATTTAACACTTTTACTGTGATATCTTTGTTTTGATAGGTACACGAACCTACGGTGACACAATACAACAAATCTTGTTCCCCCAATCGACGATATAAACCTGCTGGTGAGATCAGCTAGACGATATCGGGAACAAGCCGCTATCGCAGACCGTGAGGGGATGGAGAATCAACATGGAAATCAAGGAGCTACCAGCGCAGCTGGTGCACAAGGCCAACAAGGACCTCAAGGACTACAAGGAGTCCAAGGCGTACAAGGACATCCTGGTGTTGCAGCTCCACAACGAGTTGTTCGGGAAATCGATGCGGGTGTTGCACCGATATCGACTGCAAGCCGACACGGCATCCAGCCGCCAGCAGCCCAGAACAACAACTTCGAGATCAAGTGTGGTCTCATCTCCATGGTGCAGAACAACTGTTTCTTCGGTCTGCCCTTGGAAGATCCTCTCGACCATCTCAACCACTTTGACTGTGTGTGCGCCATGACGAAAATCAACGGTGTAAGTGAAGATGTCTTCAAGCTGCGTTTTTTTCCTTTCTCTATGGGAGACAAAGCACACGCTTGGGAGAAGACTTTGCCACATGGATCTATTACCTCGTGGGCAGAATGTAAGAAGGCTTTCTTCACCAAGTTCTTCTCCACATCTAGAACAGCCCGATTGAGGAACGTGTAACCTTCGGAGAAGCTTGGGAACGATTCAAGGGCTACACAACTCAATGCCCTCACCATTGATTCAGCCAAGAATCACTCCTCAATACTCTATACCGAGGTGTAATCCTAAAGATCTGAATGTTGCTCGATACGGCTAGTCATGGCAACTTCCTAGCCAAAGACGTGGAAGATGGTCTTGAGCTGGTTGAAAACTTAGCTCAAAGTGACTCTTCCTACCACGAAGGCTATGACAGATCCAACCGAGGCTCCAAAGAAGAAGTTGAAGGAAGCCGAAAGGTGATCAATGAGCTCAATGAGAAATAAGACAAGTTGCTACTTGCCAAAGCACAAAAGGATGTCCATTTCGTGGAGGAATACACTCAAGTTCAAGAGGAGGAGGACGTTCAGGCCGAAGATGTTCACAACATCAACGCTCAAGGAGGTTACACTACATGGAGACCAAACAATAACCTCTCCTACAGAAACAAAAACGTCGCCAACCCACAAGAGCAGACCAATCCACAGTAACAAGCGAGAGGAGCAAAGCAGTTTGTGACTTACACGACTCAACAAGGGTTTGTACCACAAAACCAACAACAAGGTGGTTACCCGCCACGGCATCAAGTCGTTGCACCTCCTGGTTTTCAACAACAGCAAGGAAATTCACCTGCTCAAGCTGGATTTGACCTGGAAGGTACTCTCAAGCAACTTCTCCAAGGTCAAACCCACATTCAGACGGATAGGCACAAACGTTTTGCCGAAGTGCATAACAAGATAGACGGTTTAACACCGAGCTATCCTGGAAGATCGAATCATTGACCGTACGAGTCAAGACGCTAGAAAACAACAAAGGCATTGCATCTACAAGCCAGCCAAGCAACCTTCCTGGCAAATCTGTCATGAATCCAAAGGGGTATTGCCAAATGATAACCACTCTCGACGAGGAAAAACTGGATCAAGTCGAAACTGCTTCTCCAAAACGGGCTCAAGTCGATGAGGACATCGATATCCTAAGAGGAGGAGGGAGTTTTCAAAATTTGGCAGTCTCTGAAGAGCAAAAGGTGACGAATCCACCAAAATCACCATTCATGCGAGTCTACAAATGATAAGAGAACTTTTTGGTGTTTTTCTAATCAATCCTAAAGCCTCTTAGTGTTGATGTAGTACTTTAGGTATCAATCCAAGTTGGGTGTGAAAGATACTAAGAATGCAAGAGTAAAGTAAATCTAAGTGAAATCCGAGTAAATTGGGGGAACAAAATCCTAAAAACTACTTGAGACAACTAAACGACCTCAAAAACAATTTAAAAAATCCCTATGAAGGGGTAGCTAACTACTAGATGACTCCTAGGAATTTAAATGATAGAACTACTGATTCTAAAAATTCAAATGCTAAAAACAGATAAACTAGGCAATTTCTAGCAATCTAAAGGAGCAAACTTTAAATCAAAAGATGAAAGCTTTTAAAACTATTCAAATGCTAAAGACATATTCAAGGTTGAGGTTCATGCTTAGGGAAGTTCAAGGTTCGATCTTGGCCTACCAAAACTATATCTACACATTTCTAAATGAGCTATCCTTAAGCCTAAGAAGCAATCTTTCCATGGTGTGTGGATAAGTTCCTCTCATCACCCTTCTCTCCAAACCCATGGTGTGTGGTGGAAATGATGGATGATGAGCTAAAAGCACGAATCTTAACATGGCCTAACTAGCCCTCATCTTGCCACCATCGTGGTCTTTTAGAGCATACTAGTCTCTTGGTTTGGGCTTAAGAGAATTCCTAAGTCCTCATGAGATAAGGAAATCCCTAGGATCATAAAGCCTCCATCGAGGTCTTTAACCAATGAGCACACCAAATCAAGAAAGGATAATGTTTAAGAACAAGAAAATACCAAGATTCAACCTTTAAAGACTCCCTAATCCCCTCAACCTTAAATCATAAACAAAATACTCCTTAATCATGTTCGAACCCCTCATAATCATAGGATAAGAGGTGTTAAACATGATTAAGATAATAAGAAAGAAAGATCAAAGCTTAAAGAGAAATACTTAAAATAAAAATCTAGAGTTTACAAAATAAAAGCTTAAAAGATGCCCTGCAAAGGTGGTTAGATCTAAAAATGGAGGAGACAACTCCCAAATTTCGTGTCTACCTAAGAAAATAGGTCAAAAGTGTTTATATAAGACCACACAAATGGTCCTCTCACTAGAAGACAAAGTGTGAGCTGGCCAAGGAAGGAGGAAAAAGTCTGAACCGAAGATTGACCCTTTGGATCGATCTATGGGTCGATCTAGTCCTTGAAACGGCCATGCACAGGTCGATCTTCAGCTCGATCTAGACCTTGAAACGGCCATGCACAGGTCGATCTTCAGCTCGATCTAGACCTTGAAACGGGGTGGGCAGGTCGATCTCCAGCTCGATCTCTGGTCCACTTCTTTTGTCCGAGCTTTCTTTTGACTCCCATCATCTCTTAAGCTCTTCTTTAACCTCCTTATCCCAGCTCAGCATCCAACACAGCTCCATGTACACCAAATAACCTGAAAATGATGCATATATGCAAAGAACTATGCAAATGCTAATGCAACATATACAACCTATAATGGGACAAAAACTACATTTAATCCAAATATGAATGCAATAGTGAATGCAAAACTATCCTAAATGAGTGCTAAAACATGCTAAATTATGAGTCTATCAACAAACCACTGATGCAATACCCTCAGAAGCATAAGAAGCGTCTCATAGAAGAAAAGGAAGCAGAGTTGGTTGAAACCTTGAGAAAGGTTGAAGACCTATTCAGCAACAACGACGAAACCAAGCCTGTTCCAACCTTTCTCGTGTCTCTGAAGGACAAGCTTTATGCTGAAGCAATGGCAACTATAGGGAGGAATGCAGCAGCTCGTGAGGAGAAACCAAAGGAAGAATCCTTGGTAGTCCAAAAGCTAGAATATTGATATCTCTGTAAATTGCATGTTTTTAGCACACATTTCATGCTAGTTAGGACTTCATTCTTCACTTTCATCTTAGTTTTCATCACATTTTCACCCATGATAGGATTAGATGCATTAGGATAGGTTTCTGCATAGTCTTGCATGTTTGGAGTGTTTTCTCAGGTGCTTAGGATGGTCCGAAGAAGAAATCAAGAAGGGAGATCACAAATGGAGGATAAGCAGGTGATATCGATCGATATTACGATGACACTATTAACGACGATTTTACGACGAAATCTGGATCTCCCAACATTAACGAGGAATTTGCGACGAATTTGCTTTCGCGACGATCGATTACCGACGATTGAATTTTCGTGGCAAATTCGTTG
>JAHZTW010000001.1:441072803-441085303 GCA_020283515.1 Alliaria petiolata | reverse complement strand
AGCAGGGGACATGCCATAGCCATAGTCGAAGGAATAGGACGACGGTTCTGTTGACCTGTAATCCGGTGAATCAGAAAGGATGCCGGAAGCAAAGACGATTGATCTTGTTGATTTAGTAGTTCGCTCAGTAAATCCTTTGTTGAAGCAACGGCTTACTCATAAGCACCTCGGCCATCAAGACCCGGAGAAGTGGTGGCTTATCGAGCAGCAGGATGTTGAGGTTGCAGTTGTTATCTGCGAATATGGCCATGGAGTAGGCGGGAAGAGTGTCGTAGCGATGTCCCCGTTGATTCATGTCCTCCAGGTGGTATCCCAATCCCCTGGATCACTACCTCGTAGTTGTCGAGACGGTGTAGCGCCCGAGTGTACTATCGGGTGGGTGGTGCACGGAGGGCGTGGCGGGTTGTTTGCAGCTTGAGTAAAGAAATCTCTTCCTTTCTTCCGGTGGGAATAGGTTTCATGGGTTGTGAAGGGCCCAAATGTTTGTCCGAGGCTGCCTTGCTTTTGTGTATGCACAGCATTCCTGTAAGCTGACGTACGTTACCAGGGCAGCTAAAGCAGGACCATAAGGTCCGAAAAGAGTATGTTTTCCTTGTTGCTTTGGAAGTACTATCCATGAATAGCGAGCTGTTTGCTCGTAGGAGGATCGCTGTTGATGTCATGACTAACTCCGTGATTTCCTTGATGAGAGAGCCGAGCTCATAGCTCAAAGGCAAGAACTAGGTCCAGTAGTCTCAAAGGGAAAGTCAATTGGCAGAAAAGATTCGCTCCAGATCGATGATCAACCCTCACTTCTCATTAGACTGCAACCCCCCACTGAAACGAGAAAGGAGCTGTGGTTAGCCTGAACTTCATTCTCACCCGTTCCCTTCAGATTATTAGGGGAAAGCAAAAGTTGATCCGCTCAACGCCTTGCTCTCGAGACTCTTTCGCTAACTTCTCCAATCAAGTTGAGTGCTTGGATCTTTCTTCAAAGGAATTCTTCCGGAGAGTCGCTCCAACTTAGAATGGGCCCAACGCTCCTCAACCATAGGAGCCGTGGGAGCCCTCTAATAAGAGAAGGAGTTGTACGCAACGCAGGAAAGCAAGAAAAGAAGAAAAAGCAATTCATGGGGGAAGTCACAGCATCAAAACCAGGAGTTCAAGTAGGAAGGGGTCGGACGGGATCGCATGAGTACGAGAGAAAGCAATTCATGGGGGAAAGAAAGGACGATGCCATTCAATTATGGGACTGATTCTTTGACTTGCTTTAGCTTTCCATTCTTTGGATAATGGTCTAGCCGAGTAACTTGATCTTCCTTTACCATCTATATCTGAATGGACTTTACCATCCATATCTGAATTGAAAAGAAGATTGAAGTAAGCAGCAGGTTCAAGTCAGAGTTCTCACCAACTATAGAAGAATAGGGATCGACTCGTGCTAAAGAAGATTGATAGCCAACTACCATCTTATCTGTTCGGAACGAACTCCTATGTCTTATTGGTATGTGATTTCAATCTATCGGATCCTCCTATGTCTTATTGGTATGTGATACAAGCATATTAAAGGAAAGAATGCGGAAGGAGATTGGAAATCCCAAGCCAAGTCCAGTTGTTAGGGAAGCTAACCCGACAACAACACAACGGAACAACCCCGCTACGCGCCTTCACAGTCCACCAAAGACAGATACCAAGACAAGGGAAGGGGAGGGAAACCATTCGACGGAGTTGGAAAGGACTTCGCTAATCATAATAAGGTTGGTCTCACCTTCGTCCGGGGACTGGAACGATGAGATCGCTGATGCCGACCACTCTCTGTGTCTTTGTCAGTGAAGAAAATCACCCCGATCCGCAGTGTTCAATGTGAGCCCAACCACCCCACTCTAACTCAAGTTGATTTTGGGGTGTGCTCAATAACTGGGAAGGGGCCCAATCTCGTATTTGATGGTTGGCGTGGCGATAGACTTCGCTTCTACGACTGCCTCCCCAGCCATTGCAAACACTGAGCGAGAACGGTAAAGGGTGCAAAGCACAGTAAGTTAGAGACTCCTAGTCTCTACTAAATCAATCTATAGCTTCAACACTTTCCTAGCGCAGCAACCTTCTCTCTTTCTCCCTTGCTTGCCTTGACTAAGCCCCGTGCTCGTCCAAGGTTCTCCTCAGCACACGGTTCTTGCATCAGCAAATCTTCTTCCACCGGCTTGTTTAAAGCATCATGGTAGATTTCCTTGAAAATCTTCCCCCCACTTAGTCTCTCAATGACCTCATTGAGACTAGATTCATCATTGGAGTAGATGTCAGTCTCATACTCAGCTGCATACAGTGGTCGATCCATGTCATCAAGAGTGGAGATCCTCTCCTCAAGATCTTGGAGAGCTTGGCAATACTCTATGGGTTTTGCTCAACTTTTGCCATGTAGACTTCCTTGTTCACTTGAGCAAGCATCTTCTTTCTCAAGCTGCTCAACCATGGTGTTGAGGGTGCTGATTTGTGTAGCAAGGGCAGTGTATGAAGCGTACATCCCAGTGATAGCTTCAGCAATCTGCGTGACCATGTTCAACTCCAAAGTAGCTTGGCCTTGCGAAATCTGTAGGAGCATGTCATGGAAGGAGTCTTGGGTGTGAGCATGAACGTGTTGCTGAGGTGTAAAACCAGGAGCTCCATATGGCTCATTCCATTGTGGTTGGCTTTGAAAGTTGTCTTGATAGTTGTTGAATCCTTGGTAATAGCCTCCTTGGTTGGCAAGGTAGTTATACACCTCTTGACTTTCTTCCTCTTCTTCAAATACATCCAGATTTTGAGTAACAAAATGCATCTTTTCAGGAGGATGAAGCAAGTTGGTGTCTCTTCTTGTCCTTATGTTCATGTACCTGAGAATACAAGTAGTGAAAATAGAGAGATTAAAAACCAAAATAAAAAAATAAAAACTTAGTCTCTACTAAGTTACAAATCCTAATACTTTCAACTAAACCCAAGTTGGCAACGGCGCCAATTGATAAGAGAACTTGTTGGTGTTTTTCTAATCAATCCTAAAGCCTCTTAGTGGTGCTGTAGTACTTTAGGTATCAATCCAAGTTGGGTGTGAAAGATACTAAGAATGCAAGAGAAAAGTAAATCTAAGTGAAATCCGAGTAAATTGGGGGAACAAAATCCTAAAAACTACTTGGGACAACTAAACGACCTCAAAAACAATTTAAAAAATCCCTATGAAGGATTAGCTAACTACTAGACGACTCCTAGGAATTTAAATGATAGAACTACTGATTCTAAAAATTCAAATGCTAAAAACAGAAAAACTAGGCAATTTCTAGCAATCTAAAGGAGCAAACTTTAAATCAAAAGATGAAAACTTTTAGAACTATTCAAATGCTAAAGACAGATTCAAGGTTGAGGTTCATGCTTAGGAAGTTAAAGGTTCGATCTTGGCCTACCAAAACTATATCTACACATTTCTAAATGAGCTATCCTTAAGCCTAAGAAGCAATCTTTCCATGGTGTGTGGATAAGATCCTCTCATCACCCTTCCCTCCAAACCCATGGTGTGTGGTGGAAAGGATGGATGATGAGCTAAAAGCACGGATCTTAACATGGCCTAACTAGCCCCCATCTTGCCACCATCATGGTCTTTTAGAGCATACTAGTCTCTTGGTTTGGGCTTTTAGAGATTTCCTAAGTCCTCATGAGATAAGGAAATCCCTAGGATCATAAAACCTCCATCGAGGTCTTTAAGCAATGAGCACACCAAACCAAGAAAGGATAATGTTTAAGAACAAGAAAATACCAAGATTCAATCTTTAAAAACTTCATAATCCCCTCAACCTTAAATCATAAACAAACTACTCCTTAATCATGTTCGAACCCCTCATAAGCATAGGATAAGAGGTGTTAAACATGATTAAGATAACAAGAAAGAAAGATCAAATCTTAAAGAGAAATACTTAAAATAAAAATCAAGAGTTTACAAAATAAAAGCTTAAAAGATGCCCTACAATGGTGGCTAGATCTAAAAATAGAGGAGACAACTCCCAAATTTCGTGTCTACCTAAGAAAATTGGTCAAAAGTGTGTATATAGGACAACACAAATGGTCCCCTCACTAGAAGACAAAGTGTGAGCTGGCCAAGGAAGGAGGAAAAAGTCTGAACCGAAGATTGACCCTTTGGATCGATCTATGGGTCGATCTAGTCCTTGAAACGGCCATGGAGCTTGATCTAGGGGTCGATCTAGCCCTTGAAACGGCCATGCACAGGTCGATCTTCAGCTCGATCTAGACCTTGAAACGGCCATGCACAGGTCGATCTTCAGCTCGATCTAGACCTTGAAACGGGGTGGGCAGGTCGATCTCCAGCTCGATCTCTGGTCCACTTCTTTTGTCCGAGCTTTCTTTTGACTCCCATCATCTCTTAAGCTCTTCTTTAACCTCCTTATCCCAGCTCAGCATCCAATACAGCTCCATGTACACCAAATAACCTGAAAATGATGCATATATGCAAAGAACTATGCAGATGCTAATGCAACATGTCCTAAAACCTAAAATGGGACAAAAACTACATTTAATCCAAATATGAATGCAATAGTGAATGCAAAACTATCCTAAATGAGTGCTAAAACATGATAAATTATGAGTCTATCAACTCCCCCAAACTTGCATTTTGTTTGTCCTCAAGCAAATCAAAGACAAACTAGGAGAAGAAGTTTGAAAATGGGGGTTAAATTCCAAAAGTGTTTTTCAAATGAATCAAATCAATGGTCCTTGTTCTTAATCCTAGGATGCAGTATACAGACTCTACTCCAAAGAACTTAGCCATATTCATCTTAAATCAAGACTTGTCTATTCCAAACAATCCAAGAATCCTAACCTTTAACATTTATTAAAGCTTAAACCGTGGATCACACTTATGCAATTGAAACCGAATACATTTGGCTAAGGGATAAGGTTATGAGATAAAAATGATATCATTCAAGTGGATACTCCAAGCAATGGTTTCTCTCAAGAAGGATTGAACTTATGCATAATGCTAAAGGTAAAAGGCAATTGATGCATACATGACTAGACTCTCATCCACCCAATACGCTAACAATGAACCTAATTCCCCTCTCATTCATATTCTTTTTACTCACTCACCCTCTAGAAATACCCAAATAAATCAAGGACAGACGCCAAGCATAACCCACAAAACTTCATCAATCAAATTCACCCTAGGGAAACTTCTTCAACATTTCTTATAGTTAGTGGTATGGCCATACATTTACTAGCTCTTTTCTTTTCTTTTCCTAAGAGAGCTATCTCTTTTTCTTTTCAACTTGAGCTTTTTATTCAAAATAATTCACGACCAACCACTTTAAACTATACATCCCTTTTAATCAAACTCCTTACACCATCTTCCTTTTAAACCCGAAATCAAAGTAGACATCTTCAATCACAACACCCACGAATTCCCACCCAAATCAAGCCTACAACTAGCTTTAATATGCAAAGTTAGAAACATATGAGAGCCTAAGCATGTCGCCCTAAACATAACATTTTATGTCAAGTTCAATCAAAAATTTAATGCCTCACAATATCTCACACGAAATTTGGCTAGGAAGGAGGGTAAGGGTTAAGGTGTGGAGTTTTATTTAGACTTACAAGAGAGTGGTGAAAAGAATAAGAAAGCCTAAATATGTATATTTATCCATGTATCTTTTTTTTCAAATGCACAAGTATGATAATTAAAAGTTCATGTTAAGGTTCCAATTTATAGGATAGGATTCAATTCATGCTTGTTTCAACTTCAAGACAAGAAAATCAAGACAAATGATCCAAATATGGTTAGAACTTAATTTCGTAGTTTGCACAAAGTATCAAAGGACTACTAACTAGGGCCTTGAACCAATTCATGAGCTTAAAACACTTTACAAGGAAAATTGCCCCCTACGCACATGAATGATGCAACCTATATGACAAAAATTCTAGACTCAATCCTAAAATATTTACAAATGCAAATGGAAGCTACATGATTTTTTTTGAAAATTTTAAAAAATTTCTGATTTTTCTATGCAAATTTGTGAATGCGTGAAGACTCAAATATGCTAAAGGGAAAATAAGAACACAAAACACAAAATTAAATCTCTCAACCTTTCCCCCAAACTTAAATTACACAGTCCCTTGTGTAATAAAAGTTCAAGAGAGACCATCAACAAAAATAAAAATCAAAATCCAAAAATGCATGATATTTACAAGGTCTTGGAATGGTGTACCTTGGAGTTAGCTGTGGTTTGGCCTGAGATCGAGCAGCTGGGTAGATCCTTGCATTATTCTTGGCAGGAGATCGAGTGGCATGGGTCAATCCAGCAACTCTATTTAGCCATCGATCTCTCTTGGCATGCCTCCCTGCCCTTGCCTTTTAAACCCCCAAGAACGTGGTTTTGAATCTCTATCTCCTTTGTTCCTGCTCACACATACTTAAAAACATAATCTAGAACAAAAAATAAAAACCATATACACAAGGATAGACATGGGATTGCCTCCCAAGTGCGCTTTGTTTAAAGTCTCTTAGCATGACTTTCCTTACTCTTCTTTTTAGGCTGGCTTAAGGGTGAAGTGAGTGGCTGAGGACGTGGCTGGGTGTTCTCCTTGAGGCATGTCCACAGTGTAGATAGTAGACAGCATCTCTTGAACCCTTGCTTCATCCATCTCTAACCCCGGTGGAAGAATGAACCTTGCCTTTGAGAATGGTTTTGAGCCCCCTTTGCTCTTGACTTTGTACTCAATGGAGACATCCTTGAGTTGCAATGGATGTAAACTCAAAGAGGTCCTTGGCCCAACACGTCCATTGCGTGACCCATCTCTAGCTTTTTCGGGGAAACTCATCAAAGAGCACTTTTTCTTGCCTTCCCCTTTAGGTGGCTTCTTCTTGAGAGGTTTTTCTTCTACACCACCAAACAAAGTCAGCTGGGACTCACCATCAAGCTCTTCTTCAGCCTTGAACTCAATCCTAGGCTCAGCTTTGTCCATCCTAGCTCCATCCTTAGAATTTTTGGTTAAACTCATCAAAGGGCCTTCTTTCTTGCTTTTCCCTTTTGGTGGCTTCTTCTTGAGATTTGTCTCTTCTTCACAACAAAACAGCGTCAGTAGGGACTCACCATCAGGCTCTTCTTGAGCAGTAGACTCTACCCTAAGCTCGGCCTTTTCCTTGTTTTCTCCAAAGACACACCCCTTTTTAGCTTTGGCTGCGTGCTTGTCTTGCAAGCACTTGGCTAGTTGCTTGCTTCTAAAGGTTTGGGCTTCCAAAAGCTTTTTCAAGTCAGCTTCCTCCCTAATCTTGGTACAGACACGTTCTTCCTCAGCAAAAGTATCTTTCTCATCTTTCATCATTCCACAAAACTTTGCTAACGGAGGTGTGATCTTGTATGAACCCGAGTGACTCACATTCTTTAGGATGACCTCTTCTTTAACAAAATCAATTGCTGCACGCACAGTGCTGAGGAATGGCGTGCCTAGGAGCATAGGAAGGATCTTGGACTTTTCTATATCCATGACCACAAAATCAGTTGGTACAAAACAATTCACAACCTTCACCGGATAGTCTTTGATCAAACCAAGAGGTTTCTTTGTAGACCCATTTCCAAATGTGATCTCAGTAGGATGCCAATCCATACTCCTTATTCCAAGTCTCTTGACTATGTCAAGTGCCATAACACTCACAGTGGAACCTGAATCACACATAGCATCTTGAACTTCTTCATTGCCTAGCTTGCACACAATGGAGAATTTTTCCGGATTGGTGTGCTTTGTCAAGGTCTTGAGCTTATCAGTTGCTGTAATGTGCTCTCTTGTAGGCTCCTGGATTTTCTCTACCTTTTTTTTGGAATGCAGTAGGAGGGGGAAGTTAAGATTTAGGGAAGTAGAGAAAAATTCCCTTCTGGTTTCTTTGTTCTCTTATTTGGATAGCCACTTCTCATGTGGAGGGTAGGAGAATTTGGACTCTTTTTGGAGCAGCCTTTGAGTTGTCAACAAGACCAGGCGTACTGCACCCGAGCCAAGTCACTGAGGATTTTCCTTCGCGGATACCAATTGCTTGGATGGATAGCGACCTGCACGAATGGTGTAACGACTGCCCCGCTGTCTCCGACATGGACCCAGTCAAATTGAATTCTCCGTGAAGATGCGGAGTACCAACGGCTATTTTTCCTGGAAGTTTCAACCTTCTTGACTATGCCTGTCGGGAAAGCCTGTCGTAGACGGCTGGCAGGTACGACTGAGTGGGTAGCCGGGCTGCTTCTCTCATCCGATTGACATACCGAGATTGATTCAATGAAAGCCTCGCTTTCTTCCTCACCCTGTTCAGATCTATTGTGATAACATCAGAAAACTTATATGCTAACTCCTTATGTCAGGCGATCTATGAACCCCGTATGGAAGGTACGCTCTAACGGGTGGATTCGCTCTAACAGGAGGATTCCGCTCACTTGGGGTGAAGTAGCATATGCACCTCTCTTTCTTTGTTGCCTCCGGTGTGCTACCGATCCTGTTAGGTCAGTTCGAGATCAGTTGTTCCCTCCGTACTGTTGCTAGCAATCGAGTAGGTGATTTTGGATTAGCTCCTGGGATTTCGGGTCGTTTTACTCTCTTTCAAACAGTAGACTTTTCAACTTTTGTTCTATCTGTTAGACTCGTTTGACCGCTTCCCCACCCAACTGATGGACAGCCCCTACTCGATAGTCTGTCTCTCCTTGTTTATTAGCCTGACAAATCCTTAATTGGAAGCCGGTGTCCTCATTGAGCTTCAAATCGAGATCGGTGGCAAAGCGCTCCGCATGACCCCAATCCGGACCTTCGTCCGGGGACTGGAACGATGAGATCGTTGATGCCGACCACTCTCTGTGTCTTTGTCAGTGAAGAAAATCACCCCGATCCGCAGTGTTCAATGTGAGCCCAACCACCCCACTCTAACTCAAGTTGATTTTGGGGTGTGCTCAATAACTGGGAAGGGGCCCAATCTCGTATTTGATGGTTGGCGTGGCGATAGACTTCGCTTCTACGACTGCCTCCCCAGCCATTGCAAACACTGAGCGAGAACGGTAAAGGGTGCAAAGCACAGTAAGTTAGAGACTCCTAGTCTCTACTAAATCAATCTATAGCTTCAACACTTTCCTAGCGCAGCAACCTTCTCTCTTTCTCCCTTGCTTGCCTTGACTAAGCCCCGTGCTCGTCCAAGGTTCTCCTCAGCACACGGTTCTTGCATCAGCAAATCTTCTTCCACCGGCTTGTTTAAAGCATCATGGTAGATTTCCTTGAAAATCTTCCCCCCACTTAGTCTCTCAATGACCTCATTGAGACTAGATTCATCATTGGAGTAGATGTCAGTCTCATACTCAGCTGCATACAGTGGTCGATCCATGTCATCAAGAGTGGAGATCCTCTCCTCAAGATCTTGGAGAGCTTGGCAATACTCTATGGGTTTTGCTCAACTTTTGCCATGTAGACTTCCTTGTTCACTTGAGCAAGCATCTTCTTTCTCAAGCTGCTCAACCATGGTGTTGAGGGTGCTGATTTGTGTAGCAAGGGCAGTGTATGAAGCGTACATCCCAGTGATAGCTTCAGCAATCTGCGTGACCATGTTCAACTCCAAAGTAGCTTGGCCTTGCGAAATCTGTAGGAGCATGTCATGGAAGGAGTCTTGGGTGTGAGCATGAACGTGTTGCTGAGGTGTAAAACCAGGAGCTCCATATGGCTCATTCCATTGTGGTTGGCTTTGAAAGTTGTCTTGATAGTTGTTGAATCCTTGGTAATAGCCTCCTTGGTTGGCAAGGTAGTTATACACCTCTTGACTTTCTTCCTCTTCTTCAAATACATCCAGATTTTGAGTAACAAAATGCATCTTTTCAGGAGGATGAAGCAAGTTGGTGTCTCTTCTTGTCCTTATGTTCATGTACCTGAGAATACAAGTAGTGAAAATAGAGAGATTAAAAACCAAAATAAAAAAATAAAAACTTAGTCTCTACTAAGTTACAAATCCTAATACTTTCAACTAAACCCAAGTTGGCAACGGCGCCAATTGATAAGAGAACTTGTTGGTGTTTTTCTAATCAATCCTAAAGCCTCTTAGTGGTGCTGTAGTACTTTAGGTATCAATCCAAGTTGGGTGTGAAAGATACTAAGAATGCAAGAGAAAAGTAAATCTAAGTGAAATCCGAGTAAATTGGGGGAACAAAATCCTAAAAACTACTTGGGACAACTAAACGACCTCAAAAACAATTTAAAAAATCCCTATGAAGGATTAGCTAACTACTAGACGACTCCTAGGAATTTAAATGATAGAACTACTGATTCTAAAAATTCAAATGCTAAAAACAGAAAAACTAGGCAATTTCTAGCAATCTAAAGGAGCAAACTTTAAATCAAAAGATGAAAACTTTTAGAACTATTCAAATGCTAAAGACAGATTCAAGGTTGAGGTTCATGCTTAGGAAGTTAAAGGTTCGATCTTGGCCTACCAAAACTATATCTACACATTTCTAAATGAGCTATCCTTAAGCCTAAGAAGCAATCTTTCCATGGTGTGTGGATAATGATCTCCATATCGAATTCTTGCAAGAGAAGGATCCACCTTAGTAGTCTCGGCTTGGTGTCCTTTTTGGAGTAGATGTACCTTAGTGCTGCATGATCAGTGTATACAATCACCTTAGAGCCCACCAGGTATGACCGGAACTTCTCAAATGCAAAGACAACCACTAGGAGCTCCTTTTCGGTGGTTGCATATTTTACTTGAGTATCGTCCAGGGTTCGACTAGCATAGTAGATAACATGCAATCATTTGTCTTTCCTCTGCCCCAAGACAGCTCCTACAGCATAGTCACTAGCGTCGCACATGATCTCAAAGGGAAATTCCCAATCCGGAGCTTGGACTATTGGTGCGGTTACTAGCGCGTCCTTGATGGTTTTGAATGCTTGGTGGCATTCTTCATCAAAGTTGAACTCAGCTTCCTTTCATAGTAACCTTCTGAGGGGACGTGCTAGCTTGGAGAAATCCTTGATAAACCTCCTGTAGAAGCCAGCATGCCCCAAGAAACTTCTTATGCCTTTCACGTTAACCGGAGGCGCCAAAGTGACCATCACTTCCACCTTTGCTCTATCCACTTCGATGCCCTTTTCTGAGATCTTGTGACCAAGGACAATCCCCTCTCTCACCATGAAGTGGCATTTCTCCCAATTGAGCACGAGATTGGTCTCCTCACACCTCTTGAGTACCCTGCACAGATTAGACAAACAAACACCAACGGAAGAGCCATACACGGAGAAATCATCCATGAATACCTCAACCATCCTCAATTAAGTCAGAAAATATAGACATCATGCATCTTTGAAATGTGGCAGGTGCATTACATAAACCAAAAGGCATTCTCCTATATGCATAAGTTCCATAAGAACAAGTGAATGTTGTCTTTTTTTTTATCATTAGGGTGAATCGGGATTTGAAAGACGCCACTATAACCGTCTAGAAAACAGTAATAGGGGTGGTTGGCTAACCTTTCAAGCATTTGATCAATGAATGGCAGTGGGAAGTGGTCTTTCCTAGTGGCCTTGTTAAGTTTTCGATAATCTATACACATAACATGACCTGTGATGATCCTAGAAGGTATTAGTTCATCATTCTCATTTTTTATAACCGTGATACCACCCTTTTTAGGCACCACATGAACCGGTGAGATCCACGTGCTATCACTTATGGGGTATATCACGTTGGCCTCTAAAAGTTTTAGGATTTCTTTCTTAACCACTTCTTTTAAATTTGGGTTAAGACGCCTTTGTTGTTCAATTGAAGAAGTGTTCTCATCATCTAAATGAATCATATGAGTACAAAGTAATGGTGAAAGGCATTTGATGTCACTGAGAGAATACCCAATGGCCTTTCTATACTTTCTCAATTCCCTAAGGAGCGAGTCTAACTCATCATCATTCAGGTTGTCATTAACAATGACCGGGTAAGTCTCATTCGGTCCTAAGAAAGCGTACCTTAGCCCAATGGGTAGCTGCTTGAGGTCCACCTTAGGGGCTAGCAGATCACTCCAGTCATCCTCTTGGCTTGTGTTGAGGTTGCTATCCTCATTTGCTTCCTTAGACCCCGAGTCATGAGCTTCCAAGCTATCTTCTTCAAATGTCTGCCCCGCAGAGATCGAGTGGATGGGTCGATCTATCACTTGATCTTGGCTGGATCGAGTAGGCTCTCTCGATTCACTCAGTCGGTCTTCATTAGATCGGGCGGTAGATCGAGTAAGTGGGTCGATCTCTTCATTGGATCGAGTAGATTGCTCGATCGGTCTATCGATCTGTTGCTCGGATCGAGTCAGCGGCTCGATTTGGCAGTCGATCTCTTTGACAATTTTGCGAGAATCAAGGATACGAACATACTCTTGGGTCTGATCACTTAGGTAGCCATATTCTCCACATTCCTTTGTCAACGCCAGCAGTAGATGATCCTCTTGACCCAATTCCTCTAGCAATTCATCAGCCAAAAGATCCATAGCTTCTATGTAGAA
>JAHZTW010000001.1:441050893-441069248 GCA_020283515.1 Alliaria petiolata | reverse complement strand
GAAAAGGTGAAGAACATTAAGATTGGATCTTAAAAGATGGTTTAACTAGCTCCCTAAGCATCCATGATGTTTGGGAAAGGATGAGCTAGTCTCTTGGATTTGGTTTTAAGGGATTTCCTAAGTCTTGTTAGGATAAGGAAATCCCTAAGATTAAAGAGATCTCCATCGAGAATCTCTAGACCTTAAAACCCCCAAATCCAAGAAGAGAATTAGATGAAGAACAAGAAAAGACCCAAAATTCTAGCTTTCAGCCCCCTTAATCATCCCAACCTCAAACCTTGGTGGTTTACTTGAGCATGCCACACACTTGCTCGAAGTTGTCCTAGTGTTCTAGAGGATCCTCCATGGCCAGACCATGGAACTTGTTGTTTTGCACCATTGACACAAAGCCGGGATTTATTTCAAAATTGTTGTTTTGCACCGGAGGAGGTGTAATGCCAAACCGATTGGTGTGGGTGTTTAGTGCATCACCCGCACCAATGATCCGTGGAACTCTTAGGACATGGTTGGGTTGCCATTGCCCCTACCAGCAGCAACATGAGGTGGCGGTATTTCGTCTTGATCAGCCATACCGTCTTCAACAAACTGATCTTGAACCGTTTGATCTCTTTCCCTTCTCAACCGTGCTCTTCCAAGAAGGGGAATGTTGTCTAGAAGTGTGAGCAGATTGATGTCTCCTCTAGACCTCATATTCATGTACCAGAAAACAAACACAAGGAAGTAGAAAAATTAGTAACAAAATTTAAAAGAAAAACTTAGTCTTGACCAAGTTCCAAATCTTAATGCTTTCCTAATCCAATTTGGTAACAACGCCAATTGATAAGTAGAGTTTTTCACTCTTTTTCAATACTCAACACTACTCATGTGATTGTAGTATTTGAGATTATCAATTCAACTTCGAAAGAAAAAGACACTAAGAATGCAAGAACAAGATAAATCTAAGCCATATGCGAATTTTGATGGATTAAATGGAATTATAAAAACTACTTATGCAAGATAAACAAATCCTAAAAGAGAACTAGACTAAAGAAAAATGCTTAAGGCAATTCCAAAAATTGTATAGCAATAAAATATCGAAGCTTAAAGATTTAAAAAGTACAAGTGCAAATATTAAAAGATCTCTAGCAACTTAAGCGATTGATTCTTGATTTATCAAATATGAAAGAGAGTATATGGGAGATTCTAGGTTTGATAATGGGAGATTAAAGGCCGAGGGTTTAGATAACGGGAGATTTTAGGTTGGATCTTGGGTTTATACAAAAGTGAATCTTCACAAATATTGAGGTAACTCTAAACCTAAGAAACGATTATAGATCATTCCACGGTTAGTGGTTCCGAACCTTCATCAAACCTTTCCCTCCAAACCCATGGTGTGTGGTGGAAAGGATCGGTTGATGAGCAAGAGAGTGCCGTTCTTAATCTTGGCTTAACAAAACCCTAATCTCCACCATCGTGGCTTAAAAGGAGATAGTTTCTTGGATGGGTTTATGAGATTCCTAAGCCCTCATGAGGTAAGGAAATCTCTATGGACTCAAAGATCTCCATCGATAATCTTTTGGCACTAATCCCTCCAAATCAAGAAGAGTTAAGAGTTATAAACATGCTAAACCTCTAGATCTAAACCCTTAAACCTCCCTAAACCCCTCGGCCTCAAACCTTAAAGTTACTATTAAGGAGTGCTTAATCATAGTTAAGCACTCCTTAATAACAAGATTCGAAATGGTAAACATGATTAACGTTAAACAGAAAGAAGATTAAGATTAAAAAGACAAGTTCTTGTTTATAGAAATCTAAGAGTGCGATTACAAAAACTTAAAAACCTTAACAATGGTGGCAAGAAAAAAAGAGGAAGAAGGCAAAAAGTATAAAGATAAGATATCCCTAAAAATAATGGTTTTAGCTATTTATAGCAAAAGGGAAATGGTCCCCTCGCAAGAGGACAAAACGTGAGCTGGTGGATAAGGAAGCGCGCCTGGAGAGAAGAGATCGAGCTGAGTCATTGATCTCTTGCCCGATCTTGGACTGGGAACGGGTTCACTCGCTCGATCGTCGGCTCGTTCTAATCCCATGATCGACCCTCTTGCTCGATTGTCGGGTCGTTTCGATCTAGATCAATCTTCCATTCTTCATGGGTAGTGTCTTCGGGCCTGTACGGTCGCACGACCTGTCTTGCACAATCTAAGCTTTGTTCTTCTCCTTGAAATGGTCTCGGTTCCTCGATCTTGTGGTATAGATCGACCCGCCTTGCCCAATCTTCTCCTCGATCTCAGTGTATGTTTGTTTGTCCGAACTTCACTAAGTTTCCACAAGCTTCCCTTCGAACCTCAGCATGTCCATGCATCCACCACAGCTCCAATGTACTCAAAACAACCTGATAATGATGCAAATATGCAAGAAACCATGCAAATGCTAATGCAAAGTGTTCTAGGACCTAAAATGAGATAAATGATGCAAACTACCTTATTATGAATGTATTATGCATGAAACCTACTCTAATGCATGCTAAATATGCGATATATATGAGTATATCACAGACCGCTACCATTTCGAGATTATCACGAGTGCCACTCACCGCACCCTAGAGACGGCTCATGAGCGGATCAACATACTCCAACGGTACAACAAGTGGCAAGATCGTTCCATCTGCAAGCTCATCTCGAGCGTGAAGGGAATCAAGGGGCACGTAAGAAATCTCAAGGGTCAAATCAAGTGTCTCACGTCCAAGCTGAGAGGATCGTCATCCTCGCCATGGCCAAAGGCCATATGCACTCCGAGGAGCCAGAAGACGAAGAAGAAGAAGAAGGGTCTTATGAAGCAGACATCCAAATACTCTAGGAGAGGTATTCCTTCTCGGTAATGCAATGGAGCATAAGGCAAGCGAGCCAGGGAGATCCTCTTACCACGAGGGAAGCATTTCGAGGAAGAGACGTGCGAGTCAGTCCCAGATACCGAAATCCGACAACCCATCACTCTCGACCAGTGAGGACATCACGTCCTCATATCACATTGAAACCTGAGTTACCACTCCAAATCTCTGTACATAAGAATTTTTATTTTTTATTTCTTTGAATTTGTTTGAATTTTAGCAATTTTAGGTATGTATTCTTCATCTCTTCTATCACACAGGGACTGTGTGATTTAAGTTTGGGGGAGTACATATACATGCATTCACTTAGAATAGGATATCATGCATTCATCTATTTTCATAGAAAAATAAAAAAAATTGAAATATTACACCACAAAAAGAAAACCATTTACTTGCATTTTCATTTTAGGATTGAGTCTAGATGCATTCATTTAGAATTCATAGCATTCACATAGGGTGTAAATTGTAGTAAATCCTTGTAAATAGCTATTTTTAAATCATGAAGTCAATGCCTTGGTTCTTGTTTGTTTGATTCATTCTGAATTAGACTGAATATAAGGCAGCACCATATTTGGAATTCATCTTGTAAAATTCAATCTTATCTAATGCATTGTGACTTGAACAACTTGAACCGCAAATGTTAAAAAATAATAATCTTGTTCATGCTTGTCATCAGCTCATAGATTTCACTTGGACTTTCTTTTTCCTTTATACCACACTTTACTAGTCCAGGTACTAGACCACACCCAAACCTTAACCTTTGCTTGAAACCATAAATATTTTTGAGAGCGTATGTGAGGCCTTTTCATAAATTTTTGAATCTTCTTAGGCAAAAATTATTGGGTTTAGGATGACAATGTTGAATTCTCAGGTAGACGTTGGATCACAAATCGAGTCAACAATAGACTAGGAAGGCTGGGTTCTGAATGTTTATCTAAGGAAGGAGAAGAAAGGAAGAGGAGTTCACTGAGTCAGACGGGGACACATAACAGGAGATGACGACTATAAAAAGAAGCTCAAAACAAAAGAAGAAAAGGCGATTCCAAAGAAATAAAGAAAGCCAAAACATCAAAGTCAAAACCGGCCAACAACACCAAAGGTGAAACACAAGGAACACAACAAATGGATCCATAAAGCCAAAACCGATCTCCAACAAACAAGAAGTCCCCCAAAGATGACCATACAAGGTAAAACGAGGAGTGAAAACGGGTAAAAGGCGAAATATTTAAGAAAAGGATAGCCTAGGAATGAACATATTAGACTAAGGTAGAAAACAAGTAGGTGCTTGGGTAGATGAGAATTTATCCTTGTATGCATCCATTATTTTTGTCGTTAAACTTTTGCATTAAGAAGATTCCTTCATTGAGTGATCCCAGCTAAACACTTAACCCGTTCGCACTACGAGTTCAACTACAGCTCGTGACCTGACCCTTAACCAAGTGAGTTGACTGATAAGCATGAACAGGATCCAAAATTTTCAAATGAATGTTAAAAGGAAATGGGAATTTGAATGTGCATCTAGGTTGAGATTGATTTTGCTTGATATGTGATGAATGTGATTAAAGCTTTTTGAGTAAATAGAATTCGGTCTCCATCCTAGAAACATGAATCTAGATATTGATTTGATATCTTTTAAATGGCGTTTTGGATTAGGATTTACACTCTCTTTTTCAAACTTCACCCCTCCGGTTGGCTTTTGCTTGAGGACAAGCAAAAAAGCAAGTTTGGGGATGTTCGTATCCCTACAATTTACACCTTTTTCACATGCATTTCATACTAGTTAGGATCTCATGCATTGCACGGAGTGTTTTCTCAGGAACTAAGGTGTATGGAGGTCATCCAAAGAAGAAAGGTCCAAAGAGGGATCAAGAAGGAGGATATGGACGTATTCCCACACGATATCGGGCACGGATCACGGCTCCTTAGCCGATACGGGCAAGCACAATGGCGAACCTCGATGTGTAACAGCGACTTGATCTTGACGAAGATACCCCGAAGTGAAGATCACACAAGGTGTTCCTCGAGAACGGATATCGAAGCAAGGCATCAGCAATAGCCCGATATTGGCAGCAGGCAACAGACTTCACAACGGCACGATCCCGAAATCAGTCCCCGATATGGAGGTTACCCGAAGAACACAACGACTTAGCATTTCGGCTTGCTTCCACGACAAGAAGCCGATACGCTACAGTCCAAGATAGTACCTATTTCGGGCAAGTGGTCCCAACATGTAGGGTGTTTCCTCTTTGGTGTATAAATCCACATTGTTCCCCACGCTTATCTATCTTTCTCGTTTGATAACATGCATATTTTACCTATTTTTACAATAATAAGTGAGTGCTTTAATAAGCATTTCACTAAGATTTTAATGCATAAACACTAGTTTCGAGTATTTGGTTGTTCAAAACTCTTTTCAGGTAATATTAGCAAAAGACGCATATTTTGAAGTAAAATAGACAACTTTGGAAACAGTGCTCGAGGACATAAGTTCAACATCAGACGAAGGACTTCCCACCACAAGATAAAGCTCATTTTTGGAGACAAGGTAGCCTTATCAGCTGTCTTTCACCTCGAAGTGGTTTGAGAACAATCCCACGTTTGGATCTCAAGTTATGAAGGAAGGAAGATGGTCCGTCAAGCACCCGGAAGACCAAGCTGGCCGCGCCACGTCCTGACCAGGTGACCAGTGGCTGCGCCACGGCCGGTCGCTCGGGCAGCCAGCCACTTGACGATTCCTGAGCCCATTCGAAGCCCAACTTAAACCCGCCTGATTTCTTTTTTTACAAGCACTTAAGTTGATTTTCCTTTTCTCGTTTAATATAGAATTATTTGACACCCTTCTCTATAGAAGACTTTGCTCTCTCTTCTTTTGTTTCAGCAAAAATTGTGACACTCACCCAAACACCCCAATTCTCCGCATCTTTGGTTGCTCTGATTCTTTGTTTTGCAGTTGACCTCCTCCATGTGGTTCAATACCCTAATTACTACACCGCACGCTGTGCACTTGCAGCTTAAGGTCCTACAAATTCAAAGCTCGACGAGTCCGCAAAGAAATCTTCCAATTTCGGACGACTATTTAGACCCCATCATCGTTCTACTTTTACATTTTCAGCTTTCATTGTAACCAAAACTCTTAGGTTTTCTTTCGCAGTTAAAGCTTGTTAAAAGCTTGAACCTTTTATGATATTTTGAAGTTATCAAGTCTTGTTTCAAAGCATTTCTTGTTAAAGCTTCTTTATTTTTCTTTTTTTTGACTATCTTACGAGTTATGAGTCGTCTTCTTATCCCTACGGATCTTGAGTTTTCTCTAATGGCGCGTGAGTAGTCTTTTTAAGGGTTTTGATTGGTTAAAAGAACCAAGGGACTCTCGGATTTACATATCTTGCTTAGCTAGAACATAAAGTTAGATTCTTTCTTGTTTAACATTCTCTATGCTTAGTCTAGGCTGATCATCTAGTCTAAAGACCTTAGGAGGCTTGACATNACAGCCCAAGGTCAGGCTTTTTACTTGGCAGGAAATGGAGTCCAAAACAGCAAGAATCACGTGGAGATCACGTTTGAGCCTCAAGTTACCGCGGAAACAAGGCTTGAAGCTGAGAGAGGACAAATGGAGCAAGTAGCCGTTCTGGAAGCTAACCACGGGAAGACAGTTGAAGGTTCCTATCATCTCGACTTCACTGGACCTCAAGAGGATGGAATCACCAAGAAGCCAGTATGGAACGGACCAGAACCAGACACAACCGCCAAGAAGACATTTCCGATCATTGCGCGCCAAAACCAGGTATATTCAATTTATACGATTTGTGCAGGTAAGATGACTTGTCCCAGTGGTTCTTAGCACATCCAGGAGCCCCAGGTTCGAGCCCCAGAAGAAGGCCACGAGCTTAGGCTTAGTTTCTTTTATTTTCTTTTCGTTAATGAACTTTCCTTTTTGGATGTATTTTCCATTTTTTGCATTTTGTTAGTTTTCATAGGCTTTATGTTGTCATTTTGTTTATGATGTCGGCCTTAGGGCTAGCTGACGAGCTGTTTATAAAGCTCCCCTGCAGCGTTGTATCATTGGTTGCCCTTGATTTCTAATAAAATAACGCAGTTCTTCTCTTTACTCAAGCCGCCGCTTGTCTTAGACCCTTGCTTGTGTTCTTGCGTGTGTGATTCACCGAGACCAAGTGTTCGTGTAGTATCAGAGGTTTCCCATCCCTCTGTGGTGCCATTCGATCCACCCTCACTTCCCCTCAAATCGTCCAACAAGAGAGAGCGTGAAAGGCAGCTTGTTAAACACCATCCGCGGCTCAAAGACTTGTGGATTCAAGCCTTTGTTCTAACACCATCGATCCACCGATCTAGAAGAGAGAGCATGAAAGCCAGCCTCTAGATCCCATCTTCCGCCTGCCATAAGACTCACCACCGGGTCTTATATCACGCCTTGCCCGATCTTCTCCTCGATCTTAGTGTATGTTTGCTTTTACGAACTTCACTAAGTTTCCACAAGCTTCAATATACTCAAAACAACCTCATAATGATGCAAATATGCAAGTAACCATGCAAATGCTAATGCAAAGTGTTCTAGGACCTAAAATGAGATAAATGATGCAAACTAGCCTATTATGAATGTATTATGCATGAAACCTACTCTAAATGCATGCTAAATATGGGATATATATGAGTATATCACAGACCGCTACCATTTCGAGATAATCACGTGTGCCACTCACCGCACCCTAGAGACGGCTCACGAGCGGATCAACATACTCCAACGGTATAACATGTGGCAAGATCGTTCCATCTGCAAGCTCGTGTCGAGCGTGAAGGGAATCAAGGGGCACATGAGGGATCTCAAGGTTCAAATCAAGTGTCTCACGTCCAAGCTGAGAGGATCGTCATCCTTGCCATGGCCACAAGGCCATATGCACTCCGAGGAGCCAGAAGACGAAGAAGAAGAAGAAGGGTCTTAAGAAGCAGACATCCAAATATTTCATGAGAGGCATTCCTTCTCGTTAATGCAAGGGAGCATAAGGCAAGCGAGCCAGGGAGATCCTCTTACCACGAGGGAAGCATTTCGAGGAAGGGACGTGCGAGTCAGTCCCTGATACTGAAATCGGACAACCCATCACTCTCGACCAGTGAGGACACCACGTCTTCATATCATACTGACACCTGAGTTACCACTCCAAATCTCTGTACAGAAGCATTTTTAATTTTTATTTCTTTGAATTTTGTTTGAATTTTAACATTTTTAGGTATGTATTCTTCCTCTCTTCTATCACACAGGGACTATATCATTTAAGTTTGGGGGAGTACATATACATGCATTCACTTAGAATAGGATATCATGCATTCATCTATTTGCATAGAAAAATAACAATTACACCCTTATACCCTATACTCTAAACCTCGACTCTAACCCTTTTTGAACTGTATACTCATGAAACTCATACACTATACTGCAACGGTTATAAGTGGTGGGTCATTGACCAACAGGGACTAAAAGCCCGTTATCAGTAGCTCCGGCGTTGAGACCGTAGGCCTCGCATAACTCCGGGATGGAGAGGTGGTAGGCTTGCTTTCGGAGCTTGAAGGTGAGGTGACCCGTGGATGGGGTTTGAACACTCGGATCTTCATAGGAGAACTCCAAGGTAGAGAGAAAGTGGAGGGTAGCTTTGGGGTATGTGGGGCAGTCCATGCGTGCTAGACAAGCCAGCCCCATGTTCTTTAGCAGATCATCAAAGCCCTCCAACAAGTCGAGCTTTTGCGAGAATTCTCTACTTGCAAACCGGGTAGGTTCAAAACGCAACCTCTCTAGCCTCTTCCTTGTCTTTCTTTCCTCCTTACTCCACTTGACCTCTTCTTCCATGCTTTGGTGTTCGACGATTTGCTGCTCAGCATCTGTGTTTCTCTTTCGTGGTGCCATTGTACCTGAAAGACAAAATCTCGAAAGGAGAATGAGACGAGAGTGATGGTTAGACACAAAGAAGAGGATCAAGCTCTAAAAACCTACATATTGCTTCCAAATTTAGAGAATATTCCAAAATATATTTTCTTAAATTTAGAGGAAAATCCTTTTCTACTATAGAAAAATCTAGGATTTTTCCCCAAACTTAGATAATTTTTAAAATTCGACCACATTCCTTAACAAACTATCTCTATCTACCCCTAATTCCTAGGAAATTCAATGCATCAAAATTCAAATTGAAATACCTTGCAAACGTGGATGCAAAGAGTGAAAAAGAGATCTTCTTTCTCTTCGCAAAACCGAAACCCAAACTCTCTCTCTCTTTTTCTTTGAAATACAATGGTCAAAAACACATATGAGGGGAGAGAGAGATGGCAAGGATTTTAAAGAGAAAAATTTGGACAAATGCAAGTGGGTTGGGGAATTGTGGTCAAGGCACGGTTCTCATGGTCAAAGATGCCACCTTTGATCAAAATTTAAATTTTAAAATGAGCGGGAAAGGGAAAGAGAGGGGAATTTGAAAACTCACCTTGGCATGAGATCGAGTCAAACTTGTCGATCTTGACTTCAATCTCATGCCTATTATGCCTGAAATCGATCGTTCAGATCGATCGTCATCCCGATTTGTTTTGATACGATCTGAAGATCGATTTCTCTCCTCGTTTCGTGGTCCCTAAAGGCCAAGGCTAAGTTTCCCAGATCGAGCTCCAAGGTCGATCTTACGAACGTTTTGGCAGAGATCGAGTAGAGTGATCGATCTAGACATCGATTGCTTTTTCTAGATCGAGTGAACTTGCTCGATCCACACCCCATTTGAAGATTCGTTTTAAAACCACAGGTGGGTCATCCTCTCGAAATCGAGATGTTCACTCGATCAGCCGGTCGATTAAAAATCGAATCGGCCAGAGCCAATCGATTCAGTTGCTCGATCTAGTAAAGATCGATCCATGTCTGGTCGATTCAAGGCTCGATCTCTTGCCCACTTTCCTCCTTCAATGCTCCATGCACTCCCAAGAACATGGCATTCCCTTTCAGCTTGACTCCCCTGATCTACGAAGACACCTTTCTCCTTGCATGGGTTCAGCTTACCGTGATGTCTACTTGGAAGATTTGACCATTCATCGTTGGCTTCTTCACACCATCCTTGATAGTAAACTTGAACTTTGCACCTTTGCCCAAGTGTAGAGAAATTTTCCCGTGCTTTACGTCGATGATGGCACCAGCATTATCCAAGAATGGCCTTCCCAAGACAAGAGGATTTTTGTCCTCCTCATCCATCTCCAAAACGAGAAAGTCGGTTGGAATGGTAACATTGTTAATCTTCAAGGGTAAATCCTCAAGCATCCCTTACGGTAGCCGTATGCTCCTATCAGCTAGGACTAGGGAAACATTACATTCTTTGAAATCTGTGAGAACTAGCTTCCTCGCAATTGAGTATGGCATAAGGTTGATACTTGCTCCCAAATCACAAAGGCTATTCTCAAACTCCAATTTTCCTATGGCGCAAGGTAGTGTAAAAGAACCGGGGTCACCAAGCTTCTTTGGTGTGACCGCCTTTTGAGTGATGACACTACACTAATTCCTCACAACCACAGCTTTTTGTACCTCCAAGGTCAAGGCTAAGTTTCCCATATCGAGCTCCAAGGTCGATCTTACGAACATTTTGGCAGATATCGAGTAGAGTGATCGATCCAGACATCGATTGCTTTTTCTAGACCGAGTGAACTTGCTCGATCCACACCCCGTTTGAAGATTTGTTTTGAAACCACGGGTGGGTCATCCTCTCGAAATCGAGATGTTCACTCGATCAGCCGGTCGATTAAAAATCGAATCGGCCAGAGCCAATCGATTCAGTTGCTCGATCTAGTAAAGATCGATCCATGTCTGGTCGATTCAAGGCTCGATCTCTTGCCCACTTTCCTCCTTCAATGCTCCATGCACTCCCAAGAACATGGCATTCCCTTTCAGCTTGACTCCCCTGATCTACGAAGACACCTTTCTCCTTGCATGGGTTCAGCTTACCGTGATGTCTACTTGGAAGATTTGACCATTCATCGTTGGCTTCTTCACACCATCCTTGATAGTAAACTTGAACTTTGCACCTTTGCCCAAGTGTAGAGAAATTTTCCCGTGCTTTACGTCGATGATGGCACCAGCATTATCCAAGAATGGCCTTCCCAAGACAAGAGGATTTTTGTCCTCCTCATCCATCTCCAAAACGAGAAAGTCGGTTGGAATGGTAACATTGTTAATCTTCAAGGGTAAATCCTCAAGCATCCCTTACGGTAGCCGTATGCTCCTATCAGCTAGGACTAGGGAAACATTACATTCTTTGAAATCTGTGAGAACTAGCTTCCTCGCAATTGAGTATGGCATAAGGTTGATACTTGCTCCCAAATCACAAAGGCTATTCTCAAACTCCAATTTTCCTATGGCGCAAGGTAGTGTAAAAGAACCGGGGTCACCAAGCTTCTTTGGTNTGTGAGCAGATTGATGTCTCCTCTAGACCTCATATTCATGTACCAGAAAACAAACACAAGGAAGTAGAAAAATTAGTAACAAAATTTAAAAGAAAAACTTAGTCTTGACCAAGTTCCAAATCTTAATGCTTTCCTAATCCAATTTGGTAACAACGCCAATTGATAAGTAGAGTTTTTCACTCTTTTTCAATACTCAACACTACTCATGTGATTGTAGTATTTGAGATTATCAATTCAACTTCGAAAGAAAAAGACACTAAGAATGCAAGAACAAGATAAATCTAAGCCATATGCGAATTTTGATGGATTAAATGGAATTATAAAAACTACTTATGCAAGATAAACAAATCCTAAAAGAGAACTAGACTAAAGAAAAATGCTTAAGGCAATTCCAAAAATTGTATAGCAATAAAATATCGAAGCTTAAAGATTTAAAAAGTACAAGTGCAAATATTAAAAGATCTCTAGCAACTTAAGCGATTGATTCTTGATTTATCAAATATGAAAGAGAGTATATGGGAGATTCTAGGTTTGATAATGGGAGATTAAAGGCCGAGGGTTTAGATAACGGGAGATTTTAGGTTGGATCTTGGGTTTATACAAAAGTGAATCTTCACAAATATTGAGGTAACTCTAAACCTAAGAAACGATTATAGATCATTCCACGGTTAGTGGTTCCGAACCTTCATCAAACCTTTCCCTCCAAACCCATGGTGTGTGGTGGAAAGGATCGGTTGATGAGCAAGAGAGTGCCGTTCTTAATCTTGGCTTAACAAAACCCTAATCTCCACCATCGTGGCTTAAAAGGAGATAGTTTCTTGGATGGGTTTATGAGATTCCTAAGCCCTCATGAGGTAAGGAAATCTCTATGGACTCAAAGATCTCCATCGATAATCTTTTGGCACTAATCCCTCCAAATCAAGAAGAGTTAAGAGTTATAAACATGCTAAACCTCTAGATCTAAACCCTTAAACCTCCCTAAACCCCTCGGCCTCAAACCTTAAAGTTACTATTAAGGAGTGCTTAATCATAGTTAAGCACTCCTTAATAACAAGATTCGAAATGGTAAACATGATTAACGTTAAACAGAAAGAAGATTAAGATTAAAAAGACAAGTTCTTGTTTATAGAAATCTAAGAGTGCGATTACAAAAACTTAAAAACCTTAACAATGGTGGCAAGAAAAAAAGAGGAAGAAGGCAAAAAGTATAAAGATAAGATATCCCTAAAAATAATGGTTTTAGCTATTTATAGCAAAAGGGAAATGGTCCCCTCGCAAGAGGACAAAACGTGAGCTGGTGGATAAGGAAGCGCGCCTGGAGAGAAGAGATCGAGCTGAGTCATTGATCTCTTGCCCGATCTTGGACTGGGAACGGGTTCACTCGCTCGATCGTCGGCTCGTTCTAATCCCATGATCGACCCTCTTGCTCGATTGTCGGGTCGTTTCGATCTAGATCAATCTTCCATTCTTCATGGGTAGTGTCTTCGGGCCTGTACGGTCGCACGACCTGTCTTGCACAATCTAAGCTTTGTTCTTCTCCTTGAAATGGTCTCGGTTCCTCGATCTTGTGGTATAGATCGACCCGCCTTGCCCAATCTTCTCCTCGATCTCAGTGTATGTTTGTTTGTCCGAACTTCACTAAGTTTCCACAAGCTTCCCTTCGAACCTCAGCATGTCCATGCATCCACCACAGCTCCAATGTACTCAAAACAACCTGATAATGATGCAAATATGCAAGAAACCATGCAAATGCTAATGCAAAGTGTTCTAGGACCTAAAATGAGATAAATGATGCAAACTACCTTATTATGAATGTATTATGCATGAAACCTACTCTAATGCATGCTAAATATGCGATATATATGAGTATATCACAGACCGCTACCATTTCGAGATTATCACGAGTGCCACTCACCGCACCCTAGAGACGGCTCATGAGCGGATCAACATACTCCAACGGTACAACAAGTGGCAAGATCGTTCCATCTGCAAGCTCATCTCGAGCGTGAAGGGAATCAAGGGGCACGTAAGAAATCTCAAGGGTCAAATCAAGTGTCTCACGTCCAAGCTGAGAGGATCGTCATCCTCGCCATGGCCAAAGGCCATATGCACTCCGAGGAGCCAGAAGACGAAGAAGAAGAAGAAGGGTCTTATGAAGCAGACATCCAAATACTCTAGGAGAGGTATTCCTTCTCGGTAATGCAATGGAGCATAAGGCAAGCGAGCCAGGGAGATCCTCTTACCACGAGGGAAGCATTTCGAGGAAGAGACGTGCGAGTCAGTCCCAGATACCGAAATCCGACAACCCATCACTCTCGACCAGTGAGGACATCACGTCCTCATATCACATTGAAACCTGAGTTACCACTCCAAATCTCTGTACATAAGAATTTTTATTTTTTATTTCTTTGAATTTGTTTGAATTTTAGCAATTTTAGGTATGTATTCTTCATCTCTTCTATCACACAGGGACTGTGTGATTTAAGTTTGGGGGAGTACATATACATGCATTCACTTAGAATAGGATATCATGCATTCATCTATTTTCATAGAAAAATAAAAAAAATTGAAATATTACACCACAAAAAGAAAACCATTTACTTGCATTTTCATTTTAGGATTGAGTCTAGATGCATTCATTTAGAATTCATAGCATTCACATAGGGTGTAAATTGTAGTAAATCCTTGTAAATAGCTATTTTTAAATCATGAAGTCAATGCCTTGGTTCTTGTTTGTTTGATTCATTCTGAATTAGACTGAATATAAGGCAGCACCATATTTGGAATTCATCTTGTAAAATTCAATCTTATCTAATGCATTGTGACTTGAACAACTTGAACCGCAAATGTTAAAAAATAATAATCTTGTTCATGCTTGTCATCAGCTCATAGATTTCACTTGGACTTTCTTTTTCCTTTATACCACACTTTACTAGTCCAGGTACTAGACCACACCCAAACCTTAACCTTTGCTTGAAACCATAAATATTTTTGAGAGCGTATGTGAGGCCTTTTCATAAATTTTTGAATCTTCTTAGGCAAAAATTATTGGGTTTAGGATGACAATGTTGAATTCTCAGGTAGACGTTGGATCACAAATCGAGTCAACAATAGACTAGGAAGGCTGGGTTCTGAATGTTTATCTAAGGAAGGAGAAGAAAGGAAGAGGAGTTCACTGAGTCAGACGGGGACACATAACAGGAGATGACGACTATAAAAAGAAGCTCAAAACAAAAGAAGAAAAGGCGATTCCAAAGAAATAAAGAAAGCCAAAACATCAAAGTCAAAACCGGCCAACAACACCAAAGGTGAAACACAAGGAACACAACAAATGGATCCATAAAGCCAAAACCGATCTCCAACAAACAAGAAGTCCCCCAAAGATGACCATACAAGGTAAAACGAGGAGTGAAAACGGGTAAAAGGCGAAATATTTAAGAAAAGGATAGCCTAGGAATGAACATATTAGACTAAGGTAGAAAACAAGTAGGTGCTTGGGTAGATGAGAATTTATCCTTGTATGCATCCATTATTTTTGTCGTTAAACTTTTGCATTAAGAAGATTCCTTCATTGAGTGATCCCAGCTAAACACTTAACCCGTTCGCACTACGAGTTCAACTACAGCTCGTGACCTGACCCTTAACCAAGTGAGTTGACTGATAAGCATGAACAGGATCCAAAATTTTCAAATGAATGTTAAAAGGAAATGGGAATTTGAATGTGCATCTAGGTTGAGATTGATTTTGCTTGATATGTGATGAATGTGATTAAAGCTTTTTGAGTAAATAGAATTCGGTCTCCATCCTAGAAACATGAATCTAGATATTGATTTGATATCTTTTAAATGGCGTTTTGGATTAGGATTTACACTCTCTTTTTCAAACTTCACCCCTCCGGTTGGCTTTTGCTTGAGGACAAGCAAAAAAGCAAGTTTGGGGATGTTCGTATCCCTACAATTTACACCTTTTTCACATGCATTTCATACTAGTTAGGATCTCATGCATTGCACGGAGTGTTTTCTCAGGAACTAAGGTGTATGGAGGTCATCCAAAGAAGAAAGGTCCAAAGAGGGATCAAGAAGGAGGATATGGACGTATTCCCACACGATATCGGGCACGGATCACGGCTCCTTAGCCGATACGGGCAAGCACAATGGCGAACCTCGATGTGTAACAGCGACTTGATCTTGACGAAGATACCCCGAAGTGAAGATCACACAAGGTGTTCCTCGAGAACGGATATCGAAGCAAGGCATCAGCAATAGCCCGATATTGGCAGCAGGCAACAGACTTCACAACGGCACGATCCCGAAATCAGTCCCCGATATGGAGGTTACCCGAAGAACACAACGACTTAGCATTTCGGCTTGCTTCCACGACAAGAAGCCGATACGCTACAGTCCAAGATAGTACCTATTTCGGGCAAGTGGTCCCAACATGTAGGGTGTTTCCTCTTTGGTGTATAAATCCACATTGTTCCCCACGCTTATCTATCTTTCTCGTTTGATAACATGCATATTTTACCTATTTTTACAATAATAAGTGAGTGCTTTAATAAGCATTTCACTAAGATTTTAATGCATAAACACTAGTTTCGAGTATTTGGTTGTTCAAAACTCTTTTCAGGTAATATTAGCAAAAGACGCATATTTTGAAGTAAAATAGACAACTTTGGAAACAGTGCTCGAGGACATAAGTTCAACATCAGACGAAGGACTTCCCACCACAAGATAAAGCTCATTTTTGGAGACAAGGTAGCCTTATCAGCTGTCTTTCACCTCGAAGTGGTTTGAGAACAATCCCACGTTTGGATCTCAAGTTATGAAGGAAGGAAGATGGTCCGTCAAGCACCCGGAAGACCAAGCTGGCCGCGCCACGTCCTGACCAGGTGACCAGTGGCTGCGCCACGGCCGGTCGCTCGGGCAGCCAGCCACTTGACGATTCCTGAGCCCATTCGAAGCCCAACTTAAACCCGCCTGATTTCTTTTTTTACAAGCACTTAAGTTGATTTTCCTTTTCTCGTTTAATATAGAATTATTTGACACCCTTCTCTATAGAAGACTTTGCTCTCTCTTCTTTTGTTTCAGCAAAAATTGTGACACTCACCCAAACACCCCAATTCTCCGCATCTTTGGTTGCTCTGATTCTTTGTTTTGCAGTTGACCTCCTCCATGTGGTTCAATACCCTAATTACTACACCGCACGCTGTGCACTTGCAGCTTAAGGTCCTACAAATTCAAAGCTCGACGAGTCCGCAAAGAAATCTTCCAATTTCGGACGACTATTTAGACCCCATCATCGTTCTACTTTTACATTTTCAGCTTTCATTGTAACCAAAACTCTTAGGTTTTCTTTCGCAGTTAAAGCTTGTTAAAAGCTTGAACCTTTTATGATATTTTGAAGTTATCAAGTCTTGTTTCAAAGCATTTCTTGTTAAAGCTTCTTTATTTTTCTTTTTTTTGACTATCTTACGAGTTATGAGTCGTCTTCTTATCCCTACGGATCTTGAGTTTTCTCTAATGGCGCGTGAGTAGTCTTTTTAAGGGTTTTGATTGGTTAAAAGAACCAAGGGACTCTCGGATTTACATATCTTGCTTAGCTAGAACATAAAGTTAGATTCTTTCTTGTTTAACATTCTCTATGCTTAGTCTAGGCTGATCATCTAGTCTAAAGACCTTAGGAGGCTTGACATGAACGCCACGTGCTTGCTTAGCCAAACCCAAAAACAAGAGTTTGATATTTTCTAGCCTAAGACATTAGTTGTCTAGGAGATCTTACGGTTCAATAGGGACGATTTAGCATGCTTGTTTCTTCTATTATACCGCTTTGCGAAAGCTAGTCTATGGTGATAGAGATTCAAAGAGGTTAGACCCAAACGCCATGGGCTAAACGTCTTGTGGATCCTTTTACCTAAGAATCACCATCTAAAGGTCAAGTTTTGATGTGATCCAAAAGCTTAAGCTTGTTAGATAATCCGAGAGTCACCTAGTTCCCAAAACCCATCTTGATCCTTCTTTTATTATAAAGTTTATCTCTTTCAATGTTTAAACCATTAATTCTTGCTCAAGTAGTCTAAAATTCTTATTTTTATGGTCTTGATTGACACAAGATCCAGTCTTTAGTCATTTTTAGTAGTAAAGTCACAGCCTTTACTCATTTCAAACTTGACTCATAACACCGATATAGCTGAAATGTCAACTAAACAACCTCAAATGGATTGATACCCCATACACTATTGATAAGAGGATTTTTTATTGTTCTAAAACAATTACTCAAACTCACTCATGTCATTGTAGGTATTTGAGGATCAATCCATATGGGTTTTATTGTGACAATATGAATAGATAAAACTCCTTAATCTAAGCAAGCATAAAAGTTTTGAGGTTTAACTAACAACCTAAGTGATCAAACCAACCAAACAAACCAAACAAAAGTAACTAACACCTTAATTAAGCAATAAATGCACTAATCAAGCAATTCAAAGACTAATTAACTACTAAACGAGATTATCAACTGACTAAAATGAATTCAAGGATGGGGTTATCAATCTAAGGTATTCCAAGAACCAATCTTTGATGTCAATCAATCACAAAATATGTTAATCCCTAAGCTTAGAACTCAAAAGCAAGACTAATCCACTCTCATGGTACTAATCCCTTTACCAATCATCATAATCAAGAACAAACTCTCATTTGTGAAAAGAAAGCTAACAAGCATTATGAAACCGTTCTAATTTGCTAATAAGCACCCTATAAAATCACTTTCATGAGTTAGAAATGTAAATCCCTTGTTTAGTTGGTTGGGGAATTTCTACAAACACCTTGTGGGTGGGAAATTCCCTAAGGCCTAGCTTTACCTTGATCATGGCTAAACTAGCATTTAGATCACTAAATAAGGAGGGAAATTAGAAGATCTAACCCTAGACATTAAGATCAATCCTTAAAACACCCTAAATCTAACCCATCTTTAGATCCTAATGAAACTACTCACTAATCATGATTAGACCCTCAAATCCTATGAAAGAGATGAAGATAAACATGATTAGAGAGATAGAGA
>JAHZTW010000001.1:440972768-441023282 GCA_020283515.1 Alliaria petiolata | reverse complement strand
CCGTTGGTTATAGAAAAGGCTGACAACCTTCTCTATATAAGGCGTGGTACTGCTTTATTTATTTTCTGCAAGATTCGTGACACTCATTCCTAAACCCCCAATTCTCTGCGTCTTTGGTTGCCCTGATTTTCTGTTTTGCAGTTGACCTCCTCCCTGTGGTTCGACACCCTAAGTACTACAACGCACGCTGTGCACTTACAGTTTAGGGTCCTACAAATTCAATAGCTCGACGAGTCCCCAAAGAAATCCTCCAAACTCGGACGACTATTTAGACCCCATCAATCTGCTTCTCGGTTCGGGTTGGACGGTCGATCGTCCAGTCGATCAGTTTTGGATCGACTCAGTTTGGTCGATCTCTTCTGGATCGAGGCAGCTTACTCGATCGGCCGGTCGATCTCGCCTTGATCGAGTCATGCTGCTAGATCTGCCGGTCGATCTCAGCTTCTTTGCTTTTGTCCGAGTTTCCCTTTTGATTCCTGCCAACTCCTAGGCTCTTCTTTCATCTTCTTGTCAATGCTCAGCATCCATCACAGCTCCAAGTACTCTAAACAACCTGAAAATGATGCAAATATGCAAGAACCCATGCAAATGCTAATGCAAAGTGTTCTAAGACTTAGAATGAGATAAATGATGCAAACTAGCCTATTATGAATGATGTATGCATGAAATTCTATTCTAAATGCATGCTAAATATGCGAAATATATGAGTATATCAACTCCCCCAAACTTGCCTTTTGCTTGCCCTCAAGCAAACAAAATTCAAGCTAGGAAGAGGTGATTAAAAACGGGGGCTCAAATCCAAAAGTGTTTTCCAAATGTATCAATTCAAAGGTCCTAGTTTTAAGTTCTAGGATGCAGTACACAAGCATTTACTCAAAAGGACTTAGCCATAATCATCACATATCAAAAATCAAATCATGACTTGTTTATTCCAAGCAATCCAAGAGTTCTAACCTTTAACATTCATTAAGAGCTCAAACCGTGAATCACACTTGTGCATTTAAAACCGAATACATTTGGCAAGGGACAAGGCTATGAGATAAAATTGATCTCAATCAAGTGGGTACTCCAAGCGTTGGTTTCTCTCAAAAAGGTTTGAACTTATGCATAATGCTAAAGGTAGAAGACAATGCATGCATACATGACTAGACTCACATCTACCCAAGTATACTAACAATAATCCTAATCCCTTTCTCATTCATTTTTTTTCATTTCCAAGCTCACTCACCCTCTAGAGACTACCCAAATCAACAAGGCTAGACACGCCAATCATAAACCCACAAGAACTCCATCATTCATAATTACTTTTAGGGAAACTTCTTCTACCTTGCTTATAGCTAGTGGTAAGGTCACAAATATTAGCTCTTTTCTTTCTCTAAATAGCCCTCTTCTAAAAAATTTTCTTTTATGCATTTGGCCTCTAGGGCTCTTTTTCTTTCAACTTGAGCTTTTTAACAATACAATTCAAGACCAACCACTTAGAACTATTTATCCATTTTTCATTCATTTTCTTAACACCTTCTCATTTTCAAACCCGTGAACTCCCAATCCAAAATCAAGCCTAAAACTAGCTTTAATATGCAAAGCTAGCATCATCATGAGAGCCTAAAGATGTCGCCCTAAACCTAACACTTTATACCAAGTTCAAACAGAAAATAAGGCCTCACAATTTGAAATCACACAAGAATTTTGGCTTGAAATAAGGCAAGGGTCAAGGTGTGGTATTCTATTTAGACTTACAAGAGAGTGGTGAAGTGAATAAGAAAGCCTAAATATTTTTTTGTAATCCATGTATTCTTTCCCAAATTGCACAAGTATGATAATTAGATGTTCATGTTAAGGTTCCGATTTTTAGGAAAGGGTTCAATTCATGCTTGTTTCAACTTTAAGCCAAGAAAATCAAATCAAATGGTCCAAGTATGGTTAGAACTTAATTTCAAAGTTGTGCAAAGCATCAAAGAACTACTAACTAGGGCCTTGAACCAAAACATGACCTTAAAACACTTAATAAGGAAAAACTTTCATCATTGCCCCCTATGCATATGAATGATGCAACCTATATGATAAAAAATCTAGACTCAATCCTACAATATTTGACAATGCAAATGCAAGCTATATGAAATTTGTTTTTGAAATTTTAAGAATTTTTCTGATTTTTTTTATTATTTTTCTATGCAATTTTTTATACATGAAGACTCAAATATGCAAAAGCAAAATAAGATCCAAATAAAAATATGTCAAAGCACACACTCTCCCCCAAACTTGAATGACAACGTCTCTGTGTTAAGCAAATTTAATAGAAGACAAAAATCAACAAAGCAAAAATGAAAAATGCATATTATTTACAAAGGTTGGAGTTTTCGGTACCTTGGAGCTAGAGATGGCCGGAGCTTGAGGTTGCTCCGGTCCTCCTGCTCTTTCTTGGAGTGTCATGGAGTACTCCCTTGTCCTTGTTCCCGGCTGGACGTTCTTGTATAGAAGGACGTCCAGCTTGATAATTTTGAGGCTCACGGATTTGTATCCCTCCGGTTGAGTGCCTTGCCACCGTCTCGGCTACTTGCTCGGCTTCATCACTCAAGGTCATTTCTGAGGAGCTTCTCCCTTGGAGAACTTTGACCTTCTTTACCAACTTCTTGATCATCTTGCCTTGCCATTTGTTTACCTTGCGCTGAATCTCCACAACCGAGGCAAGAAACTTTTCAGCCTTGGTTCGCGGCTCATAGTCCATTTTCGGGAGCTCAAAGCTTGATGGCATTTCAGCATCTGTGGGAGGAGATTCCGAGGGTGATTGGGCAGGCTGGGGTGTTGTTGCCACGCCTCCAAGAGGTGCATAACACTCCTCATCAGTGGGCAAGAACTATATGTTGCCGACGCTATCAACTAGAGCTTCCTCCTGGTTGGGTAGGATGCAGGTCTTCTTCTCATGGTTTGCATTGTAGAACAAGTATGCATAGTAGCCTGGAGCTGGAGTAGGTCCCAAGGAATCCGTGTTGGTCATGTAGACCTGATCCATGTATGCACGGTCCGCGCAAGGTGTAAATTCTCCTAGAGGTACTCCCGCTTGTACGAATAGTGGCGTGAGGAAACCACCAATGAGTGCTGAAGTTGCCTTGCACTTGATAGCCCAGGCCTTGTATTTGACCAAGGATGAAGCCAGGATGCACCCATAATTCACGTCGTCTCCAAGATCATCCACCATTGGTTCATCATTCACCTCGCTATCGCATAGAACGTTTTTAACTCCTTGGAAAAGGAAGCATAGCTCGTTCTTGGTCACTGTTGCTGTCGTGGATCTCCCACTGAATGTGTTGGCTAGCAGCTTGAGAGTGTATCTTAGCAAGGGATTTCACACCTTTTTGATTTTGGCGGTGTTTGACTTGTAGTCTCCATCGCTAATTAAGTCCCATAGGTCGCTTGCAGATTTGAATTGTGGGAACACCACAAGGTTGGCTGCTGCATTGAGACCGTAAGCTTGGCATAGCTCAGGGATGGATAGGCGGTAGGCTTGCTTCCTTATCTTGAATGTGACAAGATCCTCGGTTGGAGTTTGAATGCTTGGATCTTCATATGCAAAATCCAAGGTGGAGAGGAAGTGAAGCGTGGCTTCGGGGTAGGTGGGACAATCCATCCGTGAAAGGCATGCAATGTCTTTGAGCAGCTCATCAAACCCCTCCAACAATCCTAGCTTTTGAAAGAACTCCCTACTTGCGAATTTTGTGGGCTCAAACCGCAACCTCTCTAGCCTCCTCTCTGTTTTCTTCTCTTCCTTGGTCCACTTGACCGTTTCTTCAACCTCTTGATGTGTGTCCTCTTGTGCAGACATAGCTCTGCTTCTCTTCCTTGGTGCCATAGTACCTGAAATTCAAAATCTCAAAGAGAAGATGAGTATAGGTGACGACAAAGAGAGAAATATAAGATCAAGAGATTAGAGCCTTAAAAAAAATTTAGCTCAAGCCCTAGATTTTTGGGGAAAGATATGGATTTATCAATAAATATTAGATGAAAATCTCTTGAGATAAGAATAAATCAAGAAAATTTTCTTAATATCTAGATATTTCTAAAAATTAATCCTTATCCCTAGCAAATATCTTTCAACCATTTAAATAAAAGGAAATTTTTGAAAACCCAAATATATGATTCAAGCAATTCGAAAATACCTTTGAAATGGGAAGATTGTGGATGCTCTCTGTCTTTTAAAACCGAAATTCTCACTAGCCTCTCTCTATTTTTTTTTAACAAGTTTGTATCTAAATGAGACGAGAGTGAGGGTGAGAGGTTTTATAAAGAAAAAAATTTGGACTCATGCATGCAAGTGAGATTTTTAAATTGTGGTCAAAGCACAGTTATCTATGGTCAAAGGAGCCTCATTTGACCACAATTAAAATTCAAAATTGAGAGGGAGGAGAAAGAGAGGGAAATTTGAAAACTTCTCTTGGCGCGAGATCGAGTGAAACTGGTCGATCTATCACTCGATCTCACGCCTATTTTTCCGTGATCGAGTTGCTAGCTCGATTGGGTGGTCGATCTGATTTGAATCGAGTGTTGGATCGTCTAAGGCCCTCGTTTCAAGATCGTTTTGGTCGTGATCGAGTGAACTGGTTGATCATTTGATCGATCTTGGCTCCACGATCGAGTGATTCCACTCGATCTTTCAGTCGATCATCTGCCTTTGCTCCTCCTTTTCTTTGCCTTGTCTTTTCCACGAACATGTTCATTGGCTCTTACTTCCTTGTACCTACACACTCAAAGTAGAAAGCATAAATTTGAAACAAAAATATGTACAATGATAGTCATGGGATTGCCTCCCAAGCGCGCTTGTTTTAAGTCTCTAAGCTTGACTTTACTTGGTTAGGCTAGTGCGGGGTCTTGGAGAGGCAACGTGGTGCTCTCCTTGCTGCAGTCATTCGCCATGTATGGCTTGACTCTATGTCCATTAACTGTGAAATGTTCTCCATTCTTCCCAACCAAAGTTATAGCTCCATATGGTAATACTTCTCTTATCTCAAACGGCCCGGACCCCTAGACTTGAGCTTTCCAGGGAACAGCTTCAATCTTGAGTTATAAAGTAGAACCATGCCGCCCTCTTTGAGCTCCTTGTGCACCAGCTTCTTGTCATGAAAGGCGTTGGTCCTTTCCTTGTAAATCTTGGCCCTCTCATAGGCATCCATCCTTATCTCATCAAGCTCTTGAAGTTGTACCAACCTTTTCTCTTGGGCGGTCTTGAGATTGTAGTTGAGTTGCTTCACAACCCAAAGAGCCTTGTGTTCTAACTCCACAGGAAGGTGACAAGACTTACCATATAGGAGGTTAAAAGGCGTGGTTCCAATGGGAGTTTTGTAGGCTGTTCTATACGCTCAAAGAGCGTCATCAAGCTTGCTGGACCAATCCTTTCTTGTGACTGCCACGGTCCTCTCTAATATAATCTTGATTTTTCTATTTGAAACCTCCACTTGACCACTTGTTTGAGGGTGATAGGGCGTGGCCACCTTGTGTTTAACACCATGTTTTCTCAAGAGACTTTCAAAAATCTTGTTGATGAAGTGGCTGACTCCATCACTAATCACCACTTTAGGAACTCCAAATCTTGGAAAGATGATTGTCTTGAAGAGTTTAACCACCACCTTTAAATCGTTTGTTGGTGAAGCTATGGCTTACACCCACTTAGACACATAGTCCACTGCCACAAGAATGTACTTGTTGCCATAAGATGATGGAAATAGCCCCATAATATCGATTCCCCACACGTCAAAGATCTCTACTTCAAAGATTGGCGCTTGTGGCATTTTGTTTCTTTTGATGATGTTCCCGGCTCTTTGGCATACTTCACATGACTTGATGAACTCATGTGCATCTTTGAAGAGTGTAGGCCACCAAAACCCAGCTTGGAGAACCTTTGTAGCCGTCTTGAAACTAGCAAAATGACCCCCATATGTCATACCATGGCAATGTAGAAGTATGTCTCTCGCCTCTTCTCTTGTGACACACCTTCGGTACATGCTGTACACACACCTTCTGTATAGGTACGAGTCATCCCAAAAGTAGTGTGAGACATCCCTCATAAATTTCTTCTTGTGGTACCGGTCCAAATGAGTAGGCTCTTCTCCACAAGCTAAGAAGTTAACAATATCCGCATACCAAGGGAGATCTTCTTCCCTTAGACTCAAAACTTCTTCAAGCTTCTCTTCTAGCCTTGCACATACCACGGTATTGACCATCATAAGCTGCTCTTCAGGGAGTGAGTCGTCCAGAGGTAAGATTTCTTCCACTCTCATCCGTGAAAGATGATCCGCTACACCATTCTCTATGCCTTTCTTGTCTTTGATCTCCATATCGAATTCTTGCAAGAGAAGGATCCACCTCAGGAGCCTTGGCTTGGTATCCTTCTTAGAGTAGATGTACCTCAGTGCTGCATGGTCAGTGTATACTATCACCTTAGAACCCACCAGGTATGACCGGAACTTCTCAAATGCAAAAACAACCGCTAGGAGCTCCTTTTCGGTAGTTGCATATTTCACTTGTGTATCGTCCAAGGTGCGGCTAGCATAGTAGATAACATGCAACCTCTTGTCTTTCCTCTGCCCCAAGACAGCTCCTACAGCATAGTCACTAGCGTCGCACATGATCTCAAAAGGAAAGTCCCAATCCGGAGCTTGGACTATCGGTGCGGTTACTAGCGCTCCCTTAATGGTTTTGAACGCTTGGTGGCATTCCTCATCAAAGTTGAACTCGGCTTCTTTGCATAGTAGTCTTGTTAGAGGACGTGCTAGCTTGGAGAAATCTTTGATAAACCTCCTGTAGAAGCCGGCATGCCCCAAGAAACTTCTTATGCCTTTCACGTTAGCCGGAGGCGCCAAAGTGAGCATCACTTCCACTTTTGCTCTATCCACTTCAATGCCTTTTCCTGAAATCTTGTGACCAAGGACAATCCCCTCTGTTACCATGAAGTGGCATTTCTCCCAATTGAGCACGAGATTGGTCTCCTCACACCTCTTGAGTACCCTGCACAAATTAGACAAACAAACACCAAAGGAAGAGCCATACACGGAGAAATCATCCATGAATACCTCAACCATCTCCTCAATCAAATCAGAAAATATAGACATCATGCATCTTTGAAATGTAGCAGGAGCATTACATAAACCAAAAGGCATTCTCCTATATGCATATGTTCCATAAGGACAAGTGAATGTTGTCTTTTCTTGATCATTAGGGTGAATCGGGATTTGAAAGAAGCCACTATAACCGTCTAGAAAACAGTAATAGGGATGGTTGGCTAATCTCTCAAGCATTTGATCAATGAATGGCAGTGGGAAGTGGTCTTTCCTAGTGGCTTTGTTAAGTTTCCTATAGTCTATGCACATTCTATGGCCGGTTATAACTCTAGTAGGAATTAACTCATCTTTTTCATTTTTTATAACTGTGATGCCCCCTTTCTTAGGTACCACATGGACTGGAGAGACCCACGTGCTATCACTGATAGGGTATATCACGCCAGCCTCTAGGAGTTTTAGGATTTCTTTTTTAACCACTTCTTTCAAATTAGGATTCAAACGTCTTTGGTGTTCAATTGAAGAAGTGTTCTCATCATCTAAATGAATCCTATGAGTACAAAGTAATGGTGAAAGGCCCTTGATATCACTAAGAGAATACCCAATGGCCTTTCTATACTTTCTCAATTCCCTAAGGAGGGTGTCTAACTCATCATCATTCAGATTGTCATTAACAATGACCGGGTAAGTGTTATTTGTACCTAAGAAAGCGTACCTTAGTCCAATTGGTAGCTGCTTGAGGTCCACCTTTGGGGCTAGCAGCTCACTCCAGTCCTCCCCTTGGTTTGTGTTGAGGCCACTGTCCTCTTCGTTTCCTCTTAAGCCAGCATCAATTCCAAAAGCAGGACGTTCCATATCCAGCTCCAAGTAGGCGTCTTCCTCTTCTTTCAAAACCTTGCGTGAGTCTAATAGTTTGGCATACTCTTGTGTTTCCTCATTAAGATACCCAAACTCTCCACATTCCGTGGTCAAGGCTAGCAGGAGGTTGTCCTCTTGGTTTAGTTCTTCAAGCAATTCATCAGCCAAAAGATCCATAGCCTCTATGTAGAAGACTTGACCATCAATCGTTGGTTTCTTCAAAACCTCATTGATATCGAAGTTAAGTTTGATGTCCTTTCCCAAGTGCAACGAAATCTTGCCATTCTTGACGTCTATTATGGCTCCAGCAGTTGCCAAAAACGGTCTTCCAAGGATTAGAGGATCCTTGGGTTCTTCATCCATCTCAAGAACAACAAAGTCCGTGGGGACATTCACGTTGCTTATCCTCACGGGTAGGTCTTCAAGCATTCCTACCGGGAGCCTTACACTTCTGTCAGCCAAGATCAATGAGATCCTGCATTCCTTAAACTTGGTGAAGCCTAGCTTCTTTGCAATGGAGTAGGGCATTAGGTTAATGCTTGCCCCTAAGTCGCACAAACAATTGCTAAACCTCAATGGCCCTAGCGCACAAGGTATGGTGAATGAGCCTGGATCTCCTAGCTTCTTTGGTGCTATCTCTTTGTGGATGATTGCACTGCACTCTTGACTCAATACCATGACCTCTTGACAATCTTTAGCTGTCTTGGCAAGTGTATCCTTCAGAAACTTGGCATACTTCGGTACCATGGCCAAACAATCAAGCAAAGGCAATTTTAGCTCCACATTTCTCAAATGCTTTTCAAACAAGGCTCTATGCTTCTCAACCAGCTGCTTCTTGAAGCGTCCAGGGAAGGGGAGCTTTGGTTTGTAAGGTGGAGGTACGAAAATATTTTTTTCTTTGCTTGCTTCCCCCACTTGTTTTTCCAAAACCGCTTCTTTGCCTTTTCTTGCCCTTTCAATGTAGACATTGTCAAAGGTGATCTCTTGATCATTTGAAAGATCACTCTCCCTTCTTGAATCACAATGTCCTCATTGTCTTTAGCTGTGGACCGTGGTTTTACTTCCTTCCCACTCCTTAGAGTGATCACGTTTGCATACTCCTTGGGATTTGTCTCACATTGGCCGGGTAAAGTACCTTGGCCGCTTGTACTAGCTTTTCCTTTCTCCAGCTGGCGAATTTTGTTGTTGATGTTGCTGATCTGCGTAGAGACTTCAGTAAGAGAAGAGTCCAGCCGATTTTTCATATCCACAAATTTTTGATTTGTAGATGCTTGGCCTTGAAGTAGTTGTTGGAACATGGCTTGTACCGGATCTTGAGGTGGCGGTTGATGTTGTTGTTGTTGTGGTACGAATCCAGGAGGGTAAGCTTTGTTCCCTTGCTGTTGGTTTCCTTGGTAGGGGCCTTGTCTTTGCCCTTGAAACCCACCGTTTTGTTGAAATCCTCCTTTGTTGTAAGGAAAAAACGGTTTCCCTTGGTTGCCTTGTTGTGGAGGGTAGACTTGGTCCTTTGGATTTTCTACATTGGTGCTTCTATAAGACAAGTTGTTGTTGTTCCCTTGATACCTTGGAACATATCCCTGTGGCTTAGGGTAATCTTGGCCAGCAACCCAATTCGCTTCTTCAAATTCCTCCTCATTCCTTTCTTGGAACAAATCCGCAGCTTCACCAACAAAGTGCACATGTTTTTGGCTAGCCAGCATCATCTTGTCAATTTTTTCAGGGAGTGACTTCAGCTCCTTCTTGTGTGCCTCTAGCTCATGACCTCTTGGTGCTCGGTCATAGTCCTCAGAATAGTTTCCATCACTCAAGGCCAAGTTTTCAATCAGCTCCATGCCTTCTTGCACATCTTGTCCAAGGAAATTTCCTTTGCTTGCCATGTCAAGTAACATGCGAATCTTTGGCAATGATCCACGGTATATTGTGCTCAGGAGTGTCTCCTCAGTGAAGCCATGGTTAGGACACTGAATCGTGTAGTCCTTGAACCGCTCCATTGCTTCACTAAAGGTCTCGTTTTGCCTTTGTGTGAAACCGCTTATTTCACTTCTTAGCCTAGCCGTTCTTGTGCTTGAGAAGAACTTTGACAGGAAGGCTTTCTTGCATTCAACCCATGACGTGATGGTGCCTTGAGGTAGGGTCTTCTCCCAATGTCTAGCTTTGTCCCCAAGAGAAAAAGGGAAAAGCCGTAGCTTGAAGCTATCCTCCGAGATGCCATTTATTTTGATCATTCCACACACTTGTTCGAAGTTGTCCAAGTGCTCCAGTGGGTCTTCCATTGCCAGGCCAGGGAACTTGCTGTTCTGGACCATAGAGACAAATCCAGGCTTGATCTCGAAGTTGTTGTTTTGCACCGGTGGTAGAGTGATGCCAAAGCGGTTTGTGTGGGTGTTTGGTGCATCACCCGCACCAATTATACGTGGTGCTCTTGGGAGGTGGTAAGGGTGTCCAATGCCTCTGCCATCAGCAGCATGTTGAGGTGGATCCTCCACCTCGTCGTGGTCAGCCATCACCTCTTGATGGTACTCGTCAATTTCGAGTAGTAGTCATTCCCTCCTATGTCTTGCACTTCCAAGCTGATGAATATTGTCTAGTGGCGTGAGTAAGTTGTTGTCACCACTAGATCTCAGGTTCATTTACCTGAAAACACAAATAGACAAGTAGAGAAATTAGTAATCAAATATAAAATAAAAACGTAGTCTCCACTAAGCTCCAAATCCTAATACTTTCACTTAGAACCCAAGTTTGGCAACGGCGCCATTTGATGACTAGCTTTTTGAGCAAGTTTAATCAAATCTAAAGCATAGTTCTTTTGTTATTGTAATACTTCAGGTGTCAATCCAAATTGGGGTGAAAGGTACTAAGAATACAAGAGTTCAAGTGAAGTTAAGCAGAATTCGGGTTCATTGGTGATTAATCCTATGAAAATTATTTGCAATGATTATACAGACACGAAAACTATTTTAAAATCCCTACTGAAGGGTTATACAACTACTAGATGACTTCTAAACAATTAAACAACCGATCTAATAATTTTATAAAATCAAAATCTAAAACCGGATAAACTAGACAATTATTAGCTAAGTGACAAGATTTTCAAAAACTATTTCTAAAACTCAAACGACTACCAACTAAACACCAGACAGTAAAATAAGACTCTAAGCAATTTCTAAAATACTAAAAATAGTAAAAACAAAATTTTACAAATTTAGAATACTCTATTGCATAATTAAGCTATCTAAGAGGATTTTTGGGAAAATAATTAAACTTTCAACAAGGAGAAAATGGTTTTTAGTTTTCAAAGATTAAAAACAGATTCAAGGTTGGGATTCATTCTTAGGGAGGTTGAAAATTCGAACTTGGGGTTTTGAAAACATAATTTTATACACTTTTTAGTGCTATCTCTAAGCCTTAAGAAGCCAAACTAGATTTACCCATGATGTGTGGTGTAAATCCTTTCTTCACCCTTTCCTTCTAACCCATGATGTGTGGTGGAAAGATAAGGTGAAGAACATTAAGCATGGATCTTTAAAAATGGCTTAACTAGCTCCCTAATCATCCATGATGTTTGGGAAAGGATGAGCTAGTCTCTTGGATTTGGTTTTAAGGGATTTTCTAAGTCTTGTTAGGATAAGGAAATCCCTAGGATTAAAGAGATCTCCATCGAGAATCTCTAGACCTTAAAACCCCCAAATCCAAGAAGAGAATTAGATGAAGAACAAGAAAAGACCCAAAATTCTAGCTTTCAGCCCCCTTAATCATCCCAACCTCAAACCTTGGTGGTTTACTTGAGCATGCCACACACTTGCTCGAAGTTGTCCTAGTGTTCTAGAGGATCCTCCATGGCCAGACCATGGAACTTGTTGTTTTGCACCATTGACACAAAGCCGGGATTTATTTCAAAATTGTTGTTTTGCACCGGAGGAGGTGTAATGCCAAACCGATTGGTGTGGGTGTTTAGTGCATCACCCGCACCAATGATCCGTGGAACTCTTAGGACATGGTTGGGTTGCCATTGCCCCTACCAGCAGCAACATGAGGTGGCGGTATTTCGTCTTGATCAGCCATACCGTCTTCAACAAACTGATCTTGAACCGTTTGATCTCTTTCCCTTCTCAACCGTGCTCTTCCAAGAAGGGGAATGTTGTCTAGAAGTGTGAGCAGATTGATGTCTCCTCTAGACCTCATATTCATGTACCAGAAAACAAACACAAGGAAGTAGAAAAATTAGTAACAAAATTTAAAAGAAAAACTTAGTCTTGACCAAGTTCCAAATCTTAATGCTTTCCTAATCCAATTTGGTAACAACGCCAATTGATAAGTAGAGTTTTTCACTCTTTTTCAATACTCAACACTACTCATGTGATTGTAGTATTTGAGATTATCAATTCAACTTCGAAAGAAAAAGACACTAAGAATGCAAGAACAAGATAAATCTAAGCCATATGCGAATTTTGATGGATTAAATGGAATTATAAAAACTACTTATGCAAGATAAACAAATCCTAAAAGAGAACTAGACTAAAGAAAAATGCTTAAGGCAATTCCAAAAATTGTATAGCAATAAAATATCGAAGCTTAAAGATTTAAAAAGTACAAGTGCAAATATTAAAAGATCTCTAGCAACTTAAGCGATTGATTCTTGATTTATCAAATATGAAAGAGAGTATATGGGAGATTCTAGGTTTGATAATGGGAGATTAAAGGCCGAGGGTTTAGATAACGGGAGATTTTAGGTTGGATCTTGGGTTTATACAAAAGTGAATCTTCACAAATATTGAGGTAACTCTAAACCTAAGAAACGATTATAGATCATTCCACGGTTAGTGGTTCCGAACCTTCATCAAACCTTTCCCTCCAAACCCATGGTGTGTGGTGGAAAGGATCGGTTGATGAGCAAGAGAGTGCCGTTCTTAATCTTGGCTTAACAAAACCCTAATCTCCACCATCGTGGCTTAAAAGGAGATAGTTTCTTGGATGGGTTTATGAGATTCCTAAGCCCTCATGAGGTAAGGAAATCTCTATGGACTCAAAGATCTCCATCGATAATCTTTTGGCACTAATCCCTCCAAATCAAGAAGAGTTAAGAGTTATAAACATGCTAAACCTCTAGATCTAAACCCTTAAACCTCCCTAAACCCCTCGGCCTCAAACCTTAAAGTTACTATTAAGGAGTGCTTAATCATAGTTAAGCACTCCTTAATAACAAGATTCGAAATGCTAAACATGATTAACGTTAAACAGAAAGAAGATTAAGATTAAAAAGACAAGTTCTTGTTTATAGAAATCTAAGAGTGCGCTTACAAAAGCTTAAAAACCTTAACAATGGTGGCAAGAACAAAAGAGGAAGAAGGGAAAAAGCATAAAGATAAAATATACCCAAAAATAAGGGTTTTAGCTATTTATAGCAAAAGGGAAATGGTCCCCTCACAAGAGGACAAAACATGAGCTGATGGATAAGGAAGCGCGCCTAGAGAGAAGAGATCGAGCTGAGTCGTTGATCTCTTGCCCGATCTTGGACTGGGAACGGGTTTACTCGCTCGATCGTCGGGTGGTTCTAATCCCACGATCGACCCTCTTGCTCGATTTTCGGGTCGTTTCGATCTAGATCGATCTTCCGTTCTTCCTGGGTAGTGTCTTCGGGCCCGTACGGTCGCACGACCTGTCTTGCTCGATCTAGGCTTCGTTCTTCTCCTTGAAACGGTCTCGGTTCCTCGATCTTGTGGTCGATCTTGTCTAGATCGACCCGCCTTGATGAGGACATCAGTCCAGCCGAGAATACCGAGCGTGTACCGGTGATCAAGCCTACGCCCATGACACGATCCAAGACCAGGAGACTTAGAGAAGGGTTCAATGCAGCTGTGGAGACCCTCTTGAACAACATGGAACTAGGAGCTGCGTTCACTACCCTGCCACCCTTGACCAACCTCAAAGATAGCCCCATAGACCCCGAGATAGACATATCGGAGGATTTTGCAAGGCTGAGCCTCAAAGATGACCAGCCTTGTACAGCCCAAGGTCAGGCTTTTTACTTGGCAGGAAATGGAGTCCAAAACAGCAAGAATCACGTGGAGATCACGTTTGAGCCTCAAGTTACCGCGGAAACAAGGCTTGAAGCTGAGAGAGGACAAATGGAGCAAGTAGCCGTTCTGGAAGCTAACCACGGGAAGACAGTTGAAGGTTCCTATCATCTCGACTTCACTGGACCTCAAGAGGATGGAATCACCAAGAAGCCAGTATGGAACGGACCAGAACCAGACACAACCGCCAAGAAGACATTTCCGATCATTGCGCGCCAAAACCAGGTATATTCAATTTATACGATTTGTGCAGGTAAGATGACTTGTCCCAGTGGTTCTTAGCACATCCAGGAGCCCCAGGTTCGAGCCCCAGAAGAAGGCCACGAGCTTAGGCTTAGTTTCTTTTATTTTCTTTTCGTTAATGAACTTTCCTTTTTGGATGTATTTTCCATTTTTTGCATTTTGTTAGTTTTCATAGGCTTTATGTTGTCATTTTGTTTATGATGTCGGCCTTAGGGCTAGCTGACGAGCTGTTTATAAAGCTCCCCTGCAGCGTTGTATCTTTGGTTACCCTTGATTTCTAATAAAATAACGCAGTTCTTCTCTTTGCTCAAGCCGCCGCTTGTCTTAGACCCTTGCTTGAGTTCTTGCGTGTGTGATTCACCGAGACCAAGTGTTCGTGCAGTATCACAGGTTTCCCATTCCTCTATGGTGCCATTCGATCCACCCTCACTTCCCCTCAAATCGTCCAACAAGAGAGGGTGAAAGCCAGCTTGTTAGACTCCATCCACGGCTCAAAGACTTGTGGATTCAAGCCTTTGTTCTACCACCATCCATCCACCGATCTAGAAGAGAGAGCGTGAAAGCTAGCCTCTAGATCCCATCTTCCGCCTGCCATAAGACTCACCACCAGGTCTTATAACATTTTGGTATCAGAGCCAAGGTTCTGCCTTTGGTTGTTCTTACCTTATCTTTTACTTCACCGTTTTCGTTTCTGTTTGTTTCGTGTTTCTGTTTTGTTTCATTATCCGAAAACCCCAAAAGAATTGATTCTGTTCTTACTTGCTAGTTGTTTTATTTCTTTGCTTTCGTTAAAACCAGAAAACCTTAATAAGTGTTACTGCTTGTTTAAGTTGCTAGATCGTTTGTTTCTTTTGTTTTAGATCCGTTATCAAAAGCATAAAAACCATAAAAGTGTGTAGCGGTTGTTTAGCTAGTCTTACTTGAGCGTTTGGTGATTGTATCGGATTGTTAAGCAAATCGTTGAACCGTTTTATTCTAAGTGGATTTCGCTTCTTTGCGTTTTGCCGTGGTACGTTGATTATTTGTTGAGTTTTGCAAGGCTTACAAGCACATTTAGCATCATGACCGACGAATAGCAAGTTCCCTAAGATGCTGTGCTACAGATGATGGCAGCAATGAGAGAAGAGCTGAGGAACATTGGCCAGCAGATGGGCACCATGCGGTAGGAGTTTGGCGATAGAATTGGCCGAATGGAGGCTCCGCCAAGGAGAGCCCCGGTCAGAGGAGAGCCCGTGCATTAGAACGACCAGGAAGAGGAGATGCCGGACATGGATGATGATGTCCAGGACCCTTTCATCCACTGCCACCAGAGGAGACAAGATCCTCTAAGAAGAAATCCTGCAAGGGAAGTAGATTTCCGTGAGCAGAATCATGAGCTTAAACTAACGCCTCCTACTTTTGCAGGAAAATCAAATCCAGAAGTCTATCTGGATTGGGAGAGACGTCTGGAGCACATCTTCGAGTGCTATGAGTACGTGGAGCGCAAGAAAGTGGTCGTAGCTGCAGCAAATCTCACGGAGAATGCACTTGCGTGGTGGGACAGAAGCGTAGTCGAGAGGAGAAGGCAACATTTTGGTCATGTAGCTAACTGGAGCGACATGAAGTTCCTCCTAAGACAAAGGTATGTCCCTGAACATTATCATAGAGACTTACAGAAGCGTTTTCGTAAGTTGTCTCAGGGCACCATGAGTGTCGACGAATACTTTGGGGAGTTTGAGAAACTGATGAACTCACTGGAGTTAGAAGAATGCGAGGAGGCTTTGATGGCCCAATTCATAGACGGCTTGCAAGAGAGGATTGCAAGAAAGGTGGAGAGACTCCAGTATAGTGAGATGCATGAGCTATTGCATCTCTATGTGCAAGTGGAGCAGCAGATCAAGCGCAAGACATCCCTCACCAGCCGCCACAAATCATCTCAACCGTGGGCCTCAAGTAGTTCTAGACCGCTAGACAAAGGCAAGACCATGGAGATTGATTCACGTTTCAAAGGGAAAAACACCGAGCCTCCTAAGTTTAACCGGCCAGAGCAAGGTAAGTTCCCTAGTACTAATCAAAGGACTCGTGACATAACTTGTTTTAAGTGTCAAGGTAGAGGGCACATGGCCAGAGAATGTCCGAACCAGAGGGTGATGATCCTCACGCCTAGTGGAGACTACGAGTCTCAAGATGAACAAGAGGATTATGCTAGCGATCTTAGTGATGACATCCAGTACCCTGACACCGGCGAGATGCTGGTGACCAGAAGAGTGTTAAGTGTCCTCATCAACTCCGAAGAGAAAGTACAAAGAGATAACATCTTTCATACAAGATGTACCATCAAGGGAAAGGTATGTAATCTGATCATAGATGGTGGTTCTTGTACTAACGTGGCTAGCAAGTATATGGTGTAAAAACTAGGATTAGAAAAGACTAAGCATCCGGGACCATATAAGCTACGCTGGCTCAATGATCAAACAAAGTTAAAGATCATGGAGCAAGTTTCTGTGCCATTCAGCGTGGGCAAGTATCAAGACCAAGTCACTTGTGACGTGGTGCCGATGCAAGCTGGACACATACTGCTGGGAATGCCGTGGTAGTTTGACTGAGCTTCCCACCACCATGGACGCACAAATCATTATTCATTCACATTTAAGGACATGAAGTACAACCTTGCACCTTTAACACCATCTGAGGTACACGAATTCTAAGTACATATGACTAAAGAAGCTGAGATAAGTAAATATAGTCTTTATTTATCTACAAAGTAAAACCATGTGTGCCAAGGGCACCGTGCTACTGATGTTGTTTAAAGATTGTCTAAGTGCAGGAACCTTTGAATTAGAACTTCCGGCCGAAGTTATAGCTGTCCTAAATAAGTTCAAGGACGTGTTTCCTGAAGAGATCCCATATGGACTGCCACCCATCCGAGGCATAGAGCACCAGATTGATCTTGTTCCCGGTTCGGCTTTACCCAACAAGCCCGCATACAGGATGAATCCGGAGGAGACTAAGGAACTAGAGAAGCAAGTGAGAGACTTAATGGAGAAGGGCTATATCCGAGAGAGCCTCAGCCCCTGTGAGGTACCGGTGCTTCTAGTCCCAAAGAAAGACGGTACATGGAGGATGTACGTCGACTGCCGAGCTATAAACAACATCACGATCAAGTACCGACATCCAATACCGCAGCTAGACGACGTGCTGGACGAGCTAAGTGGTTCTACCATTTTCTCAACGGTCGATCTAAAGAGCGGCTACCATCAGGTCCGAATGCGTGAGGGAGACGAGTGGAAAACCGCATTCAAGACCAAGCAAGGATTGTACGAGTGGCTTGTTATGCCTTTCGGCCTGACCAACGCCCCGAGTACATTCATGCGTCTCATGAACCAGGTTCTACGTGCTTATATAAGTAAATTTGTAGTTGTCTATTTTGATGATATACTTATTTATAGCAAGAACCTCACTGATCATCTCAGGCATCTCGAACTAGTGCTCAAATCACTTCGCAAGGAAGGCCTTTATGCTAACCTTAAGAAGTGCACCTTCTGTACTAATCAGCTTGTGTTCTTAGGCATTGTAGTGAGTGAACAGGGACTACAAGTAGATGAGGAGAAGATCAAGGCTATAAGGGAATGGCCAACGCCGACTACCATCGGCCATGTAAGGAGCTTTCACGGCCTGGCGAGCTTCGATCGACGGTTCGTGAAGGATTTCAGCACAGTGGCTGCACCACTCAAGAAGAACACACCATTCTTGTGGGTAGCAGCTCAAGAGACAGCTTCCAATACCCTGAAGGAGAGGCTCACGCAAGCACCTGTCTTAGCCCTACCGGAATTTGACGAGATGTTTGAGGTTGAGTGTGATGCATCTAGTCTAGGCATTGGAGCCGTGCTACATCAGAGGAAGAGGCCAGTGGCGTTCTTTAGTGAAAAGATCAGTGGGGCTACACTGAAATATCCCACTTATGATAAGGAACTCTATGCATTGGTCCGGGCCTTAGAGACATGGCAGCATTACTTACTGTCCAAGGAGTTTATCATACATACTGATCACAAGACCCTTAAGCATTTGAGAGGCCATACTTCACTCAAGAGGAGGCATGCTAAGTGGTTAGAGTTCGTGGAAACGTTCCCATACGTGATCAAGTACAAAAAGAGAAAAGAGAACGTGGTAGCTGATGCGCTTTCAAGGAGACACGCCTTGATCTCTACCATGGAAGCAAAGGTGCTCGGCTTTTAGCATCTAAAGGAGCTGTATAAGGATGATCCAGAGTTGGGAGAAGCTTATCAATCATGCGATAAAGGAGCTTTCAGCTCATTCTATTTACACGAAGGGTTTCTCTTCAAGGACAAGCGCCTGTGCATCCCTCAGAGTTCAATGAGAGACTTAATCCTCTAGGAAGCACACAGTGGAGGTCTTTTGGCTTACTTTGGCGTGGACAAGACACTAGCCGTGGTGTTTGATCACTTCTATTGGCCACACCTAAAGAAAGACGTGGAGAGACATTGCGCTAGATGTGTCACTTGCCACAAAGCTAAATCCAGGTTACATCCACATGGACTCTATTTACCTTTGCCTATTCCTAACGCCCCATGAGTGGATTTTCTATGGATTTCGTGCTAGGTTTTCCTAAGATTAGACACAAGGGTTCTATCTTTGTTGTTGTGGATCGATTTTCAAAGATGGTGCACTTCATCCCTTGTGACAAAACCAATGACGCCACACAAACCGCCGATCTGTTCTTTAAAGAGGTGGTACGCTTGCATGGAGTGCCGAGGACAATTGTCTCTGACCGAGACACAAAGTTCCTAAGCCACTTTTGGCGAACCTTGTGGAGAAAGCTTGGTACCAAGCTTCTGTTTTCCACAACTTGTCATCCACAAACGGATGGACAAAGTGAAGTGGTAAACCGTACACTTTTTGCTTTACTTAGAGTTACGCTTGGTAGAAATTTAAAAACTTGGTTAGATTGCTTGACATTCATTGAATTCGCTTACAATCATGCCACTCATTCTTCTACTAAGATGTCACCATTTGAATTTGTCTATGGTTTTAATCCACTAACCCCTCTTGATCTCTCGCCAATTCCCCAAGTTGAGCAAGTTAACTTAGATGGCTTCAGGAAAGGAGAGTTTGTAAAGAAACTCCATGAGAAGGCAAGGGAGAATATTTTAAAGAAGACCAAGGGATACAAAAGACAAGCTGATAAGGGATGCAAGGCCTTGACATTCGAACCCGGAGAATGGGTCTGGCTACACATGAGACCCGAGAGGTTCCCACGCCAAAGGAGTTCCAAGCTTCCGTCGAGAGGAGACGGTCCTTTCAAAGTGCTAGAGAAGATCAATGACAATACATACCGCTTGGAGCTGCCAGTGGAGTTAAACATTTCCCATAGCTTTAATGTTACTGATGTTTCTCCTTATGATGCAGATGAATCAGTTTTGAGGGCAAAACCTTCGGAAGAGGGAGGGAATGATGAGGACATCGGTCCATTCAAGAGTACCGAGCGTGTACCGGTGATCAAGCCTACGCCCATGACACGATCCAAGACCAGGAGACTTAGAGAAGGGTTCAATGCACCTATGGAGACCCTCCTGAACACCATGGAACTAGGAGCTGCGTTCACAACCCCGCCACCACCGACCAACCTCAAAGTTAGCCCCATAGCACCCGAGATAGACATATTGGAGAATTTTGCAAGGATGAGCCTCAAAGAAAACCAGCCTCGTACAACCCAAGTTCAGTCTGTTTACTTGGTAGGAAATGGAGTCCAAAACAACAAGAATCACGTGGAGATCACGTCTGAGCCTTAAATTACCGCGGAAACAAGGCTTGAAGCCGAGAGAGGACAAATGGAGCAAGATGCCGTTCTGGAAGCTAACCAGGGGAAGACAGTTGAAGGTTCCAATCATCTCGACTTCACTGGACCTCAAGAGGATGGAATCACCAAGAAGCCAGTTTGGAACGGACCAGAACCAGACACAACCGCCAAGAAGACATTTCCAGTCATTGCGCGCCAAAACTAGGTATATCCAATTTATACGATTTGTGCAGGTAAGATGACTTGTCCTAGTGGTTCTTAGCACGTCCAGGAGCCCCAGGTTCGAGCCCCAGAAGAAGGCCACGAGCTTAGGCTTAGTTTCTTTTATTTTCTTTTCGTTAATGACCTTTCCTTTTTGAATGTATTTTCCGTTTTTTGCGTTTTGTTAGTTTTCATAGGCTTTATGTTGTCGTTTTGTTTATGCTTTTGGCCTTAGGGCTAGCTGACGAGCTGTTTATAAAGCTCCCCTGCAGCGTTGTATCATTGGTTGCCCTTGATTTCTAATAAAATAACGCAGTTCTTCTCTTTACTCAAGCCGCCGCTTGTCTTAGACCCTTGCTTGTGTTCTTGCGTGTGTGATTCACCGAGACCAAGTGTTCGTGTAGTATCAGAGGTTTCCCATCCCTCTGTGGTGCCATTCGATCCACCCTCACTTCCCCTCAAATCGTCCAACAAGAGAGAGCGTGAAAGGCAGCTTGTTAAACACCATCCGCGGCTCAAAGACTTGTGGATTCAAGCCTTTGTTCTAACACCATCGATCCACCGATCTAGAAGAGAGAGCATGAAAGCCAGCCTCTAGATCCCATCTTCCGCCTGCCATAAGACTCACCACCGGGTCTTATATCACGCCTTGCCCGATCTTCTCCTCGATCTTAGTGTATGTTTGCTTTTACGAACTTCACTAAGTTTCCACAAGCTTCAATATACTCAAAACAACCTCATAATGATGCAAATATGCAAGTAACCATGCAAATGCTAATGCAAAGTGTTCTAGGACCTAAAATGAGATAAATGATGCAAACTAGCCTATTATGAATGTATTATGCATGAAACCTACTCTAAATGCATGCTAAATATGGGATATATATGAGTATATCACAGACCGCTACCATTTCGAGATAATCACGTGTGCCACTCACCGCACCCTAGAGACGGCTCACGAGCGGATCAACATACTCCAACGGTATAACATGTGGCAAGATCGTTCCATCTGCAAGCTCGTGTCGAGCGTGAAGGGAATCAAGGGGCACATGAGGGATCTCAAGGTTCAAATCAAGTGTCTCACGTCCAAGCTGAGAGGATCGTCATCCTTGCCATGGCCACAAGGCCATATGCACTCCGAGGAGCCAGAAGACGAAGAAGAAGAAGAAGGGTCTTAAGAAGCAGACATCCAAATATTTCATGAGAGGCATTCCTTCTCGTTAATGCAAGGGAGCATAAGGCAAGCGAGCCAGGGAGATCCTCTTACCACGAGGGAAGCATTTCGAGGAAGGGACGTGCGAGTCAGTCCCTGATACTGAAATCGGACAACCCATCACTCTCGACCAGTGAGGACACCACGTCTTCATATCATACTGACACCTGAGTTACCACTCCAAATCTCTGTACAGAAGCATTTTTAATTTTTATTTCTTTGAATTTTGTTTGAATTTTAACATTTTTAGGTATGTATTCTTCCTCTCTTCTATCACACAGGGACTATATCATTTAAGTTTGGGGGAGTACATATACATGCATTCACTTAGAATAGGATATCATGCATTCATCTATTTGCATAGAAAAATAACAATTACACCCTTATACCCTATACTCTAAACCTCGACTCTAACCCTTTTTGAACTGTATACTCATGAAACTCATACACTATACTGCAACGGTTATAAGTGGTGGGTCATTGACCAACAGGGACTAAAAGCCCGTTATCAGTAGCTCCGGCGTTGAGACCGTAGGCCTCGCATAACTCCGGGATGGAGAGGTGGTAGGCTTGCTTTCGGAGCTTGAAGGTGAGGTGACCCGTGGATGGGGTTTGAACACTCGGATCTTCATAGGAGAACTCCAAGGTAGAGAGAAAGTGGAGGGTAGCTTTGGGGTATGTGGGGCAGTCCATGCGTGCTAGACAAGCCAGCCCCATGTTCTTTAGCAGATCATCAAAGCCCTCCAACAAGTCGAGCTTTTGCGAGAATTCTCTACTTGCAAACCGGGTAGGTTCAAAACGCAACCTCTCTAGCCTCTTCCTTGTCTTTCTTTCCTCCTTACTCCACTTGACCTCTTCTTCCATGCTTTGGTGTTCGACGATTTGCTGCTCAGCATCTGTGTTTCTCTTTCGTGGTGCCATTGTACCTGAAAGACAAAATCTCGAAAGGAGAATGAGACGAGAGTGATGGTTAGACACAAAGAAGAGGATCAAGCTCTAAAAACCTACATATTGCTTCCAAATTTAGAGAATATTCCAAAATATATTTTCTTAAATTTAGAGGAAAATCCTTTTCTACTATAGAAAAATCTAGGATTTTTCCCCAAACTTAGATAATTTTTAAAATTCGACCACATTCCTTAACAAACTATCTCTATCTACCCCTAATTCCTAGGAAATTCAATGCATCAAAATTCAAATTGAAATACCTTGCAAACGTGGATGCAAAGAGTGAAAAAGAGATCTTCTTTCTCTTCGCAAAACCGAAACCCAAACTCTCTCTCTCTTTTTCTTTGAAATACAATGGTCAAAAACACATATGAGGGGAGAGAGAGATGGCAAGGATTTTAAAGAGAAAAATTTGGACAAATGCAAGTGGGTTGGGGAATTGTGGTCAAGGCACGGTTCTCATGGTCAAAGATGCCACCTTTGATCAAAATTTAAATTTTAAAATGAGCGGGAAAGGGAAAGAGAGGGGAATTTGAAAACTCACCTTGGCATGAGATCGAGTCAAACTTGTCGATCTTGACTTCAATCTCATGCCTATTATGCCTGAAATCGATCGTTCAGATCGATCGTCATCCCGATTTGTTTTGATACGATCTGAAGATCGATTTCTCTCCTCGTTTCGTGGTCCCTAAAGGCCAAGGCTAAGTTTCCCAGATCGAGCTCCAAGGTCGATCTTACGAACGTTTTGGCAGAGATCGAGTAGAGTGATCGATCTAGACATCGATTGCTTTTTCTAGATCGAGTGAACTTGCTCGATCCACACCCCATTTGAAGATTCGTTTTAAAACCACAGGTGGGTCATCCTCTCGAAATCGAGATGTTCACTCGATCAGCCGGTCGATTAAAAATCGAATCGGCCAGAGCCAATCGATTCAGTTGCTCGATCTAGTAAAGATCGATCCATGTCTGGTCGATTCAAGGCTCGATCTCTTGCCCACTTTCCTCCTTCAATGCTCCATGCACTCCCAAGAACATGGCATTCCCTTTCAGCTTGACTCCCCTGATCTACGAAGACACCTTTCTCCTTGCATGGGTTCAGCTTACCGTGATGTCTACTTGGAAGATTTGACCATTCATCGTTGGCTTCTTCACACCATCCTTGATAGTAAACTTGAACTTTGCACCTTTGCCCAAGTGTAGAGAAATTTTCCCGTGCTTTACGTCGATGATGGCACCAGCATTATCCAAGAATGGCCTTCCCAAGACAAGAGGATTTTTGTCCTCCTCATCCATCTCCAAAACGAGAAAGTCGGTTGGAATGGTAACATTGTTAATCTTCAAGGGTAAATCCTCAAGCATCCCTTACGGTAGCCGTATGCTCCTATCAGCTAGGACTAGGGAAACATTACATTCTTTGAAATCTGTGAGAACTAGCTTCCTCGCAATGGAGTATGGCATAAGGTTGATACTTGCTCCCAAATCACAAAGGCTATTCTCAAACTCCAATTTTCCTATGGCGCAAGGTAGTGTAAAAGAACCGGGGTCACCAAGCTTCTTTGGTGTGACCGCCTTTTGAGTGATGACACTACACTAATTCCTCACAACCACAGCTTTTTGTACCTCCAAGGTCAAGGCTAAGTTTCCCATATCGAGCTCCAAGGTCGATCTTACGAACATTTTGGCAGATATCGAGTAGAGTGATCGATCCAGACATCGATTGCTTTTTCTAGACCGAGTGAACTTGCTCGATCCACACCCCGTTTGAAGATTTGTTTTGAAACCACAGGTGGGTCATCCTCTCGAAATCGAGATGTTCACTCGATCAGCCGGTCGATTAAAAATCGAATCGGCCAGAGCCAATCGATTCAGTTGCTCGATCTAGTAAAGACCGAGCCATGTCTGGTCGATTCAAGGCTCGATCTCTTGCCCGCTTCACACTTGCCGAGTAGGGAGCTTTGTGTGGAGGTGCTGGCTTTGCCTTTCTCAAGCTGTGTAATCTTGTTGTTGAGTTGAGCAGCTATTTCGCCGTTGGAGTTGTCTTGCCTAGTTCTCATCTCGGCAAGTTTCTTTTGCAAAGTCAACTCCACATTTGCTTGGCTTTGAAGAAGTTACTTGATAAGTGCTTGAATCGGATCATTACTGGTAGCTTGAGCTTGTGGAGGCTGAACAAATCCAGGGGGTACCCTTTTTTGGCTTGTTGTTGTGGACCTTGAAAGTTGCCTTGTCTAAGTCCTTGGTATGTGTTCTTGTTCACATAACCTCCTTGATTTCCAAACTGTTTTGGTGGGGGTTAGACTTGATCGTTGGGGTTTTCAACGTTGTTGCTTATGTAGGAGAGATTGTTGTTTTGGTTATGCACCGGAGGAGGTGTAATGCCAAACCGATTGGTGTGGGTGTTTGGTGCATCACCCGCACCAATGATCCGTGCAACTCTTGTGACATGGTTGGGGTTTCCATTGCCCCTACCAGCAGAAACATGAGGTGGTGGTATTTCGTCTTGATCAGCCATACCGTCTTCAACAAACTGATCTTGAACCGTTTGATCTCTTTCCCCTCTCAACCGTGCTCTTCCAAGAAGAAGAATGTTGACTAGAAGTGTGAGCAGATTGGTGTCTCCACTAGACCTCAAATTCATGTACCAGAAAACAAACACAAGGAAGTAGAACGATTAGTAACAAAATTTAAATGAAAAACTTAGGCTTGACCAAGTTCCAAATCTTAATGCTTTCCTAATCCAATTTGGCAACGGCGCCAATTGATAAGTAGAGTTTTTCTCTCTTTTTCAATACTCAACACTACTCATGTCATTGTAGTATTTGAGGTTATCAATCCAACTTGGAAAGAAAAGGACACTAAGAATGCAAGAACAAGATTAATCTAAGCCATATGCGAATTTTAATGGATTAAATGGAATTATAAAAACTACTTATGCAAGATAAACAAATCCTAAGAGACAACTAGACTAAAGAAAAATGCTTAAGGCAATTCCAAAAATTGTATAGCAATAAAATATCAAAGCTTAAAGATTTAAAAAATACAAGTGCAAATATTAAAAGATCTCTAGCAACTTAAGCAATAAATGATTGATTCTTGATTTATCAAATATGAAAGAGAGATAATGGGAGATTCAAGGCCGAGGGTTTAGATAATGGGAGATTATAGGTTGGATCTTGGGTTTATACAAAAGTGAATCTTCACAAATATTGAGGTAACTCTAAACCTAAGAAACGATTATAGATCATTCCACGGTTAGTGGTTCCGAACCTTCATCAAACCTTTCCCTCCAAACCCATGGTGTGTGGTGGAAAGGATCGGTTGATGAGCAAGAGAGTGCCGTTCTTAATCTTGGCTTAACAAAACCCTAATCTCCACCATCGTGGCTTAAAAGGAGATAGTTTCTTGGATGGGTTTATGAGATTCCTAAGCCCTCATGAGGTAAGGAAATCTCTATGGACTCAAAGATCTCCATCGATAATCTTTTGGCACTAATCCCTCCAAATCAAGAAGAGTTAAGAGTTATAAACATGCTAAACCTCTAGATCTAAACCCTTAAACCTCCCTAAACCCCTCGGCCTCAAACCTTAAAGTTACTATTAAGGAGTGCTTAATCATAGTTAAGCACTCCTTAATAACAAGATTCGAAATGGTAAACATGATTAACGTTAAACAGAAAGAAGATTAAGATTAAAAAGACAAGTTCTTGTTTATAGAAATCTAAGAGTGCGATTACAAAAACTTAAAAACCTTAACAATGGTGGCAAGAAAAAAAGAGGAAGAAGGCAAAAAGTATAAAGATAAGATATCCCTAAAAATAATGGTTTTAGCTATTTATAGCAAAAGGGAAATGGTCCCCTCGCAAGAGGACAAAACGTGAGCTGGTGGATAAGGAAGCGCGCCTGGAGAGAAGAGATCGAGCTGAGTCATTGATCTCTTGCCCGATCTTGGACTGGGAACGGGTTCACTCGCTCGATCGTCGGCTCGTTCTAATCCCATGATCGACCCTCTTGCTCGATTGTCGGGTCGTTTCGATCTAGATCAATCTTCCATTCTTCATGGGTAGTGTCTTCGGGCCTGTACGGTCGCACGACCTGTCTTGCACAATCTAAGCTTTGTTCTTCTCCTTGAAATGGTCTCGGTTCCTCGATCTTGTGGTATAGATCGACCCGCCTTGCCCAATCTTCTCCTCGATCTCAGTGTATGTTTGTTTGTCCGAACTTCACTAAGTTTCCACAAGCTTCCCTTCGAACCTCAGCATGTCCATGCATCCACCACAGCTCCAATGTACTCAAAACAACCTGATAATGATGCAAATATGCAAGAAACCATGCAAATGCTAATGCAAAGTGTTCTAGGACCTAAAATGAGATAAATGATGCAAACTACCTTATTATGAATGTATTATGCATGAAACCTACTCTAATGCATGCTAAATATGCGATATATATGAGTATATCACAGACCGCTACCATTTCGAGATTATCACGAGTGCCACTCACCGCACCCTAGAGACGGCTCATGAGCGGATCAACATACTCCAACGGTACAACAAGTGGCAAGATCGTTCCATCTGCAAGCTCATCTCGAGCGTGAAGGGAATCAAGGGGCACGTAAGAAATCTCAAGGGTCAAATCAAGTGTCTCACGTCCAAGCTGAGAGGATCGTCATCCTCGCCATGGCCAAAGGCCATATGCACTCCGAGGAGCCAGAAGACGAAGAAGAAGAAGAAGGGTCTTATGAAGCAGACATCCAAATACTCTAGGAGAGGTATTCCTTCTCGGTAATGCAATGGAGCATAAGGCAAGCGAGCCAGGGAGATCCTCTTACCACGAGGGAAGCATTTCGAGGAAGAGACGTGCGAGTCAGTCCCAGATACCGAAATCCGACAACCCATCACTCTCGACCAGTGAGGACATCACGTCCTCATATCACATTGAAACCTGAGTTACCACTCCAAATCTCTGTACATAAGAATTTTTATTTTTTATTTCTTTGAATTTGTTTGAATTTTAGCAATTTTAGGTATGTATTCTTCATCTCTTCTATCACACAGGGACTGTGTGATTTAAGTTTGGGGGAGTACATATACATGCATTCACTTAGAATAGGATATCATGCATTCATCTATTTTCATAGAAAAATAAAAAAAATTGAAATATTACACCACAAAAAGAAAACCATTTACTTGCATTTTCATTTTAGGATTGAGTCTAGATGCATTCATTTAGAATTCATAGCATTCACATAGGGTGTAAATTGTAGTAAATCCTTGTAAATAGCTATTTTTAAATCATGAAGTCAATGCCTTGGTTCTTGTTTGTTTGATTCATTCTGAATTAGACTGAATATAAGGCAGCACCATATTTGGAATTCATCTTGTAAAATTCAATCTTATCTAATGCATTGTGACTTGAACAACTTGAACCGCAAATGTTAAAAAATAATAATCTTGTTCATGCTTGTCATCAGCTCATAGATTTCACTTGGACTTTCTTTTTCCTTTATACCACACTTTACTAGTCCAGGTACTAGACCACACCCAAACCTTAACCTTTGCTTGAAACCATAAATATTTTTGAGAGCGTATGTGAGGCCTTTTCATAAATTTTTGAATCTTCTTAGGCAAAAATTATTGGGTTTAGGATGACAATGTTGAATTCTCAGGTAGACGTTGGATCACAAATCGAGTCAACAATAGACTAGGAAGGCTGGGTTCTGAATGTTTATCTAAGGAAGGAGAAGAAAGGAAGAGGAGTTCACTGAGTCAGACGGGGACACATAACAGGAGATGACGACTATAAAAAGAAGCTCAAAACAAAAGAAGAAAAGGCGATTCCAAAGAAATAAAGAAAGCCAAAACATCAAAGTCAAAACCGGCCAACAACACCAAAGGTGAAACACAAGGAACACAACAAATGGATCCATAAAGCCAAAACCGATCTCCAACAAACAAGAAGTCCCCCAAAGATGACCATACAAGGTAAAACGAGGAGTGAAAACGGGTAAAAGGCGAAATATTTAAGAAAAGGATAGCCTAGGAATGAACATATTAGACTAAGGTAGAAAACAAGTAGGTGCTTGGGTAGATGAGAATTTATCCTTGTATGCATCCATTATTTTTGTCGTTAAACTTTTGCATTAAGAAGATTCCTTCATTGAGTGATCCCAGCTAAACACTTAACCCGTTCGCACTACGAGTTCAACTACAGCTCGTGACCTGACCCTTAACCAAGTGAGTTGACTGATAAGCATGAACAGGATCCAAAATTTTCAAATGAATGTTAAAAGGAAATGGGAATTTGAATGTGCATCTAGGTTGAGATTGATTTTGCTTGATATGTGATGAATGTGATTAAAGCTTTTTGAGTAAATAGAATTCGGTCTCCATCCTAGAAACATGAATCTAGATATTGATTTGATATCTTTTAAATGGCGTTTTGGATTAGGATTTACACTCTCTTTTTCAAACTTCACCCCTCCGGTTGGCTTTTGCTTGAGGACAAGCAAAAAAGCAAGTTTGGGGATGTTCGTATCCCTACAATTTACACCTTTTTCACATGCATTTCATACTAGTTAGGATCTCATGCATTGCACGGAGTGTTTTCTCAGGAACTAAGGTGTATGGAGGTCATCCAAAGAAGAAAGGTCCAAAGAGGGATCAAGAAGGAGGATATGGACGTATTCCCACACGATATCGGGCACGGATCACGGCTCCTTAGCCGATACGGGCAAGCACAATGGCGAACCTCGATGTGTAACAGCGACTTGATCTTGACGAAGATACCCCGAAGTGAAGATCACACAAGGTGTTCCTCGAGAACGGATATCGAAGCAAGGCATCAGCAATAGCCCGATATTGGCAGCAGGCAACAGACTTCACAACGGCACGATCCCGAAATCAGTCCCCGATATGGAGGTTACCCGAAGAACACAACGACTTAGCATTTCGGCTTGCTTCCACGACAAGAAGCCGATACGCTACAGTCCAAGATAGTACCTATTTCGGGCAAGTGGTCCCAACATGTAGGGTGTTTCCTCTTTGGTGTATAAATCCACATTGTTCCCCACGCTTATCTATCTTTCTCGTTTGATAACATGCATATTTTACCTATTTTTACAATAATAAGTGAGTGCTTTAATAAGCATTTCACTAAGATTTTAATGCATAAACACTAGTTTCGAGTATTTGGTTGTTCAAAACTCTTTTCAGGTAATATTAGCAAAAGACGCATATTTTGAAGTAAAATAGACAACTTTGGAAACAGTGCTCGAGGACATAAGTTCAACATCAGACGAAGGACTTCCCACCACAAGATAAAGCTCATTTTTGGAGACAAGGTAGCCTTATCAGCTGTCTTTCACCTCGAAGTGGTTTGAGAACAATCCCACGTTTGGATCTCAAGTTATGAAGGAAGGAAGATGGTCCGTCAAGCACCCGGAAGACCAAGCTGGCCGCGCCACGTCCTGACCAGGTGACCAGTGGCTGCGCCACGGCCGGTCGCTCGGGCAGCCAGCCACTTGACGATTCCTGAGCCCATTCGAAGCCCAACTTAAACCCGCCTGATTTCTTTTTTTACAAGCACTTAAGTTGATTTTCCTTTTCTCGTTTAATATAGAATTATTTGACACCCTTCTCTATAGAAGACTTTGCTCTCTCTTCTTTTGTTTCAGCAAAAATTGTGACACTCACCCAAACACCCCAATTCTCCGCATCTTTGGTTGCTCTGATTCTTTGTTTTGCAGTTGACCTCCTCCATGTGGTTCAATACCCTAATTACTACACCGCACGCTGTGCACTTGCAGCTTAAGGTCCTACAAATTCAAAGCTCGACGAGTCCGCAAAGAAATCTTCCAATTTCGGACGACTATTTAGACCCCATCATCGTTCTACTTTTACATTTTCAGCTTTCATTGTAACCAAAACTCTTAGGTTTTCTTTCGCAGTTAAAGCTTGTTAAAAGCTTGAACCTTTTATGATATTTTGAAGTTATCAAGTCTTGTTTCAAAGCATTTCTTGTTAAAGCTTCTTTATTTTTCTTTTTTTTGACTATCTTACGAGTTATGAGTCGTCTTCTTATCCCTACGGATCTTGAGTTTTCTCTAATGGCGCGTGAGTAGTCTTTTTAAGGGTTTTGATTGGTTAAAAGAACCAAGGGACTCTCGGATTTACATATCTTGCTTAGCTAGAACATAAAGTTAGATTCTTTCTTGTTTAACATTCTCTATGCTTAGTCTAGGCTGATCATCTAGTCTAAAGACCTTAGGAGGCTTGACATGAACGCCACGTGCTTGCTTAGCCAAACCCAAAAACAAGAGTTTGATATTTTCTAGCCTAAGACATTAGTTGTCTAGGAGATCTTACGGTTCAATAGGGACGATTTAGCATGCTTGTTTCTTCTATTATACCGCTTTGCGAAAGCTAGTCTATGGTGATAGAGATTCAAAGAGGTTAGACCCAAACGCCATGGGCTAAACGTCTTGTGGATCCTTTTACCTAAGAATCACCATCTAAAGGTCAAGTTTTGATGTGATCCAAAAGCTTAAGCTTGTTAGATAATCCGAGAGTCACCTAGTTCCCAAAACCCATCTTGATCCTTCTTTTATTATAAAGTTTATCTCTTTCAATGTTTAAACCATTAATTCTTGCTCAAGTAGTCTAAAATTCTTATTTTTATGGTCTTGATTGACACAAGATCCAGTCTTTAGTCATTTTTAGTAGTAAAGTCACAGCCTTTACTCATTTCAAACTTGACTCATAACACCGATATAGCTGAAATGTCAACTAAACAACCTCAAATGGATTGATACCCCATACACTATTGATAAGAGGATTTTTTATTGTTCTAAAACAATTACTCAAACTCACTCATGTCATTGTAGGTATTTGAGGATCAATCCATATGGGTTTTATTGTGACAATATGAATAGATAAAACTCCTTAATCTAAGCAAGCATAAAAGTTTTGAGGTTTAACTAACAACCTAAGTGATCAAACCAACCAAACAAACCAAACAAAAGTTACTAACACCTTAATTAAGCAATAAATGCACTAATCAAGCAATTCAAAGACTAATTAACTACTAAACGAGATTATCAACTGACTAAAATGAATTCAAGGATGGGGTTATCAATCTAAGGTATTCCAAGAACCAATCTTTGATGTCAATCAATCACAAAATATGTTAATCCCTAAGCTTAGAACTCAAAAGCAAGACTAATCCACTCTCATGGTACTAATCCCTTTACCAATCATCATAATCAAGAACAAACTCTCATTTGTGAAAAGAAAGCTAACAAGCATTATGAAACCGTTCTAATTTGCTAATAAGCACCCTATAAAATCACTTTCATGAGTTAGAAATGTAAATCCCTTGTTTAGTTGGTTGGGGAATTTCTACAAACACCTTGTGGGTGGGAAATTCCCTAAGGCCTAGCTTTACCTTGATCATGGCTAAACTAGCATTTAGATCACTAAATAAGGAGGGAAATTAGAAGATCTAACCCTAGACATTAAGATCAATCCTTAAAACACCCTAAATCTAACCCATCTTTAGATCCTAATGAAACTACTCACTAATCATGATTAGACCCTCAAATCCTATGAAAGAGATGAAGATAAACATGATTAGAGAGATAGAGAATGAAAGATTAACAAAGATAAGTACCAAAATTGCATAAACTCAAATAAAAGTCTTACAAAATCACTTAGAAAGTAAAGAGGAAGGTTTTCTAAGTAAGAACTAAAGATTAAAAGATACTTTAGGTCATCTAGACTATCTCCAGGACTTCGGCTTGCTTGTATCGAACTTGTTAGCTCGATACAAACGGTCGATACGCCTCCTTCCGAACTCCGGGTGGACTTGTATCGAGCTTGCTAGCTCGATACATATGCTCGTTGTGCGCGACCCGTCCTCCATGCCAGACTGTATCGAGCTTGGTAGCTTGATATGTTGCTAAAAATTCTCTCCTTCTCTTTTTGGCCTCTTCTATTCCTCCTCTTTGTCATCCATCTCTCCATTTGGTCCTCCAAGCCTCCAAAATACCTAATAAGGACTCAATATGTATAAAGATGCAACAACCTAAGCTAAAGCTTACTAAACTCTAATATGAATGCAAATGGGACTAAAAGTGGCTAAATGAATGCAAAAGAAGATGTAAAGCTATCCTAAATGAGTGCTAAAACATGCTAAATTATGAGTATATCAACTATACTGCAACGGTTAGTGGTGGGTCATTGAACTCCCTAACAGGTTAAAAGCTTGTTACCAGTGCCTCGCAAGAGCACTTTGTTTTGAGTCACTTAGCTTAACTTTCCTTGTTTCTTTTTCAGTGTGAAAGGGGGAAATGAACACCCCTTGATCATGTGGGAGGATTCTTACTTTCCTTGATCACATAGTTGAAATCAGCCAGAGACACATGGGGGACTCCTTCTTTGCTTGCCTTAACACCCTTTTGATTGGTCAAATCGGTGTCCTTAATCACCTTGACGTAAGCAAAGGGTTTAGTCTTTCCCATTCATCTCGGATTGTATACCATCTGATATGTGTATATTTTGCATCATTTTAGCATCCATATAGTATACGTTTTTCATCATTTTTAGAGTCTAATATAGCATTATAGTGTTGCATTTGATCATTTAGAGTCCTAGAGTGTTCTTGCATGGCACTTGCATGTTTTGCATTGTTCTTTGCATGTTTTGGTACCTTATTAGGTGAAAAGGACGCTTGGGAGTTGAGGATGCACTTGGAGAATGATGCATGACACATAGAAGGGACAAGAGGCAACAAAAGGATGAAGAAGAAGGTTTCTGGCAACAGATCGACGAAGCAGATCGATGAAGCTCATCGATCCACTTTTCCAGGGAGCCAGATCGACGAAGAAGATCGATGAAGCTTCGTCGATCCACATTTCCAGGGAGCCAGATCGACGAAGAAGATCGATGAAGGTTCGTCGATCCACATTTCCAGGGAGCCAGATCGACGAAGAAGATCGACGAAACACGCCGAACCAGAAGCCGTGACCAAGAGCACGGATCGACGAAGAAGATCGACGAGTTGTCGATCCGTTTTATTTTTGGTGATGGATCGACGAAACAGATCGACGAGCACGTCGATCCATCACCAGACGAACTCTTTTTCTTCATTTTCATGGGTCCCCCTATAAATACTCTTTAGACCTAATTTTTATCTTAAGTCTTTTTCTCTGAGTTCTTAGTCTAAACTTCTAGCCATTTTTGGCAAATACCTTGTTTATGTTTTGGATTTTGAGTTAATGCAATATCTCTTTTAGATTTCTTGTTTATTTCTTCTCTAATCATGTTTTGCTTATCTTCTCTCTTTGATTTGATGGGCTTAATCATGATTAGTGAGTAGTTTCCATAGGAACTTAGGGATGGGTTAGATTTAGGGAATTTTATTGGTTCAATCTTGCAATCTAGGATAGATTCTTCCTAATCTCTTCTTATTAAGTAGTTCTTAATGCCAAATGGCTAATCTTTGCCATTTTGGGATCTTAGGCATTTCATCCACCCACCAAGTGTTTGATGGAATGCTTGAACCAACTTAATAAGAGATTTACATATTCTAGCCTAAGACATTAGATGTTTAGAGTGTTTATCATACCATTTAGACTTGTTATTAATGCTTGTTGATTATCCTAATGCTAACACATCATTAGTTCATTAGGGTAATTAACAAAGGGATTTGAGCCACACATCATGGTCTTATCTTGATTAAGAGTTCTAGGTATAGAGTTTGCTTGATTAGTAGCTTAAATGATTGCAAGAATGTTCCCTTAAGTTCCCAAATCAATGATTCCATCCCTAGGTTTCGATTTAGTATAATTGATAATCTTGCTTAGTAGTAATCATTGCTTAGTTTCTTGATTAGCTTCAATTAAGGTTTAGTTTCTTAGCTATTGCTTAAGTAGTGTTTCTTTTAGTTTGTGCTTTGGTTTTAATTATCATTTGTCACTTGAATTGTCAATTTAGCTTAGCTTAGATAAGACTTTGTATTCTTAGTGCAACCAATCTCCCAAGATGGATTGATAACCTCAAGTATTGCAATGACATGAGCAATTGAGGAATTGCTTGCAAGGCTAAAAAGGCTTGTATCAATTTGGCGCCGTTGCCATATTGGGATTGATTGGTCATTAAGATTTGAGTTTTGTCTTAGACTAAGTATTACTTTTGTGTTTATTGACCTTCCACTTTTCTAAATTTCAGTTTCTCTTGCATGCATTTGAGGTCAAAAGGGGACAACTTCCAAGGATTTCAAGAGATTGATCAATTGGAAAGGGTTGCTAGACTTGCAAGAAGGGAAGCTGCAAGGTTAGAGAGGTTGAGAATGGAAGAGCAACAAAGAGATCAAGCTCCTCCTATGAACATGGCGCATGAGCAAGCACCAAGGGGCAATGGAAACCCCTTGCATGCGCCTAGACAAGGGAGGACTATAGGGGCTGGTGATGCTCCAAACATTCACCAAAATCGATATGGTATTCAACCTCCACCGGTTCAAAACAATACCTTTGAAGTGAAGCCAGCTTTCATCTCTATGGTTCAACAAGACAAATTTCATGGGTTGCCAATGGAAGATCCTCTAGATCACTTGGACAACTTTGATAGAGTTTGTGGCTTATTCAAGATGAATGGTGTGAGTGAAGATGCCTTCAAACTAAGACTCTTTCCCTTCTCTCTTGGGGATAGAGCAAGGCAATGGGAGAAAACTTTGCCCCAAGGTAATATCACTACTTGGGATGAGTGCAAGGAAGCTTTCCTCTCTAAGTTCTTCTCCAACTCTAGGACCGCCAAGTTGAGGAATGAGATCTCTAGCTTCACTCAAAAGAACAATGAGTCCTTCAATGAAGCTTGGGAAAGATTCAAGGGCTACACAATGCAATGCCCTCATCATGGCTTCTCACAAGAGTCTCTACTAAGCACCATCTATAGAGGTGTTCTACCTAAGATAAGGATGCTTCTTGATACAGCTAGTAATGGGAACTTCTTAGGAAAAGAAGTAGATGATGGTCTAGAGCTTGTGGAGAATCTTGCCTTGAGTGATGGTAATTATAATGAGGATTATGATAGAGCTCCAAGGGGAAGTGAGTATGAATCTACAAAGAAAGAGATAAAGTCTCTTCATGAAAAGATGGATAAGCTCATGACCTCCAACCAAAGGCATGTTCATTTTGTTGGTGAGTATCAAGAGGAATGTGATGATGAAGCTAGGGCTCAAGAGTGTGAAGAAGTGGTCAATTTCGTGTCTGGCCAAGGAGGTTACAACAACAACTACAACAACAACTATAAGGGAAACAACAATCTCTCTTATAGAAGTAATAATGTTGCTAACCCCCAAGACCAAGTCTACCCTCCACAAGCCACTCAAAACAAGCCTTTTGTACCTTACAACAACCAACAAAAGGGCTATGCTTCCAACTCAAACTACCAAGGAGGAAACCAAGGCAACTATGGAGGTCAAAAGTACAACCCTCCACAAGACAATGTTCAGCTAATGCTTCAACAAATACTCCAAGGTCAAGCTCACAATGATGCTAACATGGGTAAGAAAATTGCTGAAATTCATACAAGAATGGATTCTTCACTCAATGAGCTTGCTACTCAAATAGGAGGTCTCCAACAAAAGTTCAAGCAATTAGAGAAAGGCAAAGCTTCTAGCTCCAATTCTCAAGGCACTTTACCGGGTAAACCCGAATCTAACCCAAAGGAGTATTGCAATACTATCTCCACTATTGATGAGGATGAATATGAGCTTGTTGTGCAAGAGTTTGAACACCTATTTGAGGATCCTTGTGATACATCTCAATTCAATGAGGACATTGAAGTTCAAGTTGGGGAGGTAACCATTCAAAATGACTCCATGGTTATTGCTACAAAAGTTGGTAAAGAAGTGTGTGATGAAGCCAAGACTTCTACAAAGGCAAGAGTTGAGGGGAATATAAGAGAAGTGGCCAAGAAGAGTGAAGAAAGAGCTTGTGATCTCCTTATCTATAAGCCACCACTCCCATACCCTGAGCGAATTTTAACTAAGGCACAAAAGAAAGAGCTCTCAAGCTTTAGAGGAAGTATGGAGAAAGTTGGTGCACCTTTGCCCAAGGGGGAGAGTTTGTCTCAAGTCAAGGATCAACTAAGGTTCATCAAAGACTTGCTAGCTAATAGGGAAGAAGTAGAAGAGCTGATGAAAAGCCTTGATCCACCAAGCACAACAAAGGATGCGCCCAAGACTATTCCAAAGCTCGGTAATCCCGGAAAATTTTTGATTTCTTGCTCTCTTGGGAACTTGAAGATTGATGAAGCTTTATGTGATTCGGGATCAAGTGTCAATGTGATGTCCCTTGAGTTGTCAAAGAGTCTTGGGATTACAAGCTTAAAGAAGTATCCATCACCTATCACCTTTGTTGATGCTTCCTCAAGGCAACCTATAGGCCTTGTAGAGGATTATCCATTGAAGATTGGTGAGTGTCTTATTCCAACTGACTTCATAGTCATGGAAATGGTTCAAGCAACGAGGCTGCCTCTACTCCTAGGAACTCCCTTCCTCAATACAGTTGGAGCAAGCATTGATTTCGCTAACAAGAGGGTGGTTCTCAAGAGTGTGAATGACAAGGTCTTCTATCCCATGAGGCTTTCTACCTTTGGTTCTTGTGGCACAATCACATGTGCTACTATGGAAATTGATGAAAAACCACCATACACAAAGGAGCAGCTGATGGGATTCACTTGTGTGATGCTGGAGGATAAAGACACCATGGACCACAATGAGTATGATGGGGCAAGCTTTGATGGTAAATGTCTTCTTGCTATGTTTGATGGGATCAATGTGAAGGGGCACGTAGTTGAGCCACCAAAGATTGCACGAAAGAGGTCTAAGAAGAAGAAGAAGGTGCTACAAGCTAGAACAAGCACCATGTTCATCAAGAAAGGAGAAAGAATCCCAAACCCTCTCCTTGATCACACTCTAGCCTAAAAGGTTTGCAAAGTCAAGCTTAGAGACTTTAAACAAGCGCACTTGGGAGGCATTCCCATGGTTATCCTTATGTATATATTCTTGTTTAGTACTATGATTATGTTTCCTTGAGTTTGTGTAAGTTTCAGGTTAAGTATAGGGGATCTAAACTTGAAGAGAAAAGTGTGGAGAAGGTCTCTGAAAATGGATCGACGACGAGGATCGATGAGACTCGTCGATCCATTTTTCCAGGGAGATGGATCGGTCAAGCAGATCGACGAGTGTTCGTCGATCTAAAATTCCAGGGAGCCGGATCGGTGAGATGGATCGACGAGGGTTCGTCGATCTAAAAATCCAGGAGCACGGATCGGCCAACTAGATCGACGAAGGACGTCGATCCATTTTTAAAAAAAAAAAAAAAAAAAACAGATCGACGACATTGATCGACGACCACGTCGATCCATTTTTAAAAATTCAGGTTTGCTTGACTTTTTCCCTTCCTTTGACCGACTTACTCTGAACCGAATCTTGAAATTTAAAAACCCTCTTCCCCCTTGTCTCTCTCATAAATCGCGTTTCATAAAGCCTAAGAACAAGAAAACTTTTTTTTCTTCTTTCTCTCTCAATTCTCAATCAAAATCTTTGATTCCAAGTGCATAATTCTCGAAATTGTTGGCTAATCTCTATTTCTTAGTGAATTTCGGCCATCTCTTTGCAAGGAAACAAGGTTTGCCTTCTTATCCTTCTACTTACTCTTGAAATTCTCCTTAAGCATGAATTGGGAATTTGGATTGATAGATAGGCTTTGAATGAGTTAATTGAGTTGGGTATAGTTGAATATTGGTTTGGGTAATGATTGATGAAGCTTTTTCAAGGATTTACATGGAAAATTTGGGTTTTTGAAAAGCATTTCTCTAGAATTTCAATGGGTTCCGAAAATTCAAATTTTTGCCTAAGTGATGTTCAAAATTTTGGAATTTGGTTTCTCTAAACTAGTTTTCCAATGCTATATATATAATTAGGCTAGAATCCTATTGAATTTTAACTCTTGATTACCTAGAGGAAGTTTAATTTTGAAATTCCTTGTTAAAATCCTTGTTTGCTAAGAGAGAATTTGAGTTGGGATTGTTTCTTGCTCCACCTCAATTGCCATAGAGTTTTAAAATTCTTGTAGCCTCCATGTAATTTCTAGGCTTGCATGTTTGTTGCTTGCAAGAATTTCAAATTTCTATGATGCTCACTCTTCTCCAAGATTTTCGGTTTTATAGGTGATACATGGGGAGAACAAGAGGTGATGCTAGCAAGAGGGAAGGCAAGAGGCCTGTGGTGGAAGAAGAAGCTCCCGAAGAGAGTCCTCCGGTTATGAGAAAGCTGTCTAGCAAGGGAGATGTTAGCAAGGAGAAGGCCAAGCAAAAGAAAGCTGAGAAATCCGTGGCATCGAACCCTACTCCTTCATCCATCTATAAGTCCCTCATGGAGATGCCTTTCAAGGGGACCAAATATCCGGATCATGAGCTGCTTGAGGAGCTGGGTCTCTTGGAAGATGTGACAGAAATTTTCAGAAACTTGGGGTGTGAAAGATGGTTCAACCGCTCTTACCCAAGCCACCAAGAGGAGACATGCCAATTCCTCTCAACTTTGAAGGTGATAACATCAAGCTCAGCTGGCATTGATACCGAAAAGGATGGGTTCGGATTCATCAAGTTTCGAGTTCACAACAAGTCATACAAAATGGGCTTCAAGAAGCTTGGTGAGGTGCTTGGTTTTGATGATGGGACAGGGATTGGTTCGCGGTTGAATGTTCAGAAGTCGGAGTTGGATAGGCTTTGGGGTTTGCTTGGTAGCGGGACTTACAAGACCGGGAAAGTTAAGAGCAAACTCATCCGACACCCAGCAATTCGCTATGCACACAAGGTACTAGCTCACACTTTCTTTGCCAAAAAGGAGGCTGTGATAGTAGCAGCTGAGGAGTGGGAGATGTTAGATGTTGGGCTTAAGGGAATAATCCGCTACCTCTACGACTATGAGATGCGAGGTGACTCTACCGGGAATGGCTTGGTTCAGATTTGGGTTGCCCATGCAGAGAGTTATCACAGCAAGGCTATAGCTAAGAAGAAGGATAGCCACCATCTAGCCATTGGGGGCATGATCACTCCCATCCTTGAAGAAGTGGGCATCAAACTAGGAGAACCCACAGCTGATGAGCAATACATAGACTCTTCCTACCTCATCAAGGGTCAATTTTTGGTGAAAGAGGGAAAGAGCTTCAGGTACAAGTTCAATGTGGGGTTGCTAAAGCAAGCTACGATCAAGCTACCATGCATTCATCTCACCACACTAAGGGAGAGGGCAAATGCAGCTTTCACTCCAACTGATGATCAGCTTGAGGACATTGAGACTTTCCCTATGGCCTATTGGGACACTACTCATGAGCCATACCAAGCGCCTCCCACCTATGGTAGTGAGAGGTACTTCTTTGACCCCTATGAGAGCACAAACCAAGGAGAGCCTTCAAGAAAGGCTCATGAGCACATCAAGCTTCTTCAAAGGTGGAACAAGTGGCAAGACAAAACCATAAGGAAGCTTGTGAAAACCGTCAAGGACATGGGGAAGCAAATCAAGTTCCTCACAGCCAAGGATCAAGGAGTCTCATCTTCAAGGCATCAAGGAGGTCAAGATGAGGATCAAGAAGGAGATAGCCACATGGAAGAGAGGCGCCACTCTTTTCAAGGAGTCTCTAGTGAGCCGAGAGGTGAAGATGAGCCACGCCCCTCCTCCCATGAGACTAGAAGGCGCAGGAAGAGAGTCATGAGATCTCCCACTCCACAATCAAGCAATCCATCCTACTCCATGGAGTCATCCTCCTCCTCCTCCATGCGTTTTTAAACAAGGTACCCATTCTAACCATTATATATACCATCTAGCTTTTATTTCCTTTTCATTTTGCATTGTTGAAATCTTCTCCAAGCTTGGATTACACAAGAGACTGTGTAATTTAAGTTTGGGGGAGTATGGTATTTGACATTGTGTTTTGTGAATCTTATTTTTCCTTCTCATGCATTTTGAGTCTCATGCATACATCTAAGGCATAGAAAAACCAAAAAAATGAACAAAATTTTCGAAAATTTCAAAAAAAAAAAAAAACATGTAGTTGCATTTTCATTTGTGAAATAAGTAGGATTGAGTCTAGCTTTCATATAGGATTGCATTCTTGCATAGGGGACAATGATGATTTTTCCTTGTAAGGTGCTTAGCTCATGAATTAGTTCAAGGCCCTAGTTATTAGTTGTTTGATGCTTTGTGTGCAAGCTTTGAAAGTTAAAGTTGAACCCTACTTGGACCTCACCATTTGCAACTTAAGTTTTAATTGAAGCAAGCTTTGAATAGCAGCCAACTCTATTGAACTTGAACCTAATTTTGACAAGTAATTATCATGGTTATGCATTGCTAGAGAATTTGTGGATACCACATACATATTTGGGTTATCTTCTTTCCTTTTACCACTCTTGTTGACCCAAATAGCCGACTTGCATCTTGAGCGGTTAAAAACGAATTCCCCAAACTAAGCTTCCTTTGAAACCTCTTCCTTATTGAGTGCATTAGGCCTTTTTCCATCTTGTGAACTTAGCAAAAAGTGTTGAGTTTAGAGCGACAAGGATAGGCTTTCATGTAGCTAGCTCGCATACAATGAGCTAGATGATAGGTTAGGATTCTTGGGTGGGAAATTTGTTTGATATTTGATGAAGAACAAGAAGTTTGGGCGAAGTTGTGGTTGTGAAAGGGGGAAAAACGAAAATATTTGGGACAAGTGTTGGCAATGTATAATATGCTCTAAGTATTAAGAAGAGAAAAGAAATCCTCTAGAAAAGTTAAGTAAGAGAGCCAAGAAAAAGAAAAAAATATGGCTAAGTTGTTATGAAAAGAGGATAGCAAGTTGTAATTGAAAAGAGAAAGAGCTTGAAGTAAAAGTGTGCCAACACTTGAGGTTGTAGAAGATGTTTTCCCCAAGTATTTGAAAGAAGGAAAGGGAGAAAGTGGTTTGAGCTTATGGGTTTGGCAAATTGCCTTGTAGTGGGTAGCTTAGGGTGGATTTGGTGAGTGAGCTTAAAAGAGAAAATGAGAGTAAGAATGATTGTGTTACAAGGGGTAGATGGAAGTTTGTCCTTGTATGCATAGGTTGCTTTTTACTCTTAGCATTTTGCCAAAGTTCACATGTTCATAGAGAGATCCCTTGCAATGGAACCCCAAGAAGTTGAGATCATTTTTATCTCAAAACCATACCCCAAAAAACAAACCAAGTTTTCTAGCAATGTATGATTCATGATCCATGGTTACAACTTAATGAATGTTAAAGAGTTGGTGAAAATGAAGGCTTGTGTAGGTTAAGGCTTGGGTTCATTTGAATGAGTATGGGTATGGCTAGACCTTTTGGAGTAGAAGTTTGCATAGAAAGCATCCTAGAACTAGTAACTAGGACCATTGAATTGATTCATTTGCTAAACACCTTTGGATATGAGTCCCCACTTTCAAACCTCTCTCCTAGCTTGTGTTTTATTTGCTTGTGGACAAGCAAAAGGCAAGTTTGGGGGAGTTGATATGTGTATATTTTGCATCATTTTAGCATCCATATAGTATAAGTTTATCATCATTTTTAGAGTCTAATATAGCATTATAGTGTTGCATTTGATCATTTAGAGTCCTAGAGTGTTCTTGCATGGCACTTGCATGTTTTGCATTGTTCTTTGCATGTTTTGGTACCTTATTAGGTGAAAAGGACGCTTGGGAGTTGAGGATGCACTTGGAGAATGATGCATGACACATAGAAGGGACAAGAGGCAACAAAAGGATGAAGAAGAAGGTTTCTGGCAACAGATCGACGAAGCAGATCGATGAAGCTCATCGATCCACTTTTCCAGGGAGCCAGATCGACGAAGAAGATCGATGAAGCTCATCGATTCACATTTCCAGGGAGCCAGATCGACGAAGAAGATCGATGAAGGTTCGTCGATCCACATTTCCAGGGAGCCAGATCGACGAAGAAGATCGACGAAACACGCCGAACCAGAAGCCGTGACCAAGAGCACGGATCGACGAAGAAGATCGACGAGTTGTCGATCCGTTTTATTTTTGGTGATGGATCGACGAAACAGATCGACGAGCACGTCGATCCATCACCAGACGAACTCTTTTTCTTCATTTTCATGGGTCCCCCTATAAATACTCTTTAGACCTAATTTTTATCTTAAGTCTTTTTCTCTTAGTTCTTAGTCTAAACTTCTAGCCATTTTTGGCAAATACCTTGTTTATGCTTTGGATTTTGAGTTAATGCAATATCTCTTTTAGATTTCTTGTTTATTTCTTCTCTAATCATGTTTTGCTTATCTTCTCTCTTTGATTTGATGGGCTTAATCATGATTAGTGAGTAGTTTCCATAGGAACTTAGGGATGGGTTAGATTTAGGGAATTTTATTGGTTCAATCTTGCAATCTAGGATAGATTCTTCCTAATCTCTTCTTATTAAGTAGTTCTTAATGCCAAATGGCTAATCTTTGCCATTTTGGGATCTTAGGCATTTCATCCACCCACCAAGTGTTTGATGGAATGCTTGAACCAACTTAATAAGAGATTTACATATTCTAGCCTAAGACATTAGATGTTTAGAGTGTTTATCATACCATTTAGACTTGTTATTAATGCTTGTTGATTATCCTAATGCTAACACATCATTAGTTCATTAGGGTAATTAACAAAGGGATTTGAGCCACACATCATGGTCTTATCTTGATTAAGAGTTCTAGGTATAGAGTTTGCTTGATTAGTAGCTTAAATGATTGCAAGAATGTTCCCTTAAGTTCCCAAATCAATGATTCCATCCCTAGGTTTCGATTTAGTATAATTGATAATCTTGCTTAGTAGTAATCATTGCTTAGTTTCTTGATTAGCTTCAATTAAGGTTTAGTTTCTTAGCTATTGCTTAAGTAGTGTTTCTTCTAGTTTGTGCTTTGGTTTTAATTATCATTTGTCACTTGAATTGTCAATTTAGCTTAGCTTAGATAAGACTTTGTATTCTTAGTGCAACCAATCTCCCAAGATGGATTGATAACCTCAAGTATTGCAATGACATGAGCAATTGAGGAATTGCTTGCAAGGCTATAAAGGCTTGTATCACCATCTCACCAGCAACAGAGAATACAGGTTTGAGAGTCATACCTTCTAGAAGATCACCGGGAGGGTAGGTCCTTGTCCCTAGGACTCTTTGGACGTGATCACTGCACTTGATGCTTCTTGGATCTCCACAGGTTGCTCCTCGAACATTGCATTGAGGAAGATACCATCGAAGCTCTCTCCATCATAGCATATCTTCAAGGATGGGTCCTCGGATTTCTCGATCGTCTTCTTGAGCACGAGGGAGTATGCATGCTCTTTCTTCTTGATCTTCATTCCTTTGGTGTCGAAGTGCATCAACTAGCTCCTTGTTAGTCTCAATTCTACTTTGCCATTATTGCAATCAAATATACAACCGGCTGTGGCTAGAAAAGGTCTCTCCAACATTAGTGTTTCCTTGACATCTGGGTCCATTTCTATCAACAGGAAGTCACTTGGGAGTATCACCTTGCCAGTCATGAGATATAAGTCTATCAGCTTCCCAACTGTCTTCCATTCACTTCCATTGGCCAGGGCTTACGACGTCTTGTAGTCGGTATAGTCGTTATACCCGAGACATTCTGCCGTGGCTAGACTCATATATCACATTGATGCTTGCACGGAGATCACAATGGCAGTTATCAAAAGTGATACCACCGAGCGTGCATGGGAGAGTGAATGATCCTGGATCCTCTAGCTTCTTGACTACCAAGGTTTCTTTCTTTGGTTTCTTCTCACGAGCTAATGCATTCCTTCCTAGTGTTGCCATTGCCTCAGCATAAAGCTTGTCCTTCAGAGCCAAGAGAAAGGCTGGAACGGGCTTGGTCTCGTCGATGTTGCTGAATTGTTCTTCAACCTTCCTCAAAGTTTCAACCAACTCGGCTTCTTGTTCTTATAGGAGACGCTTCCTATGCTTCTGAGGGTATGGCATTAGTGCTTTGTAGACTCGCAGGAATGGTGATTTTGGTAGATTCATCACCTGTTGCTCTTCATGGACTTCCAAATTTGAAAACTCCCTTCCCGGCTTAGGATATCGATGTCCTCGACTTGAGCCCGTTTTGGAGAAGTAGCTTCGACATGATCCTGTTTTTCCTCGTCGATAGTGGTGATCATTTGGCAATACTCCTTTGGATTCATGACGAATTTTCCAGGAAAGGTGGTTTGGTTGGCTTGTAGATGCAATGCCTTTGTTGTTTTCAAGCGTTTCGACTCGTACGGTCAATGCCTCGATCTTCCTGGATAGCTCGGTGTTTAAACCATCTATCTTGTTATGCACATCAGCAAAACGCTTGTGCATAGCCGTCTGAAAGTGTGTTTCACCTTGGAGGAGTAAATTTAGAGTACCTTCCAGGTCAAATCCAGCTTGAGAAGGTGGGTTTCCTTGTTGTTGTTGAAAATCAGGAGGTGCAACGACTTGTTGCCGTGGCGAATAGCCACCTTGAATTTTCTTTCATGGTACGAACCCTTGTTGAGTTGTGTAAGTAACGAACTGCTTGGTTCCTCCGGCTTGTTGCGGTGCATAAGTTTGATCATGTGGGTTGGCGACGTTTGTGCTTCGGTAAGAGAGGTTGTTGTTTGGTCTCCAGGGATTGTAACCTTCTTGAGCGTTGATGTAGTTAACATCTTCGTACAAAACGTCCTCCCCCTCTTGAACTTAAGTGAATTCCTCCACGAATTGACCTCTTTTTGTGTTTGGAGAAGTAGCAATTTGTCTAATTCTCATTGAGCTCCTTTATCACCTTTCGGCTTCCATCAATCTCTTCTTTGGAGCCACGGTTTGATCGGTCGTAGTCTTCGTGGTAGGAAGAGTCACTCGGAGCTAAGTTCTCGACCAGCTCAAGATCATCTTCCACGTCTTTGGCTAGAAAGTTGTCATTACTTGCCGTATTGAGCAACATTCGTATCTTGGGTATTACTCCTCGGTATAGAGTACTGAGGAGTGACTCTTGGCTGAACCAATGGTGAAGGCACTGACAAGTAGGTTTTTATGCTATTTAATCAATGACCCACCACTTATAACCGAATGTAGTATAGTGTATGGGGTATCAATCTATTTTGGGGTCGTTTAGTTGACAGATTGGCTACTTCGGTGTCAGAAGTCAAATTTAATATGATAAAAGGTTGGGACTTACTAATAGAAACGACTAAAGACTGGATCTTGTGTCACTGAAGACCATAAAAATAAGAACTTTAGACTACTTGAGCAAGAAGAAATGATTTAAACGGTAAAAGAGTTAATATTTATAAATAAAAGAAGGATCAAGATGGGTTTTATGAACTAGGTGACTCTCGGATTGTTTAACAAGCTAAAGCTTTTGGATCACATCAAGACTTGATCTTAAGATGGTGATTTTTAGGTAAAGGGATCCACAAGACGTTTAGCCCCTGGCGTTTGGGTCTAACCTCTTTGAATCTCTATCACTATAGACTAGCTCTCGCAAAGCGGTACAATAGAACAAACAAGCATGCTAAATCGTCCCTATTGAACCGTAAGATCTCCTATACAGATGGTTCGTATGAGCCTAGGAAAGATCAAACTCTTATTTATTGGTTTGGCTAAGCAAGCATGTGCCGTTCATGTCAAGCCGCCTATAGACTTTAGACTAGATGATCAAACTAGACTAAGCATTATGTTCTAGCTAAGCAAGAAATGTAATCCGAGAGTCCCTTGGTTCTTTTAACCCATCAAAATCCTAAAAAGGACTACTCACGTGCCATCAGAGAAACCTCAAGATCCAAAAGGATAAGAGGGTGACTCATGGCTTACAAGATTTGAACGCTTCAGAGAATCCTAAAATGCTATTAAAAACAAGACTTGTGACATAAAAGGTTCAAGCTTTTGAACGCTTTAATTGTGAAAGAAAAGCTAAGAGTTTCAGTTAGAGAAGACAGAAAATAAAAGTAGAACGAGAGAGAGAGGTAAAAGTGGGGAACAACTCATGGCTTGCAAGAAAGTCAAAAACAAAAAAAGAAAGAAGCTTTTACAAGAAATGCTATTAAAAACAAGACTTGATAACTTCAAAATAACATAAAAGGTTCAAGCTTTTGAACGCTTTAATGGTGAAAGAAAAGCTAAGAGTTTAAGTTACAGAAGACAGAAAATAAAAGTAGAACGAGAGAGAGAGAGATAAAAGTGGGGAACAATGCGTATTTATACACCAAAGAGGAAAAACCCTAAGCGTTGGGACAACTTGCCTGAAATGGGTACTATTTTGGACTGTAGCGTATCGGCTTCATGTCGTGGAAGCAAGCTGAAATGCTAAGTCCTTGTGTTCTTCGGGTAGCCTCCATATCGGGGATCGATTTCGAGAACTTGCCGTTGTGAAGTCCTTTGCTTGCTACCAATATCGGGTTAATGCTGATGCCTTGCTCCGATATCCGTCTTCGAGGAACACATTGTGGGATCTCCTTCTGGGATGCCTGCTTCGGGATCAAGTCACTGCTACTCGTCAAGGTTCACCCATGCGCTTCCCCATATCAGCTAAGGAGCCGTGATTCTTGCCTAATATCGTCTGATTTGCTCCTTCTTGACCTCTCTTTGGACTTTCTTCTTCGGACCATCCATCATACACCTTAGTACCTGAGAAAACACTTCAAACCATGCAAGAATATGCAAAGAACTAACCTAATGCACCTAGACCTAACATGAGTGGAAATGAAACAAAAACTTACGATAAAAGCGCATGAATGAGATCCTAACTAGTATGAAATGCAAGTGAAATAGGTGTAAATTACAAAGATATCAGGCACTGAGTTGTGTAGTCCTTGAATCTTTCTCAAGCTTCTCCGAAGGTCTCGTTGGCTTTTTGGGTGAAGCCACTTATCTCGTTCCTCAATCGGGCAGTCCTCGATGTTGAGAAGAACTTTGTCAAGAAAGCCTTCTTGTAGCCAGCCCACGAGGTACTAGATCCCTGTGGCAGAGTCTTCTCCCAAGCGTGTGCTCTGTCTCCCGAAGAGAAAGGAAACAAACGCATCTTGAAGCCATCTTCGCTTACACCATTGATCTTTGTCATGGCGCACACCCGGTCGAATTGGTCGAGATGGTCAAGAGGATCTTCCAAGGGTAGACCGAAGAAACGGTTGTTCTGTACCATGGAGATGAGACCACTCTTTCTCTCGAAGTTGTTGTTCGCCCCGAGTAGAGGCTGAATGACGTGTTGGCTTGCAGTCGATATCGGTGCATCGCCTGCACCGATTTGCTGTATAACTCGCTGTGGAGCTGCAAAGCCAGGTTGTCCTTGGACTCCTTAAACTCCTTGTGGACCTTGAGGTCCTTGTTGCCTTGCTGGCCTTGTGCACCAGCTGCGCCTGCAGCTCCTTGCCCGCCTTGTTGATTTTCCATCGCCTCACGGTTGACGATAACGGTTGTTCCCGAAGTCGGCTAGCTGATCTCTCGAGCAAGTGAATATCGTCTATTGGGGGGGAACAAGTGTTACTGTAAGTTCATGTACCTATCAAAATAAAGGGATCAAAGTAAAAAAGTTAAATAACAAGAAAAATAAAATAAAACTTGTCCTTGTAACGACCAAGAACCGAAATGACTAAACTTTCACCCCCAATGGCAACGGCGCCAATTGATAACACCTTTTTACGGTGTTAGGGAATTCAATGACCCACCACTAGACTGTTGATATACCCATATATTTTTCATATTTAGCATACATTTAGAATAGATTTTCATGCATATATCTTTCATAATAGGCTAGTTAGCACCATTTATCTCATTTTAGGTCCTAGAACACTTTGCATTAGCATTTGCATATTTCTTGCATTCTAGCATCATATTCAGGTTGTTTTGGATACTCTGGAGCTATGGAGGGTGCGTGGATATGCTAAGGATCGAGAAGGAGCCTATGGACATTTGGAAGGACTAAGCCATGTAGCAAAGGAACCGAGATCGAGGTGAAGATCGAGCTAGGCAGGTCGATCTAGACGAGATCGACCAAAAGATTGAGACACTCGGGTCGTTTCAAGGAGAAAGATCGAGGTCAAGATCGACCAAGGTGATCGAACGTGAGTACGGGAGCGGAAGCTTAGCCAGGAAAGAACGAGGGCCAGATCGAGGTCCCCGGTCGATCTATACAGAGATCGATGAGACGATCGATCAGCTCACTCGATCCTTGCCAAATCGACCTCACGATCGACCAACAAGCTCGATCTAAGGAACATGGCCACGACCACGAGGAATCCTGAATCGAGGGAGAGACTCGATCGATGGCTCGATTCAATTCAGATCGAGCCTCTAATCGAGCAAGCCACTCGATCGCAGACAAAATGGGCATTAGATCGAGGTCAAGATCGACCGGTTTGACTCGATCTCATATCAAGGTTGGTTTAAATTTTTCCCCCTTCCCTCTCATTCTGAATTTTAATTATGGTCAAGGCAAGCATCTTTGACCATGAAAAACGTGCATTGACCACATTTTCCAAAAACCCACTTGCATGCATAAGTCCAAATTTTTTATTCCTTTATAAAACCTTTCACCACACACTCTCCTTTCACTTGGATGCAAACTTAATTTTTTCGAAACATAGAGAGAGAGTGTGGGTTCTGGTTTTCAAAGGAAGAAAGCATCTATTATCCCTACTGTTTCAAAGGTATTTCGAAATCGTTTTGAGTTGTATATTCGGATTTTCGAAAATTTCCTTTTTATTGTGTAGATTGGATGATATTTTCTAGGGATTATGATGGATTTTTAGAAATATCTAGGTGTTAGAGAAATTTTCTTGATTTAGTCTTATCTCAAGAGATTTTCCTCTTCCATTTATTGATGAATTTTAGAAAATCCCCAAAAATCTAGGACTTTTATCTAGAGATTTTCTCTCTTTGCCATATCTTTCTCTATTAAATCGTAACCTATCCTCACTTTCTCTTTGAGAACTTGCGTTTCAGGTACAATGGCACCCAAGAAGAGAAGCAGAGATTTGGCAACTCAAGAGGAAACACATCAAGTGGTTGAAGAAAGGGTCAAGTGGAGTAAGAAATAGAAGAAAACAAAGAAGAGGCTTGAAAGGTTGCGGTTTGAGCCTACAAAATTTGCAAGTAGGGATCTCTTGCAAAGGCTATGATAACTAGCTTTTTAGCAGGTTAAACAAAACCTAAAGCTTGTCTATGTCATTGTAATACTTCAGGTCATTAGCTTTTTAGCAGGTTAAACAAAACCTAAAGCTTGTCTATGTCATTGTAATACTTCAGGTCATCAATCCAAATCAGGTGGTGAAAGGTATTAAGAATACAAGAGCTTGAAGTAAAGCTAAGCAGATTTCGAGTTAAATGGGTGAAGAATTCTAAATTAATTACTTGCGTTTTGTAAATAGACACGAAAACTATTTTACAATCCCTACAGAAGGGTTATATAAGTACTAGATGACTCTAGAATGATAAAACAATAGATCTACTAATTTAATAAAATACAAATCTAAAATCGGATTTATTATACAGATTTGATGGTGAGTAGCAAGATAATAAGAAAAACTATTTCTAAAATTCAAACGATTACCAAATCAACAACAGGTAATAATACAAGACTCTAAGCAATTCCTAAAAATAATAGAATGATAAAAATACAATTTTACAAATTTATAAAACTATAATGCATAATTAAAATATTTAATGGAAATTTAATCAAAATAAACAAACATAAAACTAGAGGAAAATGGTTTTTTGGTTGTAAATTATTAAAAACAGATTCTAGGTTGGGAATCATGCTTAGGGAAGTTGAAGATTCGAACTTGGGGTTTAAAAACATAAATTCTTTCTCTTTTAGTTATTTCTCTAAACCTTAAGAAACCAAATTAGATTTATCCATGATGTGTGGCATAAATCCTTTCTTCACCCTTTCCTCCTAACCCATGATGTTTGGTGGAAAGAAAAGGTGAAGAACATTAAGAATGGATCTTAAAAAAAATGGTTTAACTAGCTCCCTAAGCATCCATGATGTGTGGGAAAGGATGAGCTAGTCTCTTGGATTTGGTTTTAAGGGATTTCCTAAGTCTTGTTAGGATAAGGAAATCCCTAGATTAAAGAGAT
>JAHZTW010000001.1:440892692-440971558 GCA_020283515.1 Alliaria petiolata | reverse complement strand
GATCTTTAACGTTTGGACCCGAAAAACTCCCTTGTCCTGTAAACCGATTCTTGCTTTCTTTTACAAGTTCGTACTTTAGCCATCTTATTTTCGGTTCTTCAGCATATTTAGCTTAAATTCTTGTTTTCTGCTCTCTTAGTATCTTAGTCTCAGATTTTCACCATTTCACCTTTTTCTTTTATCCATCTTAGCTTGTGAAAGGATTCCATAAATGCAATGCCTCGAAATCTCTCATCGGATTGATAAGACCCATAACCTATACTACATTCGGTCATAAGTAGTGGGTCATTGACTGAGTAGAACCCATAGAAGAAATCTACTTATCACTAGCAAAGGGAGCTTCTTGGGCAAGGAGGTTGAAGAAAGTCTTGAGCTTGTAGAGACTTTGGCTCAAAGTGACGGGAACTATGGTGATTACTATGATGGCCCTTCAACAAATGAGGTTGCACATGAAGAACAAAGAAAAAGAGAGATGAGATCTCTAAATGAGAAGATAGATAAGCTCCTCCACGTCTCCTCAAAGCCGGTTCACTATGATGATGGATATGAGGATAGTTTTGGTTTACAACAAGAGATGCATGATGGAACACAAGAAGAGATCAACTATGTTGAAGGGCAACGACTCCCAATGGGTTTCAACAATCACTATTGGAACCCCATCTACAAAGGTCAAGGAAGTCAACAAGCCTTTGTTCCCAAGACTAACTACTAAGGGACTCAAAGACACTACCACCAACGACAAGGATATCAACAAGGTTTCACACCTCAAGGAGAAGCAAGTAACTCATTCCAACAAGACCTAGACATGAGAAGCATGCTCCAACAAATCCTTCAAGGACAAACCAATGGGACCAAGGAAATGAACAAGAGGATAGAAGACATGGGCCACAAGGTGGATTGCTCTTACAATGACCTCAACTCAAAGTTTGCAACATTGTGTTCTAAAATACAACACATGGAGAACAATGGAACTTCTCCAATTTATGGGACTCAAGCATCTATTAATACCATCACTTTGAGAAGTGGCAAAGCACTCCCTCCTAGAGCTCAACCATCCAAGTTCAATGAGGACATTGAGAAACAAGATGGGGGGGGGGGGTGATCATTCAAGATGAGAAGGTAGTTGTAGATGATGATGCGCTTCAAAGAGTGAGCAACGATAAGGTTGAAGCCAAGGAAAAGGAGGCACCTATAAGCTACAAGGAATCTCCATTTGTTCCACCACCTTACAAGCCCAAGCTACCATTCTCGGGTCGCTTCAAGAAGCAACTAGTGGAGAAATATAGAGCTATGTTTGACAAGCAAATGAGTGAGATTCAAGTGACGATACCTTTGATGGATTCTTTTATGTTGGTTCTCCAATATCAAAAGTTTCTTAAGTAGTTTCACTCTTCCTTGTGCCTTGGGACCTTTTGCTTTCAACAATTGCTTGTGTGATCTTGAAGCTACAGTGAGTTTGATGCCACTTTCAGTTGCTAAGAGGCTTGGTTTTAATCGCTACAAGGAGTGTAGGATCTCACTAGTGCTAGTGGATCGGTCCATTAAGCTCCCCATTGGTTTGCTTGAAGACTTACCAGTTATGATAGGGAACATCGAGGTGCCTACTGATTTTGTGGTTCTGGAAATGGATGAAAAAACAAGAGATCCATTGATATTTGGGGACCTTTCCTAGCCACAGCAGGAGCAATTATTGATGTTAGGAAAGGCAAAATTGATTTACACTTGGGAAAGAACTTTGTGCTCAAGTATGACATCAATGTTGCTTTGAAGAAGCCTACAATTGAGGGTCAATCTTTTTGGGTTGAAACAATGGATCAACTAGCGGATGAATACCTTGAAGAGCTAGCTATGGAAGACCATCTATAAGTAGCCTTGACAAAGAAGCACGGCGAGAATGTGTATCTACATGGGGCAAGTTTGGGGTACTTGAAGTTACTTGATTCACACAAGCCTCTAGAAGAAGATGACTCTTTCATGGAGCGTAGGAACAAGACCAAAGGAGGCTATGCGATTGAAGAGATAAGCTCATTAGGCATTGAGCATGAGGACGAGATTATGGCTAGCAAGAACAAATCTAGCATTGAGGGGGATTGGAGTGAGCTCAAGGCGCCAAAGGTGGAGCTCAAACCTCTTCCACAATGGCTAAGGTACGCTTTCTTAGGTCCTAACTCTTCTTACCCGGTCATTGTCAATGAAAGCTTGAGTAAAGATGAATTATCCTCCCTTTTGTGCGAGTTGAAAGAAGTTTAGGAGAGCCATTGGTTATTCTTTGGATGACATCAAAGGCATATCTCCCTCTCTAAGCACACATAAGATACATCTAAAAGATGAATCTATAACTTCTATAGAACATCAAAGAAGGTTAAATCCTAATTTGAAAGAAGTTGTAAAGAAAGAGATTCTCAAGCTTCTAGATGCGGGTGTTATCTATCCAATTTCGGATAGCACTTGGGTTTCACCTTTCCATTGTGTGCCTAAAAAGGGAGAAATTACTGTGGTTAAGAATGAAAGGATGAACTAATACCCACTAGAACCATAACTGGTCATAGGATGTGCATTGATTATAGAAAACTTAACTTGACTACAAGGAAAGATCATTTCCCTCTCCCTTTCATTGACCAAATGTTGAAAAGATTGGCTAATCACCCATTCTATTGTTTCCTAGATGGGTATAGTGGTTTCTTTCAAATCCCAATCCATCCAAATGATCAAGAAAAGGCCACATTCACTTGTCCATATGGAACATTTGCATATAGGAGAATGCCTTTTGGACTTTGTAATGCTCCTGCTACTTTTCAAAGATGTATGATGTCCATATTTTCTGATTTGATTGAGGAGATGGTGGAGGTCTTTATGGGCGATTTCTCGGTCTATGGCTCATCCTTTGGTGTTTGCTTGTCTAATTTGTGTAGGGGTTTGGAAAGATGTGAAGAGACAAATATTGTGCTCAACTGGGAAAAATGCCACTTCATGGTTAGAGAAGGAATAGGGCTTGGTCACAAGATCTCAGAGAGTGGTATTGAGGTTGACAAGGCCAAGATAGAATTTATGATGAGCTTGGCGCCTCCAAGAAATGTGAAGGGCATAAGGAGTTTCTTGGGTCATGCTGGGTTCTATAGAAGGTTCATTAAGGACTTCTCCAAGATAGCAAGACCACTCACAAGGCTACTTTGCAAGGAGGTCGAGTTTGGGTTTGATAGTGAATGCCTTGAAGCATTTTTGAAGATCAAGGAGGCTCTTGTGAGTGCTCCAATAGTGCAAGCACCGGATTGGGATCTTCCTTTTGAGATCATGTGTGATGCAAGTGATTATGCGGTTGGTGTTGTCCTTGGTCAAAGGAAGGACAAGAAGCTTCATGTCATATACTATGCAAGTAGGACTTTGGATGATACTCAAGTGAAATATGCAACAACCGAAAAGGAGCTCTTAGCCGTGGTGTTTGCCTTTGAAAAGTTTAGGAGCTATCTAGTTGGGTCTAAGGTTGTGGTCTACACGGATCATGCAGCTTTGAGGTACATCTATGCAAAAAAGGACACGAAACCAAGACTCCTTAGATGGATACTTCTTCTACAAGAGTTTGACATGGAAATAGTTGACAAGAAGGGCATTGAAAATGGCGTGGCTGATCACCTATCAAAGATGAGGATTGAAGAGCTCATTCCTATTAATGATTCTCTTCCCGAGGAACAAGTAATGTTGATTAAGGTCTTAGAAGAAGGATACCACTTGGGGAAGAAGCTAGAAGAAGCCAAGAGCTTGAAGGAAAGAGGTCTTCGTTAGTATGCAGATTTTGTAAACTATTTGGTGTGTGGTGATGTGCCTCCTAACCTAGATGCCTACTCCAAGAAGAAATTCTTTAGGGATGTGTCTCACTACTATTGGGATGAACCCTACCTTTTCAAGAGGTGTTCAGATGGTCTCTATAGAAGATGCATAGCTCAAGAGGAGAAAAATAGCATCTTGTACCATTGTCATGGGTCGGTTTATGGTGGACATTTTGCGACATTTAAAACAGCAACAAAGGTGCTTCAAGCAGGGTTTTGGTGGCCAAGTTTTTTTAAAGATGGTCACACCTACATCTCCACATGTGAAGCATGTCAAAGAAAGGGTAACATAAGTAAGAGAGATGAGATGCCACAAAACCCAATCTTAGAAGTGGATTTGTTTGATGTTTGGGGCATAGATTTCATGGGACCTTTTACCTCCTCCTATGGCAACAAATACATCTTAGTTGCTGTAGACTATGTATCCAAATGGGTAGAAGCAGTGGCAAGCCCCACGAATGATGTTAAAGTCGTGGTGAAGCTTTTCAAGTCCATAATCTTTCCAAGATTTGGAATTCCAAGAGTTTTGATAAGGGATGGAGGGAGTCATTTCATCAACAAGGTCTTTGAGAGTCTGCTCAAGAAGCATGGGGTTAAGCATAAGGTCGCCACACCTTACCACCCTCAAACGAGTGGCCAAGTCAAAGTTTCCAATAGAGAGATCAAAGCCATTCTAGAGAAGACAGTTGGAGCTACAAGGAAGGATTAGGCATCCAAGCTAGATGATGCGCTTTGTGCTTATAGGACAGCTTTTAAGACACCTATTGGAAGGTCACCATTTTCTCTTCTCTATGGGAAATGATGTCACTTGCCTGTGGAGCTCGAATACAAAGCATTGTGGGCAGTCAAACTCCTAAACTTTGACATCAAGACAGCGCAAGAGAAGAGATTGATCAATCTTCAAGAACTTGATGAGGTTCGCTTAGACGCCTATAAGAGCTCGAAAAATTACAAGGAAAGGACCAAAGCCTTTCATGACAAAAAGCTTAGGCCGAAGTAATTCAAGGCTGGAGATAGAGCACTGCTATACAACTCTAGGTTGAGGCTATTCCCGGGAAAACTTAAATCAAGATGGTCCGGGCTCTTCACAATCAAAGAGGTTTTGCCTTATGGTGCTCTAACTCTCTATGGCTAGGAAAGGAATGAGTTTACTGTGAATGGTCACAGGCTAAAGCCATACTTGGGTGATGGCAAAGTTGAAGAGGCAACATCCATTCCTCTTCAAGACCCTCCACTTGCCTAAGGGTTTGAAAAGTCAAGCTTAGAGACTATAAACAAGCGCTCTTGGGAGGATTTTTCATGTTTATCTTTCCACTTCAATATTGCGTTTTTGAGTGTTTGTGGATGATAGGTTTGAATCAAGGAGTTTGATGGCCAAGACAAAGGAGCTTGCAAGAAACTTTTGAGAGTGTATCGAGCTGTGTATCGAGCTACCAATCTCGATACAGGACTCACAGGGAAACTCGAAAAGCATATCGGGCATTCGTATCGAGCTACCAAGCTCGATACAATCAACCAGAGGCTCTCGATGATGTGTGTCGGACATTTATATCGAGCTTCATGTCGAGCTGTGTAGCTCGACACGACTCCTCCTCGCCATACTCCTCCTCCTCTTCACGTTTTTGAGGTATCACTCCGCCTCCTTTGTATATATTTTCTTTAGATTTTCGTTTTTGTATCTAGTCATGTTGATTGAGGTCTCCCTTGGACTTTTATTACACAAGAGACTGTGTAATTTAAGTTTGGGGGAGAGGTTGAGAGATTTGACATTGTTTTAGTGAGTCTTATTTTTCTTTTATGCATATTTGAGTCGCATACATTCATTTAAGGCATATAAAAAAAACTAAAAAATCAAAAAATTTGAAAATTTTCCAAAAAGAAAGTCATTTAGATGTTGCATTTGCATTTTAGGATTGAGTCTAGTTGCATTTCATATAGGGTTGCATTCATTTGCATTGGGAGCAATGATGAGCTTATCTTCGTAGAGTGTCAACTCATGTAGTCAATTCAATGCCCTAGTTAGTAGTTCTTTGATGCATTTGAATAAGTCTTGAAAGTAAGGAAGAACCATGCTTGGATCACTTCACTTGTCACCTAGAACTTGGTCAAAATAGGGTCTTGAATTTGATAACTAACTCTACTCACTTGAACCGAATTTTGACATTTAATTATCATGCCTTGCAATGAAAGTGAATTCATGGATAATACACATACTTGAGCTTTCTTACTCACTTTGCCACTCTCTTGCTAGTTCAAGTAGTACCCCCACCTTACCTTACCTCCTTTGAAGTTAAATGTTCTAGTGATATTGCTTGTGAGGCCTAATTTTGATTGAACTTAGCATAAAGTGTTAGGTTTGAGACGACAAGTTTAGGCTCTCATGTAGATTCTAGCTCTTACATTTTGGGGCTAGCTATAGGCTTAGGACTTGGGGTATGGGTCGTCGTATTGCTTGGTTCTTTGATTTTGGAATTATATGATTGCATTTAGCATGATGAGTTGTGGAAAGGAGTAGAAAGAAAATGGTGAAAAGGGCTTGATAGAAAATAAGGGAAGCATAGTTTGAAATGGTGGGTCTTGTGTGGATAAAGAATATNGCGGAACCGTGAGAGTGAGGTGTGGGATCTCGCTGGTAGGGGCGGTCGGGGTGTTACAAAGATGCCTTTGAAAAGGAGGTCTAAAACGTTATATAGTACCAAAGAAATGGTCCCCTCACAAAAAGACAAATTTGGTGAGCTGTCCGGATAAGGTTGGCAAGCCTGGGAAGGAAGATCGAGCTGAGACGTCGCTCTTGCACCCGATCTTTGGCTGGGAATGGTCCGCTTAGCTCGATCCTCTCCTCGTTCCAAGTCTTGAATCGACCTTCTTGCCCGATCTTATGCTAGTTCTTCGTCTGATCGACCAATGACTTCGATCCCTTCTTCGATCTTCTTTGCATGCTTCCCCACGTCCGTACATCCGCACGACCTAGCTCGGTCGATCTTGTGCTCGATCTGATCATTGAAACGGCCTAAACTCCTCAATCTTCTGGTCGATCTCTCCTAGATCGACCTTCTTGGTTTGAACTCCGCCTCGATCTCAGTGGTTCCTTTGCTTGTCCGAGTTCTTCTAAGTGTTTCCAGCAGCTCCTAAGCTCCCTTTCGAATCTCATCATGCTCCAACACTCACCACAGCTCCAAACACTCAAAACAACCTAATAATGATGCAAATATGCAAGGAACATGCAGATGCTAATGCAAAACGTTGTAAGACCTAAAATGACACAAAGGATGTAAAACAACCGATTATGAATGTAATATGAATAAAAATCTATCCTAAATGTATGCTGAATGCACGAAATATCTGAGTATATTAACTCCCCCAAACTTGACTTTTATTTGCCCTCAAGCAAATGAAAGACAAACTAGGAGAAGAAGTTTGAAAGTGGGGGCTCAAATCCAAGAGTGTTTTTCAAATGAATAAACTCAATGGTCCTTGTTCTCAATCCTAGGATGCAGTATACAAACTCTTGATAGACTCATAATTTGGCATGTTTTAGCATTCATTTTAGGTAGTTTTGCATTCACTTGTGCATTCATTTAGTCACTTTTAGTCCCATTTGCATTCATATTAGAGTTTAGTGAGTCTTAGCCTAGATTATTGCATATTTGTACATATGGAGTCTTTATTAGTTGTTTTTGGAGGTTTGGAGGACCAAATGAAGAGCATAGATTTTGTAGCAGCATATCAAAATTGGTATCGAGCTACTAAGCTCGATACGGTCCAACAGAGAAGACGAAGGCTTCATATCGAGCATATGTATCGAGCTACTAAGCTCGATACAGACCCACCATAGATTTTGGAGGAAGCGTATCGACCATACGTATTGAGCTACCAAGCTCAATACAAAATCAACCAGGGAAGACGGAGCCATGTGTGTCGAGCAATCGTATCGAACTACCAAGCTCGATACAGCCTTTGAAGAAAACCTTTAGCAACGTATTGAGCTACATATCGAGCTGCATAGCTCGATACGTTGCCCGATTTTGAGCTGAAAACCGGGTCTATACCCGGTTTGTTCCGCGTTGACCCGGTTCGACCACTTTTCACTATAAATACCTTTTACCTTATATCTGTCTCTTATACACATCTAGATGTGTATAAGAGACAGTTCTTACTCACTTTGCCACTCTCTTGCTAGTTCAAGTAGTACCCCCACCTTACCTTACCTCCTTTGAAGTTAAATGTTCTAGTGATATTGCTTGTGAGGCCTAATTTTGATTGAACTTAGCATAAAGTGTTAGGTTTGAGACGACAAGTTTAGGCTCTCATGTAGATTCTAGCTCTTACATTTTGGGGCTAGCTATAGGCTTAGGACTTGGGGTATGGGTCGTCGTATTGCTTGGTTCTTTGATTTTGGAATTATATGATTGCATTTAGCATGATGAGTTGTGGAAAGGAGTAGAAAGAAAATGGTGAAAAGGGCTTGATAGAAAATAAGGGAAGCATAGTTTGAAATGGTGGGTCTTGTGTGGATAAAGAATATAGCTCTAAGTTTGAAAATTTTAGGTAGCCTTAAGAAAAGAAAAAGAAAAGAATCAAAAGAGCCAAAAGGCCAAAGAAAAGAAAGGGCTACTTAGGAATAGAAAGAAAAGCTAAGTTTATAAAAGACCACACCATTCGCTATGAGTTAAAGGTTGAAGAAGTATCCCCTTAGAGCTTTAAAAGAAGAATAGATTCATGGGTTTAGCAAGGCACAAAGAGCCTTGGGAGAAAAGGGTAGCTTTAGAGGGTTGAGTGAGCTTGAAAAGAATAAATGAGAGGGGTTTAGGACCTTTGATAGCATTATGGGTAGATGATAGTCTAGTCTTGTATGCATCACTTGTCTTTTACCTTTAGCATTATGCATTAAGTTCAATCATTTTTGAGTGAAACCCCTTGTGCGAATCGGAAGCCACATGAATTGGGATCATTCTTATCTCAAAGCCCTGTCTCTTATACACATCTAGATGTGTATAAGAGACAGATGCATCACTTGTCTTTTACCTTTAGCATTATGCATTAAGTTCAATCATTTTTGAGTGAAACCCCTTGTGCGAATCGGAAGCCACATGAATTGGGATCATTCTTATCTCAAAGCCTAGTCCCTTAGCCAAATGAGTTCACTTGCATTGCATTGTCATGATTCACGGTTTGCAATTTAATGAATGTTAAAGAGTTGGTTTGATAGGGAGACTTATCTAGATTGAGTTCTTTGTGCATTTGATTGTTGTGATGAGTATGACTAACTCTTTTGGAGTAGGATGAATTCAAGTGCATCTTAGAATTAAGAACTAGGACATTGAGTTGATTATGTTTGTTGGCATTCTTGGATATTGAGCTCCCACTTTCAAACCTCTCTCTTAGATTTGTCATGTTTGTTACCTTGAGGGCAACCAAAAGGCAAGTTTGGGGGAGTTGATATACTCATAAATTAGCATATTTTAGCATTCATTTTAGATAGCTTTGCATGTTCTTTTGCATTCATTTAGCCACTTTTAGTCCCATTTGCATCCATATTAGAGTCTAGTGAGTTTTAGCTTAAGGTGTTGCATATTTGTACATATTAAGTCCTTATTAGGTGTCTTGGAGGCTTGGAGGGCCTTATGGAGTGATGGATGACAAGGATGAAGAAGAGAAGATGGCCAAACAAGAAGCAGACGAGTTTTAGAAGTGTATCGACCTTAGTGTCGAGCTACCAAGGTCGATATGGCCTGACAGGAAGGATGAGAGGACCGTATCGGACGTTTGTATCGAGCTACTAAACTCGATATAAGGCCCATCAGGAGAAAAGTCGCGAGCATATCGGGCATTGTGTCGAGCTTGCTTCAGCCGAAGATCAAGCCTGGCGTATCGAGCTTTATGTCGAGCTACCAAGCTCGACACGGTCCTTGAAGAAAGTTTTTAGCAGCATATCGAGCTGCATATCGACCTAGCAAGCTCGATACGCTGCCCGATTTTCAGACTTAAACCGGGTCTATACCCGGTTTGTTCCGCGTTGATCCGGTTCGTCTACTGTTCACTATAGATAGTAAATGACCTAAATTTTCCTAAGTATCTTTTAATCTTTTGTTCTTGCTTAGAAAACCTTCCTCTTTGGTTTCTAAGTGATTTTGTAAGACATTTATCTAAGTTTATGCAATTTAGTACTTACCTTCCTTAATTTTTCTTATTTATCTCTCTAATCATGTTTATCTTCATCTCTTTCATAGGATTTAAGGGTCTAATCATGATAAGTGAGTAGTTTCCTTAAGATCTAGGGATGGGTTGGATTAGGGTGTTTCAAGTGTTGATCATGATGTCTAGGATTATATTCTTTCATTTCCCTCATTGTTTAGTGTTCTAAATGCTAGTTTAGCCTTGATCAAGCCAAAATTAGGTCTTAGGGAATTTCCCACCCACAAGGTGTTTGTTGAAATTCTCCAACTAACTAAACAAGAGATTTACATTCCTAGCTCATGGAAGTGATTGTCTAGGGTGTTTATTGGCATTTTAGAACTGTTTCATAATGCTTGTTAGCTTCCTTTTCATTAATGAGAGTTAGTTCTTGATTAGGATGATTAATGAAGAGATTAGTGCTATGGAAGTGGATTAGTCTTGCTTTGAGTTATAAGCTTAGGGATTAGCATATATTGTGATTGATTGACATCAAAGATTGATTCTTGAAACACTTTAGATTGATAACCCCATCCTTGGATTCGTTTTAGTCATTTGATAATATTGCGTAGTAGTTAATTAGTCTTTGTTTACTTGATTTGATCACTTAGTTTGATAGTTAACAACAAACCCTTTTATGCTTGCTTAGATTAAGGAGTTTTATGCTTTCCTATTGTCACAATCACACCCAATTGGATTGATCCTCAAAGACCTACAATGACATGAGTGAGCTTGAGTAATTGTTTTGTTAGGCTCAAAAACCTACTTATCAATGGCTCCCCGGCAACGGCGTCAAATTGATAAGTCGGAGAGATGTCGATGTATTTGCCCTTTTCTGTGTATGAGAAACGTCTAGCCATTTTGGTGGTTTGGTGTACTTGTTTTCAGAAAAACTCAGTTAGTTCGAAAGCAGAAATGAGTTTTGAGAGGATTTCTGGTGGTTCAAGAGGAGACAGTGAGGCCAGCGAGAGAGGTCTGGTGGAAGATATGTGGATTGATTAGGAAGAGAGGTGCTTACCGGCGAGGAAAAAAACCAGGACCCGCCGACCCGAAGGTGGGGGTTGAACCACTGTCAACCAAAAGCAGAAGTGGTTTTTTGAAGAAAACTTTTTAATTTGGACAAAACATGGTAGATGAGTTTGAAAAAGGGGGGCAAAACCAAGTGGTTGGAAACTCTCTTGAGAAAAGTGCATGGGAGCTTTTTTCCTTGGTCTTCTCTTTTGGGGTTTTAATTGATTACATTGATAGAGATATAAAAAAACTAATTTTAGCAAAAAAACCAAACTGATTTAAGTAGGAATCAATAGACACATTGATTGGGATATAAACAAATATTATCATCAATTTTGGCATCTTTTGAATTATTTTGGATATTAGTACAGATTATCTCCTATGAAGATCAATGGGCATATATCTAGTTAAGCCTATGATTTATTGTTATTTGATGCCCCTACGATTGCGTTGGTTTATCACGCAAGACTTATATAATTAGTTCAGCTTCAAATGAAATCATTGACAAACATAAGAAGAGATTCGATTCCAAAGCCACTTGGTATCTCATCCGGGAGGAGCAAATGTTGTTTGGTATCCTCATGCTACGCCAAAATATTGGGTCTCTATGCACAATAGATTACCAACAGGCGATCGAATGTTGAAGTGGAACTCAAACGTAGATGCATCATGTGCTTTTAGTCAACACTCAGTGGAGACGAAGCAGCACCTGTTTTTCATCTGTGTTTATTCATCCCAAGTATGGGAGACCCTTGTGCGAGATATTCTCCAACATCGCTTTACAACAGATTGGGATACTATTGCTGGTATCTTAAAGGATTCAAGCCAAGATCAAATCCATCTTTTCATCCTCCGCTACGTCTTTCAAGCCACAATTTATGGGCTATGGAGAGAAATAAATGGGAGAAGGCATGGAGAGGAAGCTATGGCACCGTTGCGGTTAGTGAAACTAATCGACAAGAATGTAAGAAACCAATTAACCACAATACAGCTTATCGGTGATCAATCGTATGAAAGGAAGTCTTATGTATTGGTTTGGTACAAGAAATTTTTGTAACAAAAAAGTATGGGATATCCATAGACCATATGTAATCTTTTTGGACCGAGAATCAGAACATGTTAATGTCCTCTCCTCCAGTGTGTCGGTATAGAAGAGTGATTTTGACTCTTAAGCTAATAATAAATTATTAAGTGTTAGTATTCCAATTATTGTTGAGATATATAATATAAGCACCAAGTGTTAACTGTATGGCCTATATAAATGATTGGCAACAGACTCTTTTTTTTTCCCAACTGGATGGGGTATATTTACTTTTGAAAGAACATACAAACTTAGAAATACAAACAAACACAGACTGACTAGCAATAAAAATGCAGCTCTTTACACGACCCGGGATGAAAGGACAAACCCCAAAAAATGCCTGAAAGGGAAACCAGATTAGACAGAGGACTAAACCCTCTCACTATCAAAGAGATCACCTAACCACAAGGGCTGACCAAAAGCAACATAGGAATGCACCCTTTCTTGGATCACTACGCTTTGAGCAATGAGATAAGGACCTCTGTTCGCTGCCCTCCTTTCATAAATCAACTTCCAATCTCTAAACAGTGAGACTCTAAGCATTATATCAGAAACCTGCGATGCGTAAGACGGCCATGCTTTGGAACGCTTAACCGCCAAAATCAAGTTCAAAGCTTCTGAAGCAAAAATCACTTTGAGGAATTTGTGAGTGATCATGCTGTCCAACGTCCATAACAGAGACTCCAAAAGACATTCTTCAAAAGAAGACATGTGATAAAAGGCTCGGCGGCTGTGAAGAAGAACCCTCCCTTTACAGTCCCGAACCACCCACGAGCCACCTCCCAAACCATTTTGTTTAGACCACGATGTTCCAATATTTACTTTGAGAAATCCTTGTTGGGGAGGATGCCAAACTCTTTTACACTCCTTTGAATCGAGAATCGGTGGAACTTCCGTCTCTTTATCAACTTGCTGAGCTAAACTTCATTGCAGAGAGTCATCCATCGCTTTGGTTACCACCTCATTTGCCAGAAAAATCTTACCTTCAATGACAAAGCTGTTTCTATTCTTCCATAACTACCACATAATCCAAGGATAGGCTCTTCTGGTTTCTTTTGACAATCTGCTGTCTTTCCCAAATCGGAATAAAAAAAGTAAATTTGCAAAATGGGATTCTTGATCAAAACCAGTTCTTGGAAGAGGAACATTAGATAACGCCCACGCTTGTCTAGCCACCGCACATGAGAACAACAAATGATTGATGGATTCCCCTTCAAACCCACAAAACTGACACCTGGTATCAAGAGACATACCTCTCTGACAAAGAAGGTCTGCTACCGGTAATGCATTAGACAAACTTTTCCAGAGGAAAGATCTTATCTTCGGCGGAGTAGGAATAGACCAAGCAGTTTCTTTAAGCACGTTGAGAGAGGGCGCAATGGTGGCTTCAGCTATTAAGACAGCCTTGTCTAACTGAAAAGCCAGCCAATACCCAGACTTTACCGAATAATCTCCAGACTTGTTGTGTTTCCAAACCCAAAAATCATCCTTTAAAATCACAGGTTTCGATTTCACGATTAGTCTGACATCAGCCGGATAAAACAAGTCATTGAGTAATGGAAGATTCCAGTTCCGATTGCTAAAGTCAATTAACTCATTCACAGAAATATTCATATTTCCCAGCGGAAACCTGACCCAAGGAGCTCACATCTCCCCATCACTAAGCCAAGGATCCGACCAAACTTTAATAGACAAGTGAAACAAGAGTTTTTATCTCTTGCAAGCAATTTCTCAATTACTCATATCATTGCAATACTTGAGATATCAATCCATTTTGGGAGATGATTCAATAAGAATACAAAGTTTGGTTTAAGCTAAGCTAAATTAGCAAATTCAAGTCACAAGCAACAATTAAAAACAAAACACAACTAAAAGAGACACTACAAGAGCAATAATATGAAGCTAAGCCTTAATTACCACTAATTGAGCACTAAACAAGAGATTAACTACTAAGCAAGATTATCAAATTACTAAAAACGAAACCTAGGGATGGAATCATTGATTTGGGCAATCTAATGGACAACCTTGCAATCATTTAAGCAACTAATCAAGCCTTCTCTATGCCTAGAACACTTAATAAAGACTAATCCATGATGTGTGGCACTAATCCCTTCACTAATCACCCTAATGAACTAATGATGTTTTAGCATTAAAATGATTAGCAAGCATTAACTACAAGTCTAAATGGCATGATAAACACCCTAGGCAACTAATATCTTAGGCTAGGAATGTAAATCTCTTATTAAGTTGGTTCAAGCATTTCATCAAACACTTGGTGGGTGTATGAAATGCTTATGATCCAAATAGCAAAAGACTAGCTATTTGGCATTAGGAACTACTTAATAAGAAGAGAGATGAAAGAATCTATCCTAGATTGCAAGATTGAACGATTAGAAAACCCTAAATCTAACCCATCCCCATGTTCCTAAAGAACTACTCACTAATCATAGTCAAACTCATCAAATCAAAGATTAGAGAAAGGTTAAACATGATTAGAGAAAGATTAAACAAGAAATCTAAGAAAGATATTGCATTAAACTTAAAGATCCAAGCAAAAACAAGGTTTTTCCTCAAAGAAGCAAAGGTTTAAGCTTAGAACTCAGAGAATAAAAGTTAAGGATAAAAATTAGGTCTAAAGAGTATTTATAGTGAATAGTGACCGGACCGGGTCAACCCGGAACAAACCGGGTATTGACCCGGTTTTTGGCTCGGCTGGTGCTCGCATCGGACTGTTGTCCGATGCACTCATGTCCGATGCGGACCAAGACGAAATCAGGCCAAGCTCGAACGTGTGTGCATCGGACTGTTGCTCAATGTCTTCTGTCCGATGGCAATTCCAGGGTGCTTCGCATCGGGCTGTTGACCGATGTTCTCCTGTCCGATGCAAGCGGTGATGAAACACCAAAACTCGAGTGGCTGTGCATCGGACTGTTGTCCGATGGCGTCTGTCCGATGGCAATTTCCTGTCCGATGCAAGCCGTGTCGTGAACTCGAGGAGGCTCACATCGGTTTGTTGTCTGATGGGTCACAAACCGATGTGATGCCAGACAAGTCTTCATTCTTGTTCTCTAACTTCTCCTTGACTCCAAGTTGTCCACCAATCTCCAAATAGTCTTCCTAGCCTCCAAGGTACCTAAAATAAACTCCAAATGCAACAAAATATGCAAAAACTATGCAAAGACACCTTAGGACTCTAAATGAATGCAAACTAGATCAAATGAACAAGTTATATGCATGAAACAATGCAAATGCTATCTTAAATGGATGCTTAAAAGGTGTAAATATGCTAACTATCAACTCCTCCAAACTTGTCTTTTGCTTGTCCTCAAGCAAATGAAACATAAGCCAAGGAGAGAGGTTTGAAAGTGGGGATTCAAATCCAAAGGTGTCAAGCAAATGAATCAATTCAATGGTCCTAGTTAGTAGTTCTAGGATGCTCTTTATGCAAACTTCTACTCTAAAATGTCTAGCCATACCCATACTCATTCAAGTTAACCCAAGCCTTAACCTACACAAGCATCCATTTTCACCAACTCTTTAACATTCATTAATGGTAACCATGGATCATGAATCATGCAATGCTAGCGAACTTATTTGGTTTTTGGGTAAGGTCTTGAGATGAAAATGATCTCAACTTCATGGGGTTCCAATGCAAGGGATCTCTCAATGAACAAGTGAACTTTGGCAAAAATGCTAAGAGTAAAAAGCAACCTATGCATACAAGGACAAACTTCCATCTACCCTTTGTAACACAAATGTTTTCACTCTCATTTCCTTTAAAGCTCACTCACCAAGTCCAACCTATGCTACCCATTACAAGGCAATTCGCCAATACCCGTGAGTTCAAACCATTTTTTTTCTTTTCTCTTCTAAGCACTTGGGGAAAACCTCTTCTACAACCACAAGTGTTAGCACACTTTCACTTCAAGTTCTTTCTCTTTTCATTCACAATTTGATATCCTCTTTCTTATCTTAACTTAGCCATATTTTTTTTCTTTTTCTTGGCTCTTTTACTTTTCATCTCTAGAGGAATTTTTCTTTTCTTAATACTTAGAGCATAATACACAATGCCAACACTTGTTCCAAAATTTTCGTTTTCCTCCTTTCACCACCTCAGCTTCTCCCATATCGAATATTAAGCCAAAATCCCCACCCAAGAATCCTATCCTATCATCTAGCTCATTGTTCTCGAGCTAGCTACATGGAAGCCTATCCTTGTCGCTCTAAACTCCACACTTTTTGCTAAGTTCACAAGAAGAAAAAGGCCTAATGCACTCAATAAGGAAGAGGTTTCAAAGAAAGCTTAGCTAGGGAGTTCGATTTCAACCGCTCTAAAGATGAGAGTCGGCTATTTGGGTTAACAAGAGTGGTAAAAGGGAAAAAGATAACCCAAATATGTATATGGTATCCACAAGTTCTCTAGCAATGCATAACCATGATAATTACTTGTTCAAATTAGGTTCAAGTTCAAGAGAGTTGGTTTCTATTCAAAACTTGCTTCAATTAAAACTTGAATTTCAAATGGCGAGGTCCAAGTAGGGTTCAACTTTAACTTTCAAAATTTGCACACAAAGCATCAAACAACTACTAACTAGGGCCTTGAACTAATTCATGAGGTAAACACCTTACAAGGAAAAATCATCATTGTCCCCTATGCAAGAATGCAAATCTATATGGAAGCCAGACTCAATCCTATTTATGTGACAAATGCAAATGCAACTACATGCTATTTTTAAAAAAAAATTCGAAATTTTCCAATTTTTTTTTGATTTTTTCTATGCCATAGATGTATGCATGAGACTCAAGAATGCATGAAAAAGAAAAATAAGATCACAAAACACAAGATCAAATACACCATACTCCCCCAAACTTAAATTACACAGTCTCTTGTGTAATCCAAGCTTGGAGAAGATTTCAATATGCAAAAATAAAAGCTAGATGATATTTACAATGGGATTTGGAGTGTTACCTAGAATTGGACTGAGGAGGAGGTGGATTCCTCCATGGAGTAGGAGATGTTGCTGGATTCTGGAGTTGGTGACCGCATCGCTCACCTCTTCCTTCGGCGAGTCTCATAAGAAGAGGACCTTGGTGGATCCTCATGAGCTGCACTCCTTTCTTGCACATGGAATGAATGTCTCCTATCAAGCTCCATAGTGCTTTCTCCCACGTTTTCCCCTTCATTGGCATCTCCATGTGCAGCTCTTGAGGAAGATGCACCCCCCACCTTGGACTTGAGCTCCCTCATTTGATTTTTCATCCCCTTAACCGTCTTTACCAACTTTCGAATGGTCTTGTCTTGCAATTTGTTCCACCTTTGGAGGATGTTGATTCGGTGGTGCGCTTCTCTCAAGGCTTGGTTAGGAATGGATGAATCATAGGCTTCAAAAACGTACCTTTGACTCCCATATGTAGGACTTGGGGGCGATTCCTCTTGAGTTTCTTCTTGGGGGACTGCTTTCACTTTCCTTCCTAGAGGGACCTCTTTGTTTCCTTATGCTTTGAAGTGGAGGTTCCCTTGAAGGATCGTAGAGCTCATCGGTTGAAGGACGGAAGTCGAGGTGTCTTGGCGTGGCGATGGTCGTCAAGTGTGGGCAAGGAAGTTTGACTCTTGCTTCTGTGGAGTCGCTGTAGGAAAATTTGTAGACATAGCTTTGTCCTAACTTCCCATTGATGAATCTTGTCTTGCTAAGGTATTGGATATCCATCCACTTCGGCTCACTTGTAACCTCTCCAAGATCCGCTCCACAAGCAAGTAGAATGGGTGTTACAACTCCTCCAATGCTGAGTTGTGGCGTGTAATCCGTAGTTGTCGTTGCCCACTCCTTGTAGCCCAACAACCTCTTCATAAGTAGAGAGATCAATCCTATGTCCGAGCTATCACCTCTCAAGATTGTTGTGTTCCCATCAACTCTTATGCTCCTTAGAATATCCTTGATCCCCATATCCAAAAGTTCCAGCTCATCTTCAAGAACATACCTGCACTCCTTCCTTGCGAAAAACGTGTGGGCGAGCACCTTGTGTGCATATCTTATTGTTGGATGGGTAATGGCGCCACCCTTGCTTATCCCAGGCCTGAACTTGCCAACTCCAATGTACCTCCACAAGCTCGTAAGTTCACCTCTTGGGAACTCCATGATCTTCCCTCTTCTCCATCCTTCGGGGAACCCAAGCACTTCACTAAACTCCTTAAAGGACATCCTGTAGTTCTTTCTCCCCACCTTGAATTTTATATAACCATGCCCATCTGCTCCTTCCTCTTCGGTCGGTTCAGCACAAAGGGGATAGAACTCCACCTTCAATGTGGAAAGGAATTGGCAAAGAGGGACTTGGTGGGTAGGGTGAGCCATTTGGAAGAATTGTCTCATTCCCATGTTGGTGAAGAGAGCTAACACATCCTCAAATATTCCGAGCTCCCTAAGCGTTCCCATGTGGGGGTATCTTGTCCCTTGGTGCTCCAAGGCCATAAGAGCCTTGTAAATCTCATTAGCACCGGGCTCTTTCCTCTGTGTTTCCTTCCCACTTCCACTGTCGTGCACCATTTCCCGTTTCCCTTTCCTCTTGTATTCCCTTTGTTGGTTAGCTTCTCCATCATTTGTACCTCTAGTCTTTCCCATAGTGGTACCTATAAAATAGACACCCTTGAGAAAGAATTAGCACATGGTAATTTAAGCATAGCTATCAACAATAGGGAAAGCCTATGAGCACAACAAGTATTGTCAAAAATCAAACAATTTCAACATTTAGAAATTTTTTCCCAAAAGTTCAAAATTTCAACTTCTCAAAAATTGTTGGCTAGCAAGTGCTAAGCATTATACATGATGAATGTAAGTGGTTGCAAGTGAAAGCCCCAAATTCTAACAAGAATTCCAAGACTAATTAAAAATTTTCGCACCTTTTAGGACTTATGAACCCTAATTGCTAAAATTTCAAAATTTCATCATGCTAACAATGCAATAGCCCACGAAATCAACATATAAACCATTTTCAAGCATAACCCAAACCACTTGCACCCTAATTCGACCATTTTGGCAACACATNCAAGAATTCCAAGACTAATTGCAAATTTTCGCACCTTTTAGGACTTATGAACCCTAATTGCTAAAATTTCAAAATTTCATCATGCTAACAATGCAATAGCCCACGAAATCAACATATAAACCATTTTCAAGCATAACACAAACCACTTGCACCCTAATTCGACCATTTTGGCAACACATACCTCAAAAAGCACCATTTGAGAGAATGATGGATTTAAAGGGAAATTAGAAGCATACCTTGTTTAGTTGCAAGATGATGACCGAAAATGGGTGAACAATTGGTTTGAGAATGGAAATTCAAGCTTGTTGGTTTTTGAATCACAAAAATTTGTTGAAAATTGAGAGAGTTCTTGCTTGAAATCGTGAAAATGAGTTGTGGGGGAGAAAAAATGAGTTTTGGGGAAGAAGAAGGGAGTAAACCAGACAAAATTCTGTAAAAATCGGTTTAGGAAAAGCTGGTTTACTCGAATTGGACCAGTCAAAGCCAGAAAAAGGAAGGGTTGACTTACCTGTTTTGGGGGTGCATCGGACTGTTAACCGATGCAACAGACCGATGCCAAATTCGGAATGTGTTGCATCGGTCAGTTGTCCGATGCATCTTGTCCGATGCGGGTCAGCATTTTAAGAACGGAGTCGCTTACATCGGTCTGTCTGTCCGATGCGTCTGGCCGATGTAAAACGCAGGGTGTGTCGCATCGGTTTGTTGTCCGATGTGCAACATTCCGATGCGACCCCAGACGATTTTTACAACCCACTTTCCTTTTTCTCTTGCTTCTTTTATCCAAACCTGATGATCACAAACACTTAAAGACAGATTATTGAAACTAAACAATGCAAATATATACAAGGATACCATGGGAATGCCTCCCAATTGCGCTTGTTTAAAGTCTCTAAGCTTGACTTTTCAAAACCCTTAGGCATGAGTGGGATCTTGAAGAGGACATGAGCTTGCCTCTTCCTTAGACTCATTCACCAAATATGGCTTGACCCTATGACCATTGACTGTGAAACTATCCCCATTCTTCCCAATCAAAGTGATGGCTCCATAAGGCAACACTTCTTGAATTTCAAAATGGCCTCCCCACCTTGACTTGAGCTTACCCGGGAACAACTTCAATCTCGAATTGTAGAGAAGAACCTTGTCACCAACCCTTAGCTCCTTCTTCACAATCCTCTTGTCATGGAAAGCCTTGGTCCTCTCCTTGTAGATCCTTGAGCTTTCTTAAGACTCAAGCCTAATCTCCTCAAGCTCTTGGAGTTGAATCAATCTCTTCTCTTGGGCTGTCTTTATATTGTAGTTGAGAAACTTCACAGCCCACAAAGCTTTGTGTTCAATCTCCACAGGTAGATGACAAGTTTTTCCATACACAAGGTTGAAAGGAGACCTCCCAATTGGTGTCTTGAAAGCTGTCCTATAAGCCCACAAAGCATCATCAAGCTTGATTGACCAATCCTTTCTTGTTATACCCACATTTTTCTCTAGAATAGCCTTGATCTCACGGTTTGAGACTTCCACTTGACCACTAGTTTGAGGGTGGTAAGGGGTGGCTACCTTATGCTTTACACCATGTTTGCTCAATAACCCTTCAAAGACCTTGTTGATGAAGTGGCTTCCCCCATCACTAATCACAACTTTTGGCACACCAAACATTGGGAAGATTATGCTCTTGAACATCTTAACCACGACCTTGGAGTCATAAGTAGGGCTTGCAATGGCTTCAATCTACTTTGAGACATAATCAACAGCCACCAAGATGTATTGGTTTCCATAAGAAGATGGGAAAGGTCCCATGAAGTCTATGCCCCAAACATCAAACAATTCTACTTCCAAGATTAGGTTTTGGGGCATCTCATCTCTCTTGCTTATGTTCCCCTTTCTTTGACAAGGTTCACATCTCTTGATGAACTCATGAGTATCCTTGAACAATGTAGGCCACCAAAACCCACTTTGAAGCACCTTTGTAGCTGTTTTGAATGTGGCGAAATGCCCTCCATACTTAGACCCATGGCAATGAAAAATCACACTCTCAACCTCTTCTTGTGCCAAGCATCTGATAGTAAGATTTTTCCACTTCAATTAATCTCTACTACTCATGTCATTGTAGTATTTGAGATGTCAATCCATAGGGATTAAGATTAACAACACTAGGAATACATGAAACTATTTAATCTAAGCCAAATTCGAAGTTTAGGAGTGACAAGGAACTATTAGAAGCAAGCTACTAGCTAAGGGAGACACTAAAATACTAATTATATGAGCTAAGGCCTTAATTTTAACTAATTGGGCACTAATCAAGAGATTAACTACTAATCAAGATTACTAATTGACTAAAAACGAAACCTAGGGATGGAATCATTGATTTGGGAAACTAAATGGACAATCTTGCAATCATTTAAGCAACTAAACAAGTTATCTCTATGCCTAGATCACTAATAAAGACTAATCCATGATGTGTGGTATTAATCCCTTTCCTAATCACCTTAATGAACTAATGATGTGTTAGCATTAAAATGATTAGCAAGCAATAAGAATAAGTCTAAATGGCATGATAAACACCCTAGGCAACTAATATCTTAGGCTAGGAATGTAAATCTCTTAGAAAAGTGGTTCAAGCATTTCATCAAACACTTGGTGGGTGTGTGAAATGCTTATGATCCAAAATAGCAAAAGATTAGCTATTTGGCATTAAGAACACTTTAATAAGAAGAGAGATGAAAGAATCTAACCTAGATTGCAAGATTGAACCATTAAAAAACCCTAAATCTAACCCATCCCCAAGTTCCTAAGAGACTACTCACTAATCATAGCTAATCTAACAAATCTCATGCAAGAAGTGTTAGTAAACATGATTAGATGAATAAAAAAAGAAAGATTAGAAGAAACAAGAATCTAATTGCATTAAACTTAAAAAAAAATCTTCCAAATCTCCTCAAAACCACAAAAGGGGCGTTTTTTAGGTTTTAGCCTCAGAGAAGATCTATAAAAATTGGGGTTTTAAGTATTTATAGGGAAGGAGGTCAAACCGGGTCAACCCGGAACAAACCGGGTTTTGACCCGGGTAGCAGTCTTGCGGAAATCTCCATATCTCCCTAACCACAGCTCGTAATGAGATGAAACCACATCCAGATGAAAGATGATTCAATTATCTACAACTTTGATGAAGAGCTCGAAGGCTGAATCGGAACGGAAAGTCTTCGTTTGATCTGATTTGTACCCGGAAAAACATCTGTGTTCGGATCGACCAGGCTCGTCGATCCAACTGGTCGATCCGAACCTCTGGTTATCTGGATCGACCACCTTCGTCGATCCAACACGTCGAACCCAACCCCTGGATGTTTGGTTCGAGCAGCTCGTCGATCCAACACGTCGATCCGAACAAAAATCGATGTAACTTTCTAACCACAGGACCGAATGACTTGATTCCGACAGTACTAGAAAGCTCATTGGATCCTCTACAACTCTTAAGAAGGCTTTAGAGTCTGATTCTAAGTGCAAGGCCTTCTTCCGGACACATACAGTTTGCACCACCAAATGCTTGATAGGCTTCTACAAGACTTTTGCTTCTCATTTAGCTGCTTGTCTTCCTCCTCTTGATGATTTCTTGCCCTTCCTTTGCTATGTCATCCTTCTCCAACTCCATTCATGCCTCCATAGCATCCAAATCACCTGATCAAGACTCAAAATGCACAAAAATATGCAAAGACTATGCAAATACACCCTAGAACTCTAAATGATCAAAATGCAATACAATGATGCTTAATTAGGTTCCTAAATGATAAGAAACTTACACTAAATGGAGGGAAATATGATGCAAAATATAGACTTATCAGCGTCTCCTATAAATCCCATCAGCACATCTCTTGTAGAGGTAAGGCTTATCCCAATAGAAGTGTGACACATCTCTCATAAACTTCTTCTTGTGATAATTGTTGAGATGTGTTGGTTCTTCTTTGGACACCAAGTAGTTAACAAAATCAGCATACCAAGGCTCACTCTTTGCTTCCATGCCTTGAATCTCGTGGAGCATCTTGCCAACCCCATGTGCACTAGCAACACTCTTGATCATCATCAATTGCTCTTCCGGGAGTGAATCATTGAGTGGTAAAACATCTTCAATCCTCATCCTTGACAAATTATCAGCTACACCATTCTTCACACCCTTCTTGTCAACTAACTCCATGTCAAACTCTTGTAGAAGCAAAATCCATCTAAGGAGCCTTGGCTTGGTCTCCTTCTTGGCATAGATATGGCGCAGCGCAGCATGATCCGTGTATACTATCACCTTTGATCCCACCAAATAAGATCTAAACTTCTCGAAAGCAAACACCACAGCCAAGAGTTCCTTTTCAGTTGTAGCATACTTGGTTTGAGCTTCATCAAGTGTCCTACTTGCATAATAGATCACATGAAGCTTCTTGTCCTTCCTTTGCCCAAGAACATCTCCCACATCATAGTCACTAGCATCAGCCATGATTTCAAATGGTAAACTTCAATCCGGTGCTTGCACAATAGGAGCACTCACAAGTGCTTTCTTGATTGTCTCAAAGGCTTGCAAGCACTCTTCATCAAACTGAAATTCCACTTCCTTGCAAAGGAGTCTTGTCAAAGGCCTAGCAATCTTTGAGAAGTCCTTTATGAACCTCCTATAGAACCCAGCATGCCCAAGAAAACTCCTTATGCCTTTCACATTTGATGGTGGCGCCAAGTTGATCATGACATCTATCTTGGCCTTGTCCACTTCTATACCATCTTCAGAAATCTTATGACCCAACACAATGCCTTGATTGACCATGAAGTGGCACTTCTCCCAATTTAGCACCAAGTGAGATTCTTCACATCTTTGTAGTACCTTGCAAAGATTAGAAAGACAAGCAGAAAAAGAGGCACCATACACAGAAAAGTCATCCATAAACACTTCTACCATTTCCTCAATAAGATCCGAGAAGATACTCATCATGCACCTTTGAAAGGTGGCTGGAGCATTACATAACCCAAATGGCATCCTTCGATATGCAAAGGTACCATAAGGGCATGTGAAAGTAGTTTTCTCTTGATCATTAGGATGAATGGGTATTTGGAAGAACCCACTATATCCATCAAGGAAACAATAGAAGGGATGGTTAGCCAATCTCTCAAGCATTTGATCAATAAAAGGAAGAGGGAAATGATCTTTTCTAGTAGAAGCATTAAGTTTTCGGTAATCAATACACATCCTATGGCCAGTGATGGTTCTAGTTGGTCATCTTTATCATTCTTAATCACAGTGATTCCACCTTTCTTAGGGACAACATGCACGGGAGAAACCCAAGTGTTGTCACTAATAGGGTAAATCACATTAGCTTCCAAAAGTTTTAAGATTTCCTTCTTCACCACTTCCTTAAAGTTTGGATTTAATCTTCTTTCATGTTCAATTGAGGAAATGTTTTCATTTTCAAGGTGAATCCTATGAGTACAAAGCATAGGAGATATGCCCTTGATATCACTCAAAGAGTAACCAATAGCTCTCCTATACTTTCTCAACTCATTAAGGAGAGAGTTGAGCTCATCATCACTCAAACAATCATTTACAATTACGGGGTAAGTAGAGTTAGGGCCTAAGAAAGCATACCTTAGTCCAATGGGAAGTGGCTTGAGTTCCACCTTTGGAGCTTTGAGTTCACTCCAATCCTCATCAAGGTCCTTGGCTAATTCGCCCTCCTCAAGCTCTTGTAGCCTTTCCTCTTGTCCTTGACTTGAAACCTCAACCCTCATGGACCTCTTGTCTTGGTCAAATTCCACTTCACCCTCACATGATGCTACCAATCTTGTAAAGCCTTCCTCCCCATCTAGTGCCTTGCGTGAATCAAGCATGAGCATGTATGCTTGTGTTTCCTCATCCAAGTAGCCATCCTCTCCATGTGGTTTGGTTAGAGCCACACTAAGATGGTCTTCTTGAGCTAGCTCTTCTAGCAACTCATCGGCCAACTCATCCATAGTTTCAATGTAGAACACTTGGCCATCAATGGTTGGCTTCCTCAAGGTCTCTTTTATGTCAAACTTCAGCTCAACCCCTTTTTCTAGATGCAAAGCTATCTTCCCATGCTTCACATCAATGATTGCACCGGCTGTAGCTAAGAAAGGTCTTCCAAAAATCAAAGGATCCTTTGGCTCTTCATCCATCTTGAGCACCATAAAATCAGTTGGGATGATGAAGTTGCTAACCTTTAGAGGCAAGTCCTCTAGAACTCCAATTGGCATCCTCACAATCATATCCGCAAGAATTAGTGAAATGCCACACTCCTTGTACTTAGTGAAACCGAGCTTCTTAGCTATTGAATAAGGCATGAGGTTGATACTAGCTCCAAGATCACACAAGCAATTCTCAAAACCAAGAGGACCTAGGGCGCATGGTATGGTGAAAGAATCGGGGTCTCCAAGCTTCTTTTGTATCACATTGCTTTGTATTATTGCACTACACTCTTGAGATAGTTTCATAACTCCTTGGATATCCCTTGTTCTTTGTGCCACATCATCTTTCAAAAACTTAGCATATTGAGGAATCATCATGAATGCATCCACCAAGGGCATCTTGAGCTCAATGTCTTTGATTTGCTTGTCAAACATAGCCTTGTATTTCTCCACCAATTGTTTCTTAAACCTCCTGGGAAAAGGAAGTTTAGGCTTTTAGGGTGGGGGAATAAAGGTTGGCTCCTTTTGGTGAACATCCTCTTTTGGCTTCTCCTTTACCAATTCTTTGCTTCTCTTGGCAATATACACATCATCAAAAGTTGTAGCATCTTGAGCTTTTTCAAAGTTATCCTCCCCATCTTGAATTTCAATGTCCTCATTGATCAAAGGACTTGTCCTTGGAGGCAACTCCTTTCCACTTCTCAAAGTAATAACATCGATGTATTCCTTGGGGTTTGCCTCACACTTTCCCGGAAGAGTACCTTGAGAATTTGAGCTAGAAGCCTTGCCTTTCTCAAGTTGCTTGAACTTTTGTTGAAGACCTCTTATTTGAGTAGCAAGTTCATTAAGTGAAGAATCCATCCTTGTGTTAATTTCAGCAATCTTCTTTCCCATATTAGCATCACTATTGGCTTGACCTTGAAGTATTTGTTGAAGCATAAGCTGAACATTATCTTGTGGAGGACCTTGTGAAGTTTGAGTAAAACCCGGTGGAGCATTGCCTTGGTTGTACTTTTGTCCACCAAAGTTGCCTTTGTTTCCTTCTTGGTAGTTAGACCCTGGTGCATAACCTTTTTGTTGATTGTTGTAGGGCACAAAAGGCTTTCCTTGAGTAGCTTGTGGAGGGTAAACTTGGTCTCCGGGATTGGCTACATTAGTACTTCTATAAGAGAGGTTGTTATTCCCCTTATAGTTGTTGTTGGAGTAGTTGTTGTAGCCACCTTGGCCACCCACGAAATTTACTACCTTTTGACCCTCTTGGTACTCAACTTGATCATCACAATTCTCTTGATTCTCTTCAACAAAATGTACATGCCTTTGGTTGGAGGACATGAGCTTGTCCATCTTGTCATGTAGAGACTTCATTTCTTTCTTGTGAGAGTCATATTCACCTCCCCTTGGAGCTCTATCATAGTCTTCATTGTAATTACCATCACTCAAGACAAGATTTTCTACAAGCTCCAATCCATCTTCTACTTCTTTCCCTAAGAAGTTACCATTGCTTGCGGTATCAAGAAGCATTCTTATCTTTGGAAGGACACCTCTATAGATGGTGCTTAGTTGAAACTCTTGTGTGAAGCCATGATGAGGGCATTGCATTGTGTAGCCCTTGAATCTTTCCCATGATTCATTGAAAGACTCATTGTTCTTTTGAGTGAAGCTAGAGATTTCATTCCTCAACTTGGCAGTCCTTGAGTTGGAGAAGAACTTAGATAAGAAAGCCTTCTTGCATTCATCCCAAGAGGTGATGGTACCTTGAGGCAAGTTTTTCTCCCATTGCCTTCCTCTATCCCCAAGAGAGAAGGGAAATAGTCTTAGCTTGAAAGCATCCTCACTCACACCATTCATCTTGAACAACCCACAAACTCTATCAAAATTATCCAAGTGATCAAGTGGATCCTCCATTGGCAAACCACGGAACTTGTCTTGTTGAACCATGGAGATGAAAGCTGGCTTGACCTCAAAGGTGTTGTTGTGAACTGGTGGAGGTTGAATACCATATCTATTTTGATGAATATTTGGAGCATCTCCAGCCCCAATAGTCCTCCCTTGTCTATGCGCATGCAAGGAGTTTCCATTGCCCCTGGGTGCTTGCTCATTTCCATTATGAGGAAGGTGTGCACGCGCCATTGGTGGAGGTTGTTCCCCTTGTTGTTCTTCCATTCTCAACCTCTCTAACCTTGCAGCTTTCCTTCTTGCAATCCTAGCAACCCTTTCCAATTGATCAATCTCTTGAAAGCCTTGGAAGTTGTTGTCTCCTTGTGATCTCAAATGCATTCAAGGGCAAACTGAAATCAAGAAAATGAGATGGTCAATAAACACAAAAGGATTACTTAGTCTCAAACTAAACTCATATCTTAACGATCAATCAATCCCAATATGGCAACAGCGCCAAATTGAAACAAGAGTTTTTATCTCTTGCAAGCAATTTCTCAATTGCTCATATCATTGCAATACTTGAGATATCAATCCATTTTGGGAGATGATTCAATAAGAATACAAAGTTTGGTTTAAGCTAAACTAAATTAGCAAATTCAAGTCACAAGCAACAATTAAAAACAAAACACAACTAAAAGAGACACTACAAGAGCAATAATATGAGGTTAAGCCTTAATTACCACTAATTGAGCACTAAACAAGAGATTAACTACTAAACAAGATTATCAAATTACTAAAAACAAAACCTAGGGATGTAATCATTGATTTGGACAATCTAATGGACAACCTTGCAATCATTTAAGCAACTAATCAAGCCTTCTCTATGCCTAGAACACTTAATAAAGACTAGTCCATGATGTGTGGCACTAATCCCTTCACTAATCACCCTAATGAACTAATGATGTTTTAGCATTAGATTGATTAGAAACCATTAATTACAAGTCTAAATGGCATAATAAACACCCTAGGCAACTAATATCTTAGGCTAGGAATGTAAATCTCTTATTAAGTTGGTTCAAGCATTTCATCAAACACTTGGTGGGTGTATGAAATGCTTATGATCCAAATAGCAAAAGACTAGCTATTTGGCATTAGGAACTACTTAATAAGAAGAGAGATGAAAGAATCTATCCTAGATTGCAAGATTGAACCATTAGAAAACCCTAAATCTAACCCATCCCAAGTTCCTAAAGAACTACTCACTAATCATAGTTAAACCCATCAAATCAAAGATTAGAGAAAGGTTAAACATGATTAGAGAAAGATTAAACAAGAAATCTAAGAAAGATATTGCATTAAACTTAAAGATCCAAGCAAAAACAAGGTTTTTCCTCAAATAGGCAAATGTTTAAGCTTAGAACTCAGAGAATAAAAGTTAAGCATAAAAATTAGGTCTAAAGAGTATTTATAGTGAATAGTAATCGGACCGGGTCAACCCGGAACAAACCGGGTATTGACCCGGTTTTTGGCTCGGCTGGTGCTCGCATCGGACTATTGTCCGATGCACTCCTGTCCGATGCGGACCAAGACGAAATCAGGCCAAGCTCGAACGTGTGTGCATCGGACTGTTGTTCGATGTCTTCTGTCCGATGGCAATTCCAGGGTGCTTCGCATCGGGCTGTTGACCGATGTGCTCCTGTCCGATGCAAGCCGTGATGAAACACCAAAACTCGAGTGGGTGTGTATCGGACTGTTGTCTGATGGCGTCTGTCCGATGGCAATTCCAGGTTGCTTCGCATCGGGTTGTTGACCGATGTGCTCCTGTCCGATGCAAGCCGTGTCGTGAACTCGAGGAGGCTCACATCGGTTTGTTGTCCGATGGGTCACAAACCGATGTGATGCCAGACAAGTCTTCATTTTTGTTCTCCAACTTCTCCTTGACTCCAAGTTGTCCACCAATCTCCAAATAGTCTTCCTAACCTCCAGGGTACCTAAAATAAACTCCAAATGCAACAAAATATGCAAAGACTATGCAAAGACACCTTAGGACTCTAAATGAATGCAAACTAGATCAAATGAACAAGTTATATGCATGAAACAATGCAAATGCTATCTTAAATGGATGCTTAAAAGGTGTAAATATGCTAACTATCAACAAGCCATTCCCCACACATTTTTGGAGACCTTGGGACAACAAATCACGGCCATGAACAATACTTCTCCAGCCAAAAGAAGGTCTAGTACCAATTCCGGCATCTAAACAGCTACAATCATGAAAGTATCTGCTTTGCATGACTCTTGCAAAAAGACTCTCTGGAAACTGTAATAATCTCCAAGCTTGTTTAGCTAGCAGCGCTTGATTGAAGCAAGTTATATCTTTAAAGCCTAAACCCCCTTGATGCTTTGGAAGACAGCATTTTTTCCAACTCACCCAATGAATTTTCCGTTTACGCTCAAAGGAACTCCACCAAAAATCAGACATGGCACTTGTTAGCGTCTGGCACATCGAAACCGGTAGTCTAAAAAAAGAAATGGTATAAACGGGCATGGCCATCGCTGTTGGAGTCAGTTTTCACCCAGGCAAGATCGGTCGAGAAAAAGACTACGTATGGAAAGAGATTTTCGAAGCGTGCATAAACAGAGCACAAACCGGGCTCGGCTCGATGCACAAACCGTTCACTAACCGAGCCAAATCGGCTCGATGCACAAACCATGCACGAACCGAGCCGAGATACCTCGACGCACAAACTGCGCGGAAAACAAACCAAACCATGCATGATTCGTGCATGAATCGAACGTACATCCTCTCTTGACCATCAGAGCCGCAAGCCCACACAATGATCCAAGCCCAAGATGAGAATCAAGGCCAAGCTCAAGACGCGGTACGAGGCCGAGCTAAAAGCAATTGTTGCACAAATGGGCCGAGCCCAAGCCCACGAGGAAGTCCGAAGCCACGCTCGCCTTAGAAGACAAATCCTCGTGGAAGGGTGCGCCGCGAAGAGGAGATAAAGAAGAATCTACGAAAGATCTGCTGGGACTTTCGCCTAGATTCTTAGGAAATATGTATAAATAGGTTCCTTAGCTCATTGGTGCGGGGATCCGCGCTTTACCTAGCAAAACACTTGTACCCTAAAAGCTCATCGAAGCAACTCTAATAAAATCACCATCTTTGGATCTTTGTTTCGGTTTTAACTTAGAATCTTTACGTCCTCTTTTGTAATTATTAACAGGAAATCAATTGTGTGAAATCCAACATGCACAATTTGGCGCTAGAAGGAGGGGGAATTATTCTTACACCGAGAACCGAAGCACACGAGATCCGAGAAGATGACCACTGGAGTTACCGACGCCGTCAACACCACCACAGCGGGAAACGTCACTGACAGAACCAGAGCGGATCCTCCCGCAAGAGACGGAGCGCACGACACTACTCAACAAACATCGGCGCAAGCCGAGACGATCTCCGCATCCCTGGCCGAGATGAAAGATATGATGAAGGCGCTAGCAAATAAGACGGCGGAGCAAGGCCAAACCCTCGAAATCCTGACGACGGAGAGTCAAGCTCAAAGTCGGCGAATCGGGAGCTTAACTCCCATGATGAATCCATCCGCCAGGCTCAGGAGGGTCGGCCTCAATCCGACAGCACTCAACTTCACGACTCTAGGAGTGAACAACGGCCGAGCAGGAGGCTCGGGAGCTTCCCAGTCGCAGCACATCTCCGGAAAACGGACCCCCGCGGCTATGAGACCCAACATCACCAAACCACCGCGCCTGACCCGAAGAGGATTCGGCGAGCGAAGCAGCAAGCAGCTCGACAGGACCCTAGGCGAACCCACCGGCGGCTCGGCGATCACGACGGAAGCTGGAGAGGAACAAACCGTCGTGCCGACTTTGCAACATGACACGACCATCGCCGCGGCACAACATACTGGAACCCTGGAGGACGGCTTCGGCTCTGAGCAAGATCAGGACATGGCCGAGGAAGAGGAGAATCTCCTATGGGTCGAGCAGGCGCACTATCAGGACGAGCCCCGGGTGCAATACAGGGAGCCGAGGCGGCGCCCTTGACCAAATCAGAGCTGTCTTGGCCCAGACAAACGCGGAGGTGAGGGCGATCCGATCACAAGTGCACCAGGCAACGAGCGCGGCACCTGAAATCGACCAGATGCTCGAATAAGCCCAGATGACGCCGTTCACGGCGCGAATTACCGAGGCGAGAGTGTCGGACCCCGGAAAAATCCGCCTACCGACTTACGAAGGGACCGCGGACCCAAAGGAAAACATCATAGCGTTTCGCACGGCCATGGCGCTATCTAATCTCAGAGAGAGCGAGCGAGATGCAGGCTACTGCCTTCTGTTCGTCGAGAACCTCCGAGGACCAGCACTTGAATGGTTCTCTAGACTCGAGCGAAACTCGATCGGCAACTTCAATGATCTCCGCACGGAGTTCGTGAAACAGTACTCTGTTCATGAATCGAGGCGTATCCGACGCCGATCTCTGGACACTATCCCAAGGACCGGCCGAACCGCTAAGGGCTTTCATGGGACGCTTCAAGGCCGTGATGTCAAAAGTAGGGGAAGTGAGCGACAAAGGAGCGCTCCTAGTGAAACAAGACTTTTTATCTTGCTAGCAATTCCTCAATTGCTCATATCATTGCAATATATTGAGGTATCAATCCATCTTGGGAGATGATGCAATAAGAATACAAAGTTAAGTCTAAGCTAAGCTAAAATGATAAAAGCAAGTCACAAACAAGTATTGAAAGCTAAACACAAACTAAAAGAGAAACTACTAGAGCAATATTATGAAACTAAGCCTTAATCAACACTAATCAAGATACTAAACAAGGATTAACTACTAAGCAAGATTAACAATTGACTAAATCGAAACCTAGGGATGGAATCATTGACTTGGGAAACTAAATGGACAACCTTGCAATCATTTAAGCAACTAATCAAGCTAACTCTATGCCTAGAACACTTAAACAAGATTAAACCATGATGTGTGGCCTTAATCCCTTTCTTAATCACCCTAATGAACTAATGATGTTTTAGCATTAAGATAATCAACAAGCATTAAATTCAAGTCTATAAGGCATGATAAACACTCTAGACATCTAATGTCTTAGGCTAGAAATGTAAATCTCTTATTAAGTTGGTTCAAGCATTTCATCAAACACTTGGTGGGTGGATGAAATGCCTATGATCCAAAATAGCAAAGATTAGCTATTTGGCATTAGGAATCACTTAATAAGAAGAGAGAATGAAAGAATCTATCCTAGATTGCAAGATTAATCCATTAGAAAACCCTAAATCTAATCCATCCCCAAGTTTCTAAGGAACTACTCACTAACCATACTTAAACCCATCAAATCAAAGATTAGAGGAAGGTTAAACATGATTAGAGAAAGATAGAACAAGAAATCTAAGAAAGATAATGCATTAAACTCAAAAGATTCAAACTTAAACAAAGTAATTGCCCAAAGTGGCTAAAGGTTTTTTGCTAAGAACAAGAGAATAAAAGTTGTCTTAAAAAATTAGGTCTAAAGAGTATTTATAGGAGGGACCCAAAGGGTAAACAAAGAAGATTCGTCTGGGAGAATTTCGACGAGCTACGTCGAAAATACTCGTCGAAACTTCACCCTGGAGGAAAGTTTCGGTGAGGCTTTGTCGAAACTTCTGGTCGAAACATCGTCCTGGAGAGAAGTTTCGGTCAGCTACGTCGAAACTTCTGGTCGAAACTTCGTCCTGGAGAGAAGTTTCGGTCAGCTACGCCGAAACTTCTGGTCGAAACTTCTTCAGGATTCTTCTTCTCCATCTTTTTGGCAACTTCTTGCTCTTCCAAGTGATGTGCCATTCCTCTCCAACTCCATTGTTGCTTCCACAGCATCCATGTTACCTGATCAAGACTCCAAATGCACCAAAACATGCAAAGACTATGCAAAAACACTCTAGGACTCTAAATGATACAATGCAACACAATGATGCTATATTAGACTCCTAAATGATGAGAAACCTATACTAAATGGATGCTAAAATGATGCAAAATATAGACATATCAACTCCCCCAAACTTGCCTTTTGCTTGTCCCCAAGCAAATGAAACACAAGCTAAGGAGAGAGGTTTGAAAGTGGGAACTCAAATCCAAAGGTGTTAAGCAAAAGAATCAATCCAATGGTCCTAGTTAGTAGTTCTAGGATGCTCTTTATGCAAATTTCTACTCCAAAAGGTCTAGCCATACCCATACTCATTCAAGTGAACCCAAGCTTCAACCTACACAAGCATTCATTTTCACCAACCCTTTAACATTCATTAATGGTAACCATGGATCATGAATCATGCAATGCTAACGAACTTGTTTGGTTTTTGGGTAAGGTTTTGAGATAAAGATAATCTCAACTTCATGGGGTTCCAATGCAAAGGATCTCTCAATGAACAAGTGAACTTTGGCAAAATGCTAAGAGTAAAAAGCAACCTATGCATACAAGGACAAACTTCCATCTACCCCTTTGTAACACAAAAGCTTTCACTCTCATTCTCTTTTTAGCTCACTCACCAAGCCCAACCTAAGTTACCCATTGTAAGGCAATTCGCCAAACCCAATAGAAACTCAAACACCTTCTTTTTTTCCTTTTCTCTTTTAAGCACTTAGGGGAATATCTTCTACAACCACAAGTGTTGGCACACTTTTACTTCAAGCTCTTTCTCTTTTCATTCACAATTTGCTATCCTCTTTCCTATAACAACTTAGCCATATTTTTTTATTCTTCTTGGCTCTCTTACTTTTCTTTTCTGGAGGATTTCTTTTCTTTTCTTAACTCTTAGAGCACTTGTTCCAAATATTTTCGTTTTTCCCCCTTTTACCATCTCAACTTCGCCCACTTACTTGTTCCACAACAAATATCAAGCCAAGATTCCCACCCAAGAATCCTATCCTATCACCTAGCTCATTGTTCTCGAGCTAGCTACATGGAAGCCTATCCTTGTCGCTCTAAACTCAACACTTTTTGCTAAGTTCACAAGATGGAAAAGGCCTAATGCACTCAATAAGGAAGAGGTTTCAAAGGAAGCTTAGTTAGGAAATTCGTTTTCAACCGCTCTAAAGATGAGAGTCGGCTATTTGGGTTAACAAGAGTGGTAAAAGGAAAGAAGATAACCCAAATATGCGTGTGGTATCCACAAGTTCCCTAGCAATGCATAACCATGATAATTACTTGTTCAAATTAGGTTCAAGTTCAAGAGAGTTGGTTTCTATTCAAAGCCTGCCTCAATTAAAACTTGAATATCAAATGGTGAGGTCCAAGTAGGGTTCAACTTTAACTTTCAAAATTTGCACACAAAGCATCAAACAACTATTAACTAGGGCCTTGAACTAATTCATGAGTTTAACACCTTACAAGGAAAAATCATCATTGTCCCCTATGCATGAATGCAATCCTATATGAAAGTTAGACTCAATCCTACTTATATAACAAATGCAAATCCAACTACATGCTATTTTTTTTTGAAATTTTCAAAATTTTTCCAATTTTTTTTGGTTTTTTCTATGCCATAGATGTATGCATGAGACTCAAGAATGCATGAGAAAGAAAAATAAGATCACAAAACACAAGATCAAATACACCATACTCCCCCAAACTTAAATTACACAGTCCCTTGTGTAATCCAAGCTTGGAGAAGATTTCAACAATGCAAAAGAAAAGTAAAAACTAGATGGTATTTACAATGGTTAGGATTGGTACCTTGATCAAAAGCGCATGGAGGAGGAGGATGAGCCCATGGAGTAGGACGGGTTGCTGGATTGAGGAGTAGGAGATCGCATCACTCTCTTCTCACGCCTCCTAGTCTCACCGGCAGAGGAATGGCGTCTTCCCGCCATAGCACTATCGGCTTCATCATCCTCTTGCCGCCTCTCTTCACGCCTTGGGGAAGAAGTTCCCTCTACCTTGGCCTTGAGCTCCTTGATTTGACCCTTCAAGCCCGTCACCGTCTTCACAAGCTTCCTTATGGTCTTGTCTTGCCACTTGTTCCATCTTTGGAGGAGGTTGATGTGTTGGTGAGCTTTCTTAGAGGTCTCTCCTTGGTTATTAGACTCATAAGGTACAAAGTTGTACCTATCACTTCCATACACCGGTGGGGCTTGGTAAGGCTCGTGAGTGGTGTCCCAATAAGCCATGGGGCGGGTCTCTATGTCATCGAGATGCTCGTCGGTTGGAGTGAAAGAGGCGTTTGCCTTCTCCCTTAGGTTAGTGAGGTGAATGCAAGGTAGCTTGATTGTAGCCTCCTTGTCCAAGTCCACATTGAACTTGTACTTGAAGTTCTTCCCTTCCTTCACCAAAAAGTGACCCTTTAGGAGGTAAGAGGAGTCGATATACTGCTCGTCAGCCGTGGGTATGCCCAAGGTGATGCCTACTTCTTCAAGGATGGGGGTGATCATGCCACCAATGGCTAAGTGGTGGCTATCCTTCTTCTTGGCCACGGCCTTCCCTTGATAGCTTGCTGCGTGAGCAACCCAAACTTGCACCAAGCTGTTTCCCGTAGCATCACCACGCATCTCGTAGCCGCCAATATATCGGAGGATACCCTTAAGACCCGCGTCAAGCATCTCCCATTCTTCAGCAGTCATCACCACGCTTTCCTTTTTGGCAAAGAAGGTATGGGCTAACACCTTTTGAGCATAGCGAATCCCCGGGTGGCGGATAAACTTGCTCTTGACCCTCCCGGTCTTGTACGTCCCGCTACCAAGCAAATACCAAAGCTTCTCCAACTCTGCCTTCCTCACGTCCAACCGAGAACCGGGGCCAGTCCCCTCATCAAAACCGAGAACCTCTCCAAGCTTCTTGAAATTCATCTTGTAGGACTTGTTGTGCACTCGGAATTTGATGAACCCGAATCCATCCTTTTCTCTATCAACATCCGAGCTTAAGGTTGACACCTTCAAGGAAGAGAGGAATTGGCAAGTCTCCTCTTGGTGGCTTGGGTATGACCGGTTGAACCATCTCTCACACCCCAAGTTTCGAAAAATCTCGGCAACATCTTCCAAGAGACCCAACTCTTCAAGCAGCTCGTGGTCCGGATACTTGGTCCCCTTGAAAGGCATCTCCATGAGAGCCTTGTAGATGGATGAAGGTGTCGGGTTTGATGCCGCGCCCTTCTCACTCTTGCCTTGCTTGCTCTTCCCTTTTCCAACATCTCCCTTTTGAGACAGCTTTCTCACACGTGATGGACTCTCTTCGGGAACATCTTCTTCGGCTTCCATAGGCCTCTTGCCTTGTTTCTTGCTAGCATCTCCCCTTGTTCTCCCCATATTACCTATAAAATCAAAATTCTTGGAGAAGAGTGAGTATAATGTGGTTTAAAAATTCTTGCAAGCATGTAATTATGAAAATTGCATGGAAGCTTCAAGAATTAAAACCCAATAGCAATTAAATTAGAGCAAGAAACAATTCAATTTGAAAAATCTCTCTTGAAATCAAATCATTAATCAAGGAATTTTTACCAAATTAAGCATCCTCTAATTGATAATTCATTAAAATCCAAGAGGATTCTAGCTTAACTACTTGTATAACAATGGAAATCAATCTTAAACAAAGCAAATACCAAATTTTTGAACAACACTTAGGCTAAAATTCAAATTTTCGTAACCCATGAAAATCCTAAGGAGAAATTGTTCAAAAATCAAAATTTTCCATGTAAATCCTTGAAAAACCTTTACCAATCATAACCCATAACAAATCTCAACTATACCCAACTCAATCAACTCAATCCAAGCCTATCTATCCATCAAAATTCCCAATTTATGCAAATTGAGAAATTAGAGAGTAAAAGAGAGGATTAGAAGTCAAACCTTGGTTCCTTGCAAAGAGGTGGCCGAAATTCTCTAAGGAATGGAGATTAGCCAACAATTTCGAAAATAAAGCACTTGAAATCAATAAATTTGATTGAGAATTGAGAGAGAAAGGTGAAAAAGAAGTTTCTTGTTTATGTGTATGGGTTTGAAATCGTGAGAGAGATAGATGAGAGGAAGAGGACTCTTAAAAACCACAAAATTCGGTCCATATTAAGTGAGAAAGTCAACATTAAACCGGTCAAAGGAAGGAAGAAAAGTCAAGCAAACCTGATTTTTAGAAACGGATCGACGTGGTCGTCGATCCATGTCGTCGATCTGGCTCCCTGGAAAAACGGATCGACGAGCCTTCGTCGATCCATGTCGTCGATCTGGCTCCCTGGAAAAACGGATCGACGAGCCTTCGTCGATCCATGTGGTCGATCTGGCTCCCTGGAAAAACGGATCGACGAGCCTTCGTCGATCCATGTGGTCGATCTGGCTCCCTGGAAAAACGGATCGACGAGCCTTCGTCGATCCGTCTCGTCGATCCGTGTCGTCGAGCTAACATCATGCAGGACGGATCGACGAGCTTCACCGATCCACTTCACCGATCCGTCTCCCTGGATTTTTGGATCGATGAGCTTCATCGATCCACCTCACCGATCCTCTTCCAGAAACTTCCTCCTTGCTTTTCTCTTCAAGCCTAAGTCCTCATACTCAACATAAAACTTACAAAAACTCAAAGAAACAAAATCATAGCACCAAATAAAGAATATATACAATGGATAACAATGGGAATGCCTCCCAAGTGCGCTTGTTTTAAGTCGCTAAGCTTGACTTTGCAAACCTTTTAGGCTAGAGAAGGGTTTTGAAGAGGGATTGAGCTTGCCTCTTCCTTTGATTCATGCACCAAGTATGGCTTGACCCTGTGACCGTTGACCGTGAAACTCTCCCCATTCTTCCCAATCAAAGTGATGGCACCATATGGCAATACCTCTTGAATCTCAAAGGGCCCTCCCCACCTTGATTTGAGCTTACCCGGGAACAACTTCAGTCTTGAATTGTAGAGAAGAACCTTGTCACCAACACTTAGCTCCTTCTTCACAATCCTCTTGTCATGGAAAGCTTTGGTCCTTTCCTTGTAAATTCTTGAGCTTTCATAAGACTCAAGCCTTATCTCCTCAAGCTCTTGGAGTTGAATCAACCTCTTCTCTTGGGCAGTCTTGATGTTGTAGTTTAGAAGCTTCACAGCCCACATAGCTTTGTGCTCAATCTCAACCGGTAGATGACAAGCCTTCCCATACACAAGGTTGAAAGGAGATCTCCCAATTGGAGTCTTGAAAGCTGTCCTATAAGCCCACAAAGCATCATCAAGCTTGATAGACCAATCCTTCCTAGTCAAACCCACGGTTTTCTCCAAAATAGCTTTGATCTCACGGTTTGATACTTCCACTTGACCACTAGTTTGGGGATGGTAAGGGGTAGCTACCTTGTGCTTGACACCATGCTTGCTTAATAACCCTTCAAAGACCTTGTTGATGAAGTGGCTTCCTCCATCACTAATCACAACTCTTGGAACACCAAACCTTGGGAAGATTATGCTCTTGAACATCTTAACCACGACCTTGGAGTCATTAGTGGGACTTGCCATTGCCTCAACCCATTTTGACACATAATCAACAGCTACTAGGATGTACTTGTTTCCAAAAGAAGAGGGAAAGGGTCCCATGAAGTCTATGCCCCAAACATCAAACAGCTCCACTTCTAAGATTGGATTTTGGGGCATCTCATCTCTCTTGCTAATGTTCCCTTTTCTTTGGCAAGGCTCACATCTCTTGATATACTCATGAGTGTCCTTGAACAATGTAGGCCACCAAAATCCACTTTGAAGCACCTTTGTAGCTGTCTTGAAAGTTGCAAAATGTCCTCCATACTTAGACCCATGGCAATGAAAGATCACACTCTCAACCTCTTCTTGTGCTAAGCATCTCCTATATATACCATCAGCACATCTCTTGTAGAGGTAAGGCTCATCCCAATAGAAGTGTGATACATCTCTCATAAACTTCTTCTTGTGATAGGCATTGAGATGAGTGGGTTCTTCATTGCACACCAAGTAGTTGACAAAATCAGCGTACCAAGGTTCACTACTTGCTTCCATGCCTTGAATTTCTTCAAGCTTCCTTCCAAGTCCATGTACACCAGCAATGCTCTTGATCATCATAATCTGCTCCTCCGGCAAAGAATCATCTATTGGCAAGGCATCTTCAATCTTCATTCTTGACAAGTTATCAGCCACACCATTCTCTACACCCTTCTTGTCAACTATTTCCATATCAAACTCTTGTAAGAGCAAGATCCATCTTAGGAGCCTTGGCTTGGTCTCCTTCTTGGCATAGATATGGCGCAAGGCTGCATGGTCGGTGTACACTATGACCTTTGATCCCACCAAGTAGGACCTAAACTTCTCAAATGCAAACACCACTGCCAAGAGTTCCTTCTCGGTTGTAGCATACTTGGTTTGGGCCTCATCAAGTGTTCTACTTGCATAATAGATCACATGTAGCTTCTTGTCTTTCCTTTGTCCAAGCACAGCACCAACTGCATAATCACTAGCATCGGCCATGATCTCAAATGGTAGACTCCAATCCGGTGCTTGCACAATGGGAGCACTCACAAGCGCTTTTTTGATAGTCTCAAAGGCTTGCAAGCACTCCTCATCAAACCGAAACTCCACCTCCTTGCAAAGTAGCCTTGTCAAAGGCCTAGCTATCTTGGAGAAGTCCTTGATGAATCTTCTATAAAAACCCGCATGCCCAAGAAAACTCCTTATGCCTTTCACATTAGTGGGTGGCGCCATCTTCACCATGACCTCTATCTTGGCCTTATCAACTTCTATACCATCTTCAGAAATCTTGTGACCCAATACAATTCCTTGGTTGACCATGAAGTGGCACTTTTCCCAATTGAGCACCAAATGAGATTCTTCACATCTTTGTAGTACCTTGCAAAGATTAGAAAGACATGCAGAAAAAGAGGCACCATACACAGAAAAGTCATCCATAAATACTTCTACCATTTCCTCAATAAGATCCGAGAAGATACTCATCATGCACCTTTGAAAGGTGGCTGGAGCATTACATAACCCAAATGGCATCCTTCGATAGGCAAAGGTACCATAAGGGCATGTGAAAGTAGTCTTCTCTTGATCATTTGGATGAATGGGTATTTGGAAGAACCCACTATATCCATCAAGGAAACAATAGAAGGGGTGGTTAGCCAATCTTTCAAGCATTTGGTCAATAAAAGGGAGAGGGAAATGATCTTTTCTAGTAGAAGCATTAAGTTTTCGGTAATCAATACACATTCTATGCCCGGTTATGGTTCTAGTTGGTATTAACTCATCCTTATCATTCTTTATCACTGTGATTCCACCCTTCTTAGGGACAACATGCACGGGAGAAACCCAAGTGCTGTCACTAATAGGATAGATCACATTAGCCTCTAAAAGTTTTAAGATTTCCTTCTTCACCACTTCCTTAAGGTTTGGGTTTAGTCTTCTTTGATGTTCAATTGAAGAAGCATTCTCATTTTCAAGGTGAATCCTATGAGTACAAAGTATAGGAGATATGCCTTTGATGTCACTTAGTGAATAACCAATTGCTCTCCTATACTTTCTCAACTCATTTAAGAGAGAGTTGAGCTCATCATCACTCAATTGTTCATTTACAATGATGGGGTAAGTAGAGTTGGGGCCTAAGAAAGCATACCTTAGTCCAATGGGAAGTGGTTTGAGGTCCACCTTTGGGGCCTTAAGCTCGCTCCAATCTTCATCAAGATCCTTAGCCAATTCGCCATCCTCAAGCTTCTCTAGCTTTTCTCCTTGTCCTTGGCTTGAAACCTCAACTTCCATGGATCCCTTGTCTTGGTCAAACCCCAATCCACTTTCACATGAAGCTACCAATCTTGTAAATCCTTCCTCCCCATCTAGAGCCTTGCGTGAATCAAGCATTTGAGTGTATGCTTGTGTTTCCTCATCCAAGTACCCTTCTTCTCCATGTGGTTTAGTGAGGGCAATACCTAGATGGTCCTCTTGAGCTAGTTCCTCTAGCAACTCATCAGCTAGCTTATCCATGGTCTCAATGTAGAATACTTGACCATCAATGGTAGGTTTCCTCAAAGTCTCCTTTATGTCAAACTTCAACTCAACTCCTTTCCCAAGATGTAAAGCTATCTTCCCATGCTTAACATCAATTATAGCACCAGCTGTGGCTAGGAAAGGTCTTCCCAAAATCAAAGGATCCTTTGGCTCCTCATCCATCTTGAGAACCATAAAATCTGTGGGAATGATGAAGTTGCTAACCTTGATAGGCAAATCTTCAAGAACTCCAATGGGCAATCTCACACTTCTATCCGCAAGTATCAATGATATCCCACACTCCTTGTACTTGGTGAAACCGAGCTTCTTGGCTATTGAATAGGGCATAAGGTTGATGCTAGCTCCAAGATCACACAAGCAATTCTCAAAGCTAAGAGGCCCTAGGGCGCATGGAATTGTGAAAGAACCGGGGTCTCCTAGCTTCTTTGGCACCACATTGTTTTGGATGATGGCACTACACTCTTGAGAGACTAGCATCACTCCTTGGATGTCCTTTGCTCTTTGTGCCACGGTTTCCTTCAAGAATTTGGCATATTGTGGAATCATCATGAAAGCATCTACCAAAGGCATCTTGAGCTCTATATCCTTGATTTGCTTGTCAAACATGGCCTTGTATTTCTCCACCAATTTCTTCTTGAACCTCCCGGGAAAAGGAAGCTTAGGCTTGTATGGTGGAGGAACAAACCTTGGCTCCTCCTTGTGCAAATTCTCCTTTGGCTTCTCCTTTACCACTTCCTTACTCTTCCTAGCAATATACACATCATCAAAAGTCACAGCATCTTGAACTTTTTCAAGGTCCTCCTCCCCATCTTGAACTTCAATGTCCTCATTGATCAAAGGACTAGACCTTGGAGGTAACTCCTTTCCACTTCTCAAAGTAATAGCATTGATGTACTCCTTGGGATTTGCTTCACACTTTCCCGGTAAGGTACCTTGAGAATTGGAGCTAGAAGCTTTGCCTTTTTCTAGTTGCTTGAACTTTTGTTGAAGACCACCAATTTGAGTAGCAAGCTCATTGAGTGAAGAGTCCATCCTTGTGTTGATTTCAGCAATCTTCTTTCCCATGTTGGCGTCACTATTAGCTTGACCTTGGAGGATTTGTTGAAGCATAAGTTGAACATTGTCTTGTGGATTCCCTTGTGGATGATTGCCTTGGTTGTTCCTTTGTCCACCATAGTTGCCTTGATTTCCTCCTTGGTATTGTGACCTTGGTACATAGCCCTTTTGTTGATTGTTGTAGTTCACAAAGGGCTTCCCTTGAGTAGTTTGAGTAGGGTAGACTTGGTCTTCCGGATTAGCCACATTAGTACTCCTATAAGAGAGATTGTTGTTTCCCTTATAGTTGTTGCCATAGTTGTTGTTGTAACCTCCTTGGCCTCCCACGAAATTTACCACTTCTTGACCCTCTTTGTACCCAACTTGATCACCACACTCCTCTTCATTCTCTTCTACAAAATGCACATGCCTTTGGGAAGAAGACATAAGCTTATCCATCTTATCATGTAGAGACTTCATTTCCTTCTTGTGAGACTCTAAATCGCTACTTCTTGGGGCTCTATCATAGTCCTCATTGTAGTTACCATCACTCAAGGCAAGATTCTCTACAAGCTCCAAACCATCTTCAACATCTTTACCCAAGAAATTCCCATTACTAGCGGTATCAAGAAGCATCCTTATCTTTGGTAGAACACCTCTATAGATGGTGCTTAGGAGAGACTCTTGTGTGAAGCCATGATGAGGGCATTGCATTGTGTAGCCCTTGAATCTTTCCCATGCTTCATTGAAGGACTCATTGTTCCTTTGGGTGAAGCTAGAGATCTCATTCCTCAACTTGGCGGTTCTTGAATTTGAGAAGAACTTTGAGAGGAAAGCTTTCTTGCACTCATCCCATGTAGTGATAGTAGCTTGAGGCAAATTTTTCTCCCATTGCCTTGCTCTATCTCCAAGAGAGAAGGGAAATAGTCTTAGCTTGAAGGCATCTTCACTCACACCATTAGTCTTGAATAAGCCACAAACTCTATCAAAGTTGTCCAAGTGATCTAGAGGATCCTCCATTGGCAACCCATGAAACTTGTCTTGTTGAACCATAGAGATGAAAGCTGGCTTCACTTCAAATGTATTGTTTTGAACCGGTGGAGGTTGAATGCCATAGCGGTTTTGATGTGTATTTGGAGCATCTCCAGCTCCTATAGTCCTCCCTTGTCTAGGCGCATGTAAAGGGTTGCCATTCCCTCTTTGTGCATGCGCCATGTTTGGTGGAGGGTGTTGATTCCCTTGTTGTTCCTCCATCCTCAATCTCTCTATTCTTGCAGCTTCCCTTCTTGCAATCCTTGCAACCTTTTCCAATTGATCAATCTCTTGAAAGCCCTCAAAGTTGTTGCTTCCTTGTGACCTCAAATGCATTCAAAGGAAAACTGAAATTTAGAAAATGAGAATGTCAATAAACACAAAAAGGATTACTTAGTCTCAAGCTAAATTCAAATCTTAAAGATCAAACACTCCCAATATGGCAACGGCGCCAAATTGATACACGACTTTTTAGTCTTGTAAGCAATTCCTCAATTGCTCATGTCATTGCAATATTTGAGGTATCAATCCATCTTGGGAGTTTGGTGCAATAAGAATGCAAAATTCAGTTTAAGCTAAGCTAGAATAGTAGAATCAAGTCACAAACAAGAATTAAAAGCTAAACACAACCTAAATAAGACACTACTAGAGCAATAATATGAAGCTAAACCTTAAATACCACTAATTAAGCACTAAACAAGCAATTAACTACTAATCAAGATTATCAAATTAACTAAAACGAAACCTAGGGATGGAATCATTGATTTGGGAAGCCTAATGGACAATCTTGCAATCATTTAAGCAACTAATAAAGCTACCTCTATGCCTAGAACTCTTAATCAAGTTTAAACCATGGTGTGTAGCATTAAACCCTTTGTTAATCACCCTAATGAACTAATGATGTTTTAGCATTAGAATAATCAACAAGCATTAAATACAAGTCTATAAGGCATAATAAACACTCTAAACATCTAATGTCTTAGGCTAGAATATGTAAATTTCCTATTAAGTTGGTTCAAGCATTTCATCAAACACTTGGTGGGTGTGTGAAATGCTTAGGCTCCAAATTAGCAAAAGTTAGCTAATTGGCATTAGGAATCACTTAATAGAAAGAGGTAATGAAAGAATCTAACCTAGATTGCAAGATTAATCCATTGAACTTCCCTAAATCTAATCCATCCCTAAGTTCCTAAGGGAACTACTCACTAATCATGCTTAAACCCATCAAATCAAAGATAAGAGAAAGATTAAGCATAATTAGAGAAAGATAACAAGAATTCTAAGAAAGATATTGCATTAAACTCAAATCCAAAGCTTAAACAAAGAGTTTTGCCCAAAGAGGCTAAAAGTTTAGTCTAGAAACCAATGGATAAAAGCTCTCTAGAAAAATTAGGTTAAAAGAGTATTTATAGGTGGTCCCATAAGATGCAAGAAAAAGAAGTCGTCTGGGGTCGGATCGACGAGGTCATCGATCCATGTCGTCGATCCGACCCTCAAAATAAACTGGATCGACGAGATCGTCGATCTCCTTCGTCGATCCATGTCTCGAGGCTTGACTTCTGGTTCGGCGTGGCTCGTCGATCCATCTCACCGATCCGTGTCCCTGGAAATATGGATCGGTGAGTCTTCGTCGATCCATGTCACCGATCCGTGTCCCTGGAAATATGGATCGGTGAGTCTTCGTCGATCCGGTACGTCGATCCGTGCTCCTGGATTTGTGGATCGACGACCTTCGCCGATCTGGTTCGTCGATCCATCTTCAGAAATCGTCTGCTTCCTTCTCCTTGCTCCTTCTTGCCATTCCAAGTAGCTAGCATCACCCTCCAACTCCATCCTCATCTCCAAAGCCTCCTTTTTCACCTGATTATGGTACCAATATGCAACAAAGTATGCAAAGAACCATGCAAAAGACCCTAGGACTCTAAATGATACAATGCAACACAATGATGCTACTTTAGACTCTAAATGATGAGAAACTTATGCTTAAAGGATGCTAGAATGATGCAAAATATAGACATATCAACTCCCCCAAACTTGCCTTTTGCTTGTCCCCAAGCAAATGAAACACAAGCCAAGGAGAGAGGTTTGAAAGCGGGGACTCAAATCCAAAGGTGTTAAGCAAAAGAATCAATTCAATGGTCCTACTTAGCAGTTCTAGGATGCTCTCTATACAAACTTCTACTCCAAAAGGTCTAGCCATACTCATACTCAATCAAGCGAACCCAAGTTTCAACCTACACAAGCATTCATTTTCACCAACCCTTTAACATTCATTAAGTAGTAACCATGGATCATGAATCATGCAATACTAGAGAACTCATTTGGTTTTTGGGTAAGGTTTTGAGATAAATATGATCTCAATCTTCATGGGTTTCCAATGCAAGGGATCTCTCAATGAACATGTGAACTTTGGCAAAATGCTAAGAGTAAAAAGCAACCTATGCATACAAGGACAAACTTCCATCTACCCTTTGTAACACAAAATGCCTTCACTCTCATTCCTTTTTTAGCTCACTCACCAAGCCCAATCCTATACTACCCAATGCAAGGCAATTCGCCAAAACCACAAACTCAAACCATACTCTCTTCTTCTCCTTTACAAATCTTGGGGAACTTCTTCAACCATCACAAGTGTTGGCATATTTTTTTACTTCAAGCTCATTTTCCATCAAATACAAATTGCTATCCTCCTTCTTATAACATCTTGGCCACATATATATATTTTTTTTTTTCTTGGCTCTTTTACTTTTTACTTCTAGAGGATTTCTTTTCTCACTTAACACTTAGAGCATTACACAAAACCAACACTTGATCCACATAATTTCGTTTCCCCCTTTCACCACCACAACTTCACCCAAATCACTTGTTCCACATCAAATATCAAACCAAAATTCCCACCCAAGAATCCTATCCTATCATCTAGCTCATTGTTCTCGAGCTAGCTACATGAAAGCCTATCCTTGTCGCTCTAAACTCAACACTTTTTGCTAAGTTCACAAGATGAATAAGGCCTAAAGCACTCAATAAGGAAGAGGTTTCAAAGGAAGCTTAGTTAGGGAGTTCGTTTTAAACCGCTCTAAAGATGAGAGTCGGCTATTTGGGTTAACAAGAGTGGTAAAAGGAAAGAAGATAACCCAAATATGTATATGGTATCCACAAGTTCTCTAGCAATGCACAACCATGATAATTACAAGTTCAAATTAGGCTCAAGTTTAAGAGGGTTGGTTTCTATTCAAAGCTTGCTTCAATTAAAACTTGAATTACAAATGGTGAGGTCCAAGTAGGGTTCAACTTTAACTTTCAAAGATTGCACACAAAGCATCAAACAACTATTATTTAGGGCCTTGAACTAATTCATGAGCTTAACACCTTACAAGGAAAATTCATCATTGTCCCCTATGCAAGAATGCAATCCTATATGAAAGCTAGACTCAATCCTACTTATATAACAAATGCAAATGCAACTACATGCCATTTTTTTGAAATTTTCGAAATTTTTCATTTTTTTTGGATTTTTCTATGCCTTAGATGTATGCATGAGACTCAAAGATGCATGACAAGAAAAATAAGAACACAAAACACAAGATCAAATACCATACTCCCCCAAACTTAAATTACACAGTCCCTTGTGTAATCCAAGCTTGGAGAAGATTTCAACAATGCAAAAGAAAAGTAAAAACTAGATGGTATTTACAATGGTTAGGATTGGTACCTTGATCAAAAGCGCATGGAGGAGGAGGATGAGCCCATGGAGTAGGACGGGTTGCTGGATTGAGGAGTAGGAGATCGCATCACTCTCTTCTCACGCCTCCTAGTCTCACCGGCAGAGGAATGGCGTCTTCCCGCCATAGCACTATCGGCTTCATCATCCTCTTGCCGCCTCTCTTCACGCCTTGGGGAAGAAGTTCCCTCTACCTTGGCCTTGAGCTCCTTGATTTGACCCTTCAAGCCCGTCACCGTCTTCACAAGCTTCCTTATGGTCTTGTCTTGCCACTTGTTCCATCTTTGGAGGAGGTTGATGTGTTGGTGAGCTTTCTTAGAGGTCTCTCCTTGGTTATTAGACTCATAAGGTACAAAGTTGTACCTATCACTTCCATACACCGGTGGGGCTTGGTAAGGCTCGTGAGTGGTGTCCCAATAAGCCATGGGGCGGGTCTCTATGTCATCGAGATGCTCGTCGGTTGGAGTGAAAGAGGCGTTTGCCTTCTCCCTTAGGTTAGTGAGGTGAATGCAAGGTAGCTTGATTGTAGCCTCCTTGTCCAAGTCCACATTGAACTTGTACTTGAAGTTCTTCCCTTCCTTCACCAAAAAGTGACCCTTTAGGAGGTAAGAGGAGTCGATATACTGCTCGTCAGCCGTGGGTATGCCCAAGGTGATGCCTACTTCTTCAAGGATGGGGGTGATCATGCCACCAATGGCTAAGTGGTGGCTATCCTTCTTCTTGGCCACGGCCTTCCCTTGATAGCTTGCTGCGTGAGCAACCCAAACTTGCACCAAGCTGTTTCCCGTAGCATCACCACGCATCTCGTAGCCGCCAATATATCGGAGGATACCCTTAAGACCCGCGTCAAGCATCTCCCATTCTTCAGCAGTCATCACCACGCTTTCCTTTTTGGCAAAGAAGGTATGGGCTAACACCTTTTGAGCATAGCGAATCCCCGGGTGGCGGATAAACTTGCTCTTGACCCTCCCGGTCTTGTACGTCCCGCTACCAAGCAAATACCAAAGCTTCTCCAACTCTGCCTTCCTCACGTCCAACCGAGAACCGGGGCCAGTCCCCTCATCAAAACCGAGAACCTCTCCAAGCTTCTTGAAATTCATCTTGTAGGACTTGTTGTGCACTCGGAATTTGATGAACCCGAATCCATCCTTTTCTCTATCAACATCCGAGCTTAAGGTTGACACCTTCAAGGAAGAGAGGAATTGGCAAGTCTCCTCTTGGTGGCTTGGGTATGACCGGTTGAACCATCTCTCACACCCCAAGTTTCGAAAAATCTCGGCAACATCTTCCAAGAGACCCAACTCTTCAAGCAGCTCGTGGTCCGGATACTTGGTCCCCTTGAAAGGCATCTCCATGAGAGCCTTGTAGATGGATGAAGGTGTCGGGTTTGATGCCGCGCCCTTCTCACTCTTGCCTTGCTTGCTCTTCCCTTTTCCAACATCTCCCTTTTGAGACAGCTTTCTCACACGTGATGGACTCTCTTCGGGAACATCTTCTTCGGCTTCCATAGGCCTCTTGCCTTGTTTCTTGCTAGCATCTCCCCTTGTTCTCCCCATATTACCTATAAAATCAAAATTCTTGGAGAAGAGTGAGTATAATGTGGTTTAAAAATTCTTGCAAGCATGTAATTATGAAAATTGCATGGAAGCTTCAAGAATTAAAACCCAATAGCAATTAAATTAGAGCAAGAAACAATTCAATTTGAAAAATCTCTCTTGAAATCAAATCATTAATCAAGGAATTTTTACCAAATTAAGCATCCTCTAATTGATAATTCATTAAAATCCAAGAGGATTCTAGCTTAACTACTTGTATAACAATGGAAATCAATCTTAAACAAAGCAAATACCAAATTTTTGAACAACACTTAGGCTAAAATTCAAATTTTCGTAACCCATGAAAATCCTAAGGAGAAATTGTTCAAAAATCAAAATTTTCCATGTAAATCCTTGAAAAACCTTTACCAATCATAACCCATAACAAATCTCAACTATACCCAACTCAATCAACTCAATCCAAGCCTATCTATCCATCAAAATTCCCAATTTATGCAAATTGAGAAATTAGAGAGTAAAAGAGAGGATTAGAAGTCAAACCTTGGTTCCTTGCAAAGAGGTGGCCGAAATTCTCTAAGGAATGGAGATTAGCCAACAATTTCGAAAATAAAGCACTTGAAATCAATAAATTTGATTGAGAATTGAGAGAGAAAGGTGAAAAAGAAGTTTCTTGTTTATGTGTATGGGTTTGAAATCGTGAGAGAGATAGATGAGAGGAAGAGGACTCTTAAAAACCACAAAATTCGGTCCATATTAAGTGAGAAAGTCAACATTAAACCGGTCAAAGGAAGGAAGAAAAGTCAAGCAAACCTGATTTTTAGAAACGGATCGACGTGGTCGTCGATCCATGTCGTCGATCTGGCTCCCTGGAAAAACGGATCGACGAGCCTTCGTCGATCCATGTCGTCGATCTGGCTCCCTGGAAAAACGGATCGACGAGCCTTCGTCGATCCATGTGGTCGATCTGGCTCCCTGGAAAAACGGATCGACGAGCCTTCGTCGATCCATGTGGTCGATCTGGCTCCCTGGAAAAACGGATCGACGAGCCTTCGTCGATCCGTCTCGTCGATCCGTGTCGTCGAGCTAACATCATGCAGGACGGATCGACGAGCTTCACCGATCCACTTCACCGATCCGTCTCCCTGGATTTTTGGATCGATGAGCTTCATCGATCCACCTCACCGATCCTCTTCCAGAAACTTCCTCCTTGCTTTTCTCTTCAAGCCTAAGTCCTCATACTCAACATAAAACTTACAAAAACTCAAAGAAACAAAATCATAGCACCAAATAAAGAATATATACAATGGATAACAATGGGAATGCCTCCCAAGTGCGCTTGTTTTAAGTCGCTAAGCTTGACTTTGCAAACCTTTTAGGCTAGAGAAGGGTTTTGAAGAGGGATTGAGCTTGCCTCTTCCTTTGATTCATGCACCAAGTATGGCTTGACCCTGTGACCGTTGACCGTGAAACTCTCCCCATTCTTCCCAATCAAAGTGATGGCACCATATGGCAATACCTCTTGAATCTCAAAGGGCCCTCCCCACCTTGATTTGAGCTTACCCGGGAACAACTTCAGTCTTGAATTGTAGAGAAGAACCTTGTCACCAACACTTAGCTCCTTCTTCACAATCCTCTTGTCATGGAAAGCTTTGGTCCTTTCCTTGTAAATTCTTGAGCTTTCATAAGACTCAAGCCTTATCTCCTCAAGCTCTTGGAGTTGAATCAACCTCTTCTCTTGGGCAGTCTTGATGTTGTAGTTTAGAAGCTTCACAGCCCACATAGCTTTGTGCTCAATCTCAACCGGTAGATGACAAGCCTTCCCATACACAAGGTTGAAAGGAGATCTCCCAATTGGAGTCTTGAAAGCTGTCCTATAAGCCCACAAAGCATCATCAAGCTTGATAGACCAATCCTTCCTAGTCAAACCCACGGTTTTCTCCAAAATAGCTTTGATCTCACGGTTTGATACTTCCACTTGACCACTAGTTTGGGGATGGTAAGGGGTAGCTACCTTGTGCTTGACACCATGCTTGCTTAATAACCCTTCAAAGACCTTGTTGATGAAGTGGCTTCCTCCATCACTAATCACAACTCTTGGAACACCAAACCTTGGGAAGATTATGCTCTTGAACATCTTAACCACGACCTTGGAGTCATTAGTGGGACTTGCCATTGCCTCAACCCATTTTGACACATAATCAACAGCTACTAGGATGTACTTGTTTCCAAAAGAAGAGGGAAAGGGTCCCATGAAGTCTATGCCCCAAACATCAAACAGCTCCACTTCTAAGATTGGATTTTGGGGCATCTCATCTCTCTTGCTAATGTTCCCTTTTCTTTGGCAAGGCTCACATCTCTTGATATACTCATGAGTGTCCTTGAACAATGTAGGCCACCAAAATCCACTTTGAAGCACCTTTGTAGCTGTCTTGAAAGTTGCAAAATGTCCTCCATACTTAGACCCATGGCAATGAAAGATCACACTCTCAACCTCTTCTTGTGCTAAGCATCTCCTATATATACCATCAGCACATCTCTTGTAGAGGTAAGGCTCATCCCAATAGAAGTGTGATACATCTCTCATAAACTTCTTCTTGTGATAGGCATTGAGATGAGTGGGTTCTTCATTGCACACCAAGTAGTTGACAAAATCAGCGTACCAAGGTTCACTACTTGCTTCCATGCCTTGAATTTCTTCAAGCTTCCTTCCAAGTCCATGTACACCAGCAATGCTCTTGATCATCATAATCTGCTCCTCCGGCAAAGAATCATCTATTGGCAAGGCATCTTCAATCTTCATTCTTGACAAGTTATCAGCCACACCATTCTCTACACCCTTCTTGTCAACTATTTCCATATCAAACTCTTGTAAGAGCAAGATCCATCTTAGGAGCCTTGGCTTGGTCTCCTTCTTGGCATAGATATGGCGCAAGGCTGCATGGTCGGTGTACACTATGACCTTTGATCCCACCAAGTAGGACCTAAACTTCTCAAATGCAAACACCACTGCCAAGAGTTCCTTCTCGGTTGTAGCATACTTGGTTTGGGCCTCATCAAGTGTTCTACTTGCATAATAGATCACATGTAGCTTCTTGTCTTTCCTTTGTCCAAGCACAGCACCAACTGCATAATCACTAGCATCGGCCATGATCTCAAATGGTAGACTCCAATCCGGTGCTTGCACAATGGGAGCACTCACAAGCGCTTTTTTGATAGTCTCAAAGGCTTGCAAGCACTCCTCATCAAACCGAAACTCCACCTCCTTGCAAAGTAGCCTTGTCAAAGGCCTAGCTATCTTGGAGAAGTCCTTGATGAATCTTCTATAAAAACCCGCATGCCCAAGAAAACTCCTTATGCCTTTCACATTAGTGGGTGGCGCCATCTTCACCATGACCTCTATCTTGGCCTTATCAACTTCTATACCATCTTCAGAAATCTTGTGACCCAATACAATTCCTTGGTTGACCATGAAGTGGCACTTTTCCCAATTGAGCACCAAATGAGATTCTTCACATCTTTGTAGTACCTTGCAAAGATTAGAAAGACATGCAGAAAAAGAGGCACCATACACAGAAAAGTCATCCATAAATACTTCTACCATTTCCTCAATAAGATCCGAGAAGATACTCATCATGCACCTTTGAAAGGTGGCTGGAGCATTACATAACCCAAATGGCATCCTTCGATAGGCAAAGGTACCATAAGGGCATGTGAAAGTAGTCTTCTCTTGATCATTTGGATGAATGGGTATTTGGAAGAACCCACTATATCCATCAAGGAAACAATAGAAGGGGTGGTTAGCCAATCTTTCAAGCATTTGGTCAATAAAAGGGAGAGGGAAATGATCTTTTCTAGTAGAAGCATTAAGTTTTCGGTAATCAATACACATTCTATGCCCGGTTATGGTTCTAGTTGGTATTAACTCATCCTTATCATTCTTTATCACTGTGATTCCACCCTTCTTAGGGACAACATGCACGGGAGAAACCCAAGTGCTGTCACTAATAGGATAGATCACATTAGCCTCTAAAAGTTTTAAGATTTCCTTCTTCACCACTTCCTTAAGGTTTGGGTTTAGTCTTCTTTGATGTTCAATTGAAGAAGCATTCTCATTTTCAAGGTGAATCCTATGAGTACAAAGTATAGGAGATATGCCTTTGATGTCACTTAGTGAATAACCAATTGCTCTCCTATACTTTCTCAACTCATTTAAGAGAGAGTTGAGCTCATCATCACTCAATTGTTCATTTACAATGATGGGGTAAGTAGAGTTGGGGCCTAAGAAAGCATACCTTAGTCCAATGGGAAGTGGTTTGAGGTCCACCTTTGGGGCCTTAAGCTCGCTCCAATCTTCATCAAGATCCTTAGCCAATTCGCCATCCTCAAGCTTCTCTAGCTTTTCTCCTTGTCCTTGGCTTGAAACCTCAACTTCCATGGATCCCTTGTCTTGGTCAAACCCCAATCCACTTTCACATGAAGCTACCAATCTTGTAAATCCTTCCTCCCCATCTAGAGCCTTGCGTGAATCAAGCATTTGAGTGTATGCTTGTGTTTCCTCATCCAAGTACCCTTCTTCTCCATGTGGTTTAGTGAGGGCAATACCTAGATGGTCCTCTTGAGCTAGTTCCTCTAGCAACTCATCAGCTAGCTTATCCATGGTCTCAATGTAGAATACTTGACCATCAATGGTAGGTTTCCTCAAAGTCTCCTTTATGTCAAACTTCAACTCAACTCCTTTCCCAAGATGTAAAGCTATCTTCCCATGCTTAACATCAATTATAGCACCAGCTGTGGCTAGGAAAGGTCTTCCCAAAATCAAAGGATCCTTTGGCTCCTCATCCATCTTGAGAACCATAAAATCTGTGGGAATGATGAAGTTGCTAACCTTGATAGGCAAATCTTCAAGAACTCCAATGGGCAATCTCACACTTCTATCCGCAAGTATCAATGATATCCCACACTCCTTGTACTTGGTGAAACCGAGCTTCTTGGCTATTGAATAGGGCATAAGGTTGATGCTAGCTCCAAGATCACACAAGCAATTCTCAAAGCTAAGAGGCCCTAGGGCGCATGGAATTGTGAAAGAACCGGGGTCTCCTAGCTTCTTTGGCACCACATTGTTTTGGATGATGGCACTACACTCTTGAGAGACTAGCATCACTCCTTGGATGTCCTTTGCTCTTTGTGCCACGGTTTCCTTCAAGAATTTGGCATATTGTGGAATCATCATGAAAGCATCTACCAAAGGCATCTTGAGCTCTATATCCTTGATTTGCTTGTCAAACATGGCCTTGTATTTCTCCACCAATTTCTTCTTGAACCTCCCGGGAAAAGGAAGCTTAGGCTTGTATGGTGGAGGAACAAACCTTGGCTCCTCCTTGTGCAAATTCTCCTTTGGCTTCTCCTTTACCACTTCCTTACTCTTCCTAGCAATATACACATCATCAAAAGTCACAGCATCTTGAACTTTTTCAAGGTCCTCCTCCCCATCTTGAACTTCAATGTCCTCATTGATCAAAGGACTAGACCTTGGAGGTAACTCCTTTCCACTTCTCAAAGTAATAGCATTGATGTACTCCTTGGGATTTGCTTCACACTTTCCCGGTAAGGTACCTTGAGAATTGGAGCTAGAAGCTTTGCCTTTTTCTAGTTGCTTGAACTTTTGTTGAAGACCACCAATTTGAGTAGCAAGCTCATTGAGTGAAGAGTCCATCCTTGTGTTGATTTCAGCAATCTTCTTTCCCATGTTGGCGTCACTATTAGCTTGACCTTGGAGGATTTGTTGAAGCATAAGTTGAACATTGTCTTGTGGATTCCCTTGTGGATGATTGCCTTGGTTGTTCCTTTGTCCACCATAGTTGCCTTGATTTCCTCCTTGGTATTGTGACCTTGGTACATAGCCCTTTTGTTGATTGTTGTAGTTCACAAAGGGCTTCCCTTGAGTAGTTTGAGTAGGGTAGACTTGGTCTTCCGGATTAGCCACATTAGTACTCCTATAAGAGAGATTGTTGTTTCCCTTATAGTTGTTGCCATAGTTGTTGTTGTAACCTCCTTGGCCTCCCACGAAATTTACCACTTCTTGACCCTCTTTGTACCCAACTTGATCACCACACTCCTCTTCATTCTCTTCTACAAAATGCACATGCCTTTGGGAAGAAGACATAAGCTTATCCATCTTATCATGTAGAGACTTCATTTCCTTCTTGTGAGACTCTAAATCGCTACTTCTTGGGGCTCTATCATAGTCCTCATTGTAGTTACCATCACTCAAGGCAAGATTCTCTACAAGCTCCAAACCATCTTCAACATCTTTACCCAAGAAATTCCCATTACTAGCGGTATCAAGAAGCATCCTTATCTTTGGTAGAACACCTCTATAGATGGTGCTTAGGAGAGACTCTTGTGTGAAGCCATGATGAGGGCATTGCATTGTGTAGCCCTTGAATCTTTCCCATGCTTCATTGAAGGACTCATTGTTCCTTTGGGTGAAGCTAGAGATCTCATTCCTCAACTTGGCGGTTCTTGAATTTGAGAAGAACTTTGAGAGGAAAGCTTTCTTGCACTCATCCCATGTAGTGATAGTAGCTTGAGGCAAATTTTTCTCCCATTGCCTTGCTCTATCTCCAAGAGAGAAGGGAAATAGTCTTAGCTTGAAGGCATCTTCACTCACACCATTAGTCTTGAATAAGCCACAAACTCTATCAAAGTTGTCCAAGTGATCTAGAGGATCCTCCATTGGCAACCCATGAAACTTGTCTTGTTGAACCATAGAGATGAAAGCTGGCTTCACTTCAAATGTATTGTTTTGAACCGGTGGAGGTTGAATGCCATAGCGGTTTTGATGTGTATTTGGAGCATCTCCAGCTCCTATAGTCCTCCCTTGTCTAGGCGCATGTAAAGGGTTGCCATTCCCTCTTTGTGCATGCGCCATGTTTGGTGGAGGGTGTTGATTCCCTTGTTGTTCCTCCATCCTCAATCTCTCTATTCTTGCAGCTTCCCTTCTTGCAATCCTTGCAACCTTTTCCAATTGATCAATCTCTTGAAAGCCCTCAAAGTTGTTGCTTCCTTGTGACCTCAAATGCATTCAAAGGAAAACTGAAATTTAGAAAATGAGAATGTCAATAAACACAAAAAGGATTACTTAGTCTCAAGCTAAATTCAAATCTTAAAGATCAAACACTCCCAATATGGCAACGGCGCCAAATTGATACACGACTTTTTAGTCTTGTAAGCAATTCCTCAATTGCTCATGTCATTGCAATATTTGAGGTATCAATCCATCTTGGGAGTTTGGTGCAATAAGAATGCAAAATTCAGTTTAAGCTAAGCTAGAATAGTAGAATCAAGTCACAAACAAGAATTAAAAGCTAAACACAACCTAAATAAGACACTACTAGAGCAATAATATGAAGCTAAACCTTAAATACCACTAATTAAGCACTAAACAAGCAATTAACTACTAATCAAGATTATCAAATTAACTAAAACGAAACCTAGGGATGGAATCATTGATTTGGGAAGCCTAATGGACAATCTTGCAATCATTTAAGCAACTAATAAAGCTACCTCTATGCCTAGAACTCTTAATCAAGTTTAAACCATGGTGTGTAGCATTAAACCCTTTGTTAATCACCCTAATGAACTAATGATGTTTTAGCATTAGAATAATCAACAAGCATTAAATACAAGTCTATAAGGCATAATAAACACTCTAAACATCTAATGTCTTAGGCTAGAATATGTAAATTTCCTATTAAGTTGGTTCAAGCATTTCATCAAACACTTGGTGGGTGTGTGAAATGCTTAGGCTCCAAATTAGCAAAAGTTAGCTAATTGGCATTAGGAATCACTTAATAGAAAGAGGTAATGAAAGAATCTAACCTAGATTGCAAGATTAATCCATTGAACTTCCCTAAATCTAATCCATCCCTAAGTTCCTAAGGGAACTACTCACTAATCATGCTTAAACCCATCAAATCAAAGATAAGAGAAAGATTAAGCATAATTAGAGAAAGATAACAAGAATTCTAAGAAAGATATTGCATTAAACTCAAATCCAAAGCTTAAACAAAGAGTTTTGCCCAAAGAGGCTAAAAGTTTAGTCTAGAAACCAATGGATAAAAGCTCTCTAGAAAAATTAGGTTAAAAGAGTATTTATAGGTGGTCCCATAAGATGCAAGAAAAAGAAGTCGTCTGGGGTCGGATCGACGAGGTCATCGATCCATGTCGTCGATCCGACCCTCAAAATAAACTGGATCGACGAGATCGTCGATCTCCTTCGTCGATCCATGTCTCGAGGCTTGACTTCTGGTTCGGCGTGGCTCGTCGATCCATCTCACCGATCCGTGTCCCTGGAAATATGGATCGGTGAGTCTTCGTCGATCCATGTCACCGATCCGTGTCCCTGGAAATATGGATCGGTGAGTCTTCGTCGATCCGGTACGTCGATCCGTGCTCCTGGATTTGTGGATCGACGACCTTCGCCGATCTGGTTCGTCGATCCATCTTCAGAAATCGTCTGCTTCCTTCTCCTTGCTCCTTCTTGCCATTCCAAGTAGCTAGCATCACCCTCCAACTCCATCCTCATCTCCAAAGCCTCCTTTTTCACCTGATTATGGTACCAATATGCAACAAAGTATGCAAAGAACCATGCAAAAGACCCTAGGACTCTAAATGATACAATGCAACACAATGATGCTACTTTAGACTCTAAATGATGAGAAACTTATGCTTAAAGGATGCTAGAATGATGCAAAATATAGACATATCAACTCCCCCAAACTTGCCTTTTGCTTGTCCCCAAGCAAATGAAACACAAGCCAAGGAGAGAGGTTTGAAAGCGGGGACTCAAATCCAAAGGTGTTAAGCAAAAGAATCAATTCAATGGTCCTACTTAGCAGTTCTAGGATGCTCTCTATACAAACTTCTACTCCAAAAGGTCTAGCCATACTCATACTCAATCAAGCGAACCCAAGTTTCAACCTACACAAGCATTCATTTTCACCAACCCTTTAACATTCATTAAGTAGTAACCATGGATCATGAATCATGCAATACTAGAGAACTCATTTGGTTTTTGGGTAAGGTTTTGAGATAAATATGATCTCAATCTTCATGGGTTTCCAATGCAAGGGATCTCTCAATGAACATGTGAACTTTGGCAAAATGCTAAGAGTAAAAAGCAACCTATGCATACAAGGACAAACTTCCATCTACCCTTTGTAACACAAAATGCCTTCACTCTCATTCCTTTTTTAGCTCACTCACCAAGCCCAATCCTATACTACCCAATGCAAGGCAATTCGCCAAAACCACAAACTCAAACCATACTCTCTTCTTCTCCTTTACAAATCTTGGGGAACTTCTTCAACCATCACAAGTGTTGGCATATTTTTTTACTTCAAGCTCATTTTCCATCAAATACAAATTGCTATCCTCCTTCTTATAACATCTTGGCCACATATATATATTTTTTTTTTTCTTGGCTCTTTTACTTTTTACTTCTAGAGGATTTCTTTTCTCACTTAACACTTAGAGCATTACACAAAACCAACACTTGATCCACATAATTTCGTTTCCCCCTTTCACCACCACAACTTCACCCAAATCACTTGTTCCACATCAAATATCAAACCAAAATTCCCACCCAAGAATCCTATCCTATCATCTAGCTCATTGTTCTCGAGCTAGCTACATGAAAGCCTATCCTTGTCGCTCTAAACTCAACACTTTTTGCTAAGTTCACAAGATGAATAAGGCCTAAAGCACTCAATAAGGAAGAGGTTTCAAAGGAAGCTTAGTTAGGGAGTTCGTTTTAAACCGCTCTAAAGATGAGAGTCGGCTATTTGGGTTAACAAGAGTGGTAAAAGGAAAGAAGATAACCCAAATATGTATATGGTATCCACAAGTTCTCTAGCAATGCACAACCATGATAATTACAAGTTCAAATTAGGCTCAAGTTTAAGAGGGTTGGTTTCTATTCAAAGCTTGCTTCAATTAAAACTTGAATTACAAATGGTGAGGTCCAAGTAGGGTTCAACTTTAACTTTCAAAGATTGCACACAAAGCATCAAACAACTATTATTTAGGGCCTTGAACTAATTCATGAGCTTAACACCTTACAAGGAAAATTCATCATTGTCCCCTATGCAAGAATGCAATCCTATATGAAAGCTAGACTCAATCCTACTTATATAACAAATGCAAATGCAACTACATGCCATTTTTTTGAAATTTTCGAAATTTTTCATTTTTTTTGGATTTTTCTATGCCTTAGATGTATGCATGAGACTCAAAGATGCATGACAAGAAAAATAAGAACACAAAACACAAGATCAAATACCATACTCCCCCAAACTTAAATTACACAGTCCCTTGTGTAATCCAAGCTTGGAGAAGATTTCAACAATGCAAAAGAAAAGTAAAAACTAGATGGTATTTACAATGGTTAGGATTGGTACCTTGATCAAAAGCGCATGGAGGAGGAGGATGAGCCCATGGAGTAGGACGGGTTGCTGGATTGAGGAGTAGGAGATCGCATCACTCTCTTCTCACGCCTCCTAGTCTCACCGGCAGAGGAATGGCGTCTTCCCGCCATAGCACTATCGGCTTCATCATCCTCTTGCCGCCTCTCTTCACGCCTTGGGGAAGAAGTTCCCTCTACCTTGGCCTTGAGCTCCTTGATTTGACCCTTCAAGCCCGTCACCGTCTTCACAAGCTTCCTTATGGTCTTGTCTTGCCACTTGTTCCATCTTTGGAGGAGGTTGATGTGTTGGTGAGCTTTCTTAGAGGTCTCTCCTTGGTTATTAGACTCATAAGGTACAAAGTTGTACCTATCACTTCCATACACCGGTGGGGCTTGGTAAGGCTCGTGAGTGGTGTCCCAATAAGCCATGGGGCGGGTCTCTATGTCATCGAGATGCTCGTCGGTTGGAGTGAAAGAGGCGTTTGCCTTCTCCCTTAGGTTAGTGAGGTGAATGCAAGGTAGCTTGATTGTAGCCTCCTTGTCCAAGTCCACATTGAACTTGTACTTGAAGTTCTTCCCTTCCTTCACCAAAAAGTGACCCTTTAGGAGGTAAGAGGAGTCGATATACTGCTCGTCAGCCGTGGGTATGCCCAAGGTGATGCCTACTTCTTCAAGGATGGGGGTGATCATGCCACCAATGGCTAAGTGGTGGCTATCCTTCTTCTTGGCCACGGCCTTCCCTTGATAGCTTGCTGCGTGAGCAACCCAAACTTGCACCAAGCTGTTTCCCGTAGCATCACCACGCATCTCGTAGCCGCCAATATATCGGAGGATACCCTTAAGACCCGCGTCAAGCATCTCCCATTCTTCAGCAGTCATCACCACGCTTTCCTTTTTGGCAAAGAAGGTATGGGCTAACACCTTTTGAGCATAGCGAATCCCCGGGTGGCGGATAAACTTGCTCTTGACCCTCCCGGTCTTGTACGTCCCGCTACCAAGCAAATACCAAAGCTTCTCCAACTCTGCCTTCCTCACGTCCAACCGAGAACCGGGGCCAGTCCCCTCATCAAAACCGAGAACCTCTCCAAGCTTCTTGAAATTCATCTTGTAGGACTTGTTGTGCACTCGGAATTTGATGAACCCGAATCCATCCTTTTCTCTATCAACATCCGAGCTTAAGGTTGACACCTTCAAGGAAGAGAGGAATTGGCAAGTCTCCTCTTGGTGGCTTGGGTATGACCGGTTGAACCATCTCTCACACCCCAAGTTTCGAAAAATCTCGGCAACATCTTCCAAGAGACCCAACTCTTCAAGCAGCTCGTGGTCCGGATACTTGGTCCCCTTGAAAGGCATCTCCATGAGAGCCTTGTAGATGGATGAAGGTGTCGGGTTTGATGCCGCGCCCTTCTCACTCTTGCCTTGCTTGCTCTTCCCTTTTCCAACATCTCCCTTTTGAGACAGCTTTCTCACACGTGATGGACTCTCTTCGGGAACATCTTCTTCGGCTTCCATAGGCCTCTTGCCTTGTTTCTTGCTAGCATCTCCCCTTGTTCTCCCCATATTACCTATAAAATCAAAATTCTTGGAGAAGAGTGAGTATAATGTGGTTTAAAAATTCTTGCAAGCATGTAATTATGAAAATTGCATGGAAGCTTCAAGAATTAAAACCCAATAGCAATTAAATTAGAGCAAGAAACAATTCAATTTGAAAAATCTCTCTTGAAATCAAATCATTAATCAAGGAATTTTTACCAAATTAAGCATCCTCTAATTGATAATTCATTAAAATCCAAGAGGATTCTAGCTTAACTACTTGTATAACAATGGAAATCAATCTTAAACAAAGCAAATACCAAATTTTTGAACAACACTTAGGCTAAAATTCAAATTTTCGTAACCCATGAAAATCCTAAGGAGAAATTGTTCAAAAATCAAAATTTTCCATGTAAATCCTTGAAAAACCTTTACCAATCATAACCCATAACAAATCTCAACTATACCCAACTCAATCAACTCAATCCAAGCCTATCTATCCATCAAAATTCCCAATTTATGCAAATTGAGAAATTAGAGAGTAAAAGAGAGGATTAGAAGTCAAACCTTGGTTCCTTGCAAAGAGGTGGCCGAAATTCTCTAAGGAATGGAGATTAGCCAACAATTTCGAAAATAAAGCACTTGAAATCAATAAATTTGATTGAGAATTGAGAGAGAAAGGTGAAAAAGAAGTTTCTTGTTTATGTGTATGGGTTTGAAATCGTGAGAGAGATAGATGAGAGGAAGAGGACTCTTAAAAACCACAAAATTCGGTCCATATTAAGTGAGAAAGTCAACATTAAACCGGTCAAAGGAAGGAAGAAAAGTCAAGCAAACCTGATTTTTAGAAACGGATCGACGTGGTCGTCGATCCATGTCGTCGATCTGGCTCCCTGGAAAAACGGATCGACGAGCCTTCGTCGATCCATGTCGTCGATCTGGCTCCCTGGAAAAACGGATCGACGAGCCTTCGTCGATCCATGTGGTCGATCTGGCTCCCTGGAAAAACGGATCGACGAGCCTTCGTCGATCCATGTGGTCGATCTGGCTCCCTGGAAAAACGGATCGACGAGCCTTCGTCGATCCGTCTCGTCGATCCGTGTCGTCGAGCTAACATCATGCAGGACGGATCGACGAGCTTCACCGATCCACTTCACCGATCCGTCTCCCTGGATTTTTGGATCGATGAGCTTCATCGATCCACCTCACCGATCCTCTTCCAGAAACTTCCTCCTTGCTTTTCTCTTCAAGCCTAAGTCCTCATACTCAACATAAAACTTACAAAAACTCAAAGAAACAAAATCATAGCACCAAATAAAGAATATATACAATGGATAACAATGGGAATGCCTCCCAAGTGCGCTTGTTTTAAGTCGCTAAGCTTGACTTTGCAAACCTTTTAGGCTAGAGAAGGGTTTTGAAGAGGGATTGAGCTTGCCTCTTCCTTTGATTCATGCACCAAGTATGGCTTGACCCTGTGACCGTTGACCGTGAAACTCTCCCCATTCTTCCCAATCAAAGTGATGGCACCATATGGCAATACCTCTTGAATCTCAAAGGGCCCTCCCCACCTTGATTTGAGCTTACCCGGGAACAACTTCAGTCTTGAATTGTAGAGAAGAACCTTGTCACCAACACTTAGCTCCTTCTTCACAATCCTCTTGTCATGGAAAGCTTTGGTCCTTTCCTTGTAAATTCTTGAGCTTTCATAAGACTCAAGCCTTATCTCCTCAAGCTCTTGGAGTTGAATCAACCTCTTCTCTTGGGCAGTCTTGATGTTGTAGTTTAGAAGCTTCACAGCCCACATAGCTTTGTGCTCAATCTCAACCGGTAGATGACAAGCCTTCCCATACACAAGGTTGAAAGGAGATCTCCCAATTGGAGTCTTGAAAGCTGTCCTATAAGCCCACAAAGCATCATCAAGCTTGATAGACCAATCCTTCCTAGTCAAACCCACGGTTTTCTCCAAAATAGCTTTGATCTCACGGTTTGATACTTCCACTTGACCACTAGTTTGGGGATGGTAAGGGGTAGCTACCTTGTGCTTGACACCATGCTTGCTTAATAACCCTTCAAAGACCTTGTTGATGAAGTGGCTTCCTCCATCACTAATCACAACTCTTGGAACACCAAACCTTGGGAAGATTATGCTCTTGAACATCTTAACCACGACCTTGGAGTCATTAGTGGGACTTGCCATTGCCTCAACCCATTTTGACACATAATCAACAGCTACTAGGATGTACTTGTTTCCAAAAGAAGAGGGAAAGGGTCCCATGAAGTCTATGCCCCAAACATCAAACAGCTCCACTTCTAAGATTGGATTTTGGGGCATCTCATCTCTCTTGCTAATGTTCCCTTTTCTTTGGCAAGGCTCACATCTCTTGATATACTCATGAGTGTCCTTGAACAATGTAGGCCACCAAAATCCACTTTGAAGCACCTTTGTAGCTGTCTTGAAAGTTGCAAAATGTCCTCCATACTTAGACCCATGGCAATGAAAGATCACACTCTCAACCTCTTCTTGTGCTAAGCATCTCCTATATATACCATCAGCACATCTCTTGTAGAGGTAAGGCTCATCCCAATAGAAGTGTGATACATCTCTCATAAACTTCTTCTTGTGATAGGCATTGAGATGAGTGGGTTCTTCATTGCACACCAAGTAGTTGACAAAATCAGCGTACCAAGGTTCACTACTTGCTTCCATGCCTTGAATTTCTTCAAGCTTCCTTCCAAGTCCATGTACACCAGCAATGCTCTTGATCATCATAATCTGCTCCTCCGGCAAAGAATCATCTATTGGCAAGGCATCTTCAATCTTCATTCTTGACAAGTTATCAGCCACACCATTCTCTACACCCTTCTTGTCAACTATTTCCATATCAAACTCTTGTAAGAGCAAGATCCATCTTAGGAGCCTTGGCTTGGTCTCCTTCTTGGCATAGATATGGCGCAAGGCTGCATGGTCGGTGTACACTATGACCTTTGATCCCACCAAGTAGGACCTAAACTTCTCAAATGCAAACACCACTGCCAAGAGTTCCTTCTCGGTTGTAGCATACTTGGTTTGGGCCTCATCAAGTGTTCTACTTGCATAATAGATCACATGTAGCTTCTTGTCTTTCCTTTGTCCAAGCACAGCACCAACTGCATAATCACTAGCATCGGCCATGATCTCAAATGGTAGACTCCAATCCGGTGCTTGCACAATGGGAGCACTCACAAGCGCTTTTTTGATAGTCTCAAAGGCTTGCAAGCACTCCTCATCAAACCGAAACTCCACCTCCTTGCAAAGTAGCCTTGTCAAAGGCCTAGCTATCTTGGAGAAGTCCTTGATGAATCTTCTATAAAAACCCGCATGCCCAAGAAAACTCCTTATGCCTTTCACATTAGTGGGTGGCGCCATCTTCACCATGACCTCTATCTTGGCCTTATCAACTTCTATACCATCTTCAGAAATCTTGTGACCCAATACAATTCCTTGGTTGACCATGAAGTGGCACTTTTCCCAATTGAGCACCAAATGAGATTCTTCACATCTTTGTAGTACCTTGCAAAGATTAGAAAGACATGCAGAAAAAGAGGCACCATACACAGAAAAGTCATCCATAAATACTTCTACCATTTCCTCAATAAGATCCGAGAAGATACTCATCATGCACCTTTGAAAGGTGGCTGGAGCATTACATAACCCAAATGGCATCCTTCGATAGGCAAAGGTACCATAAGGGCATGTGAAAGTAGTCTTCTCTTGATCATTTGGATGAATGGGTATTTGGAAGAACCCACTATATCCATCAAGGAAACAATAGAAGGGGTGGTTAGCCAATCTTTCAAGCATTTGGTCAATAAAAGGGAGAGGGAAATGATCTTTTCTAGTAGAAGCATTAAGTTTTCGGTAATCAATACACATTCTATGCCCGGTTATGGTTCTAGTTGGTATTAACTCATCCTTATCATTCTTTATCACTGTGATTCCACCCTTCTTAGGGACAACATGCACGGGAGAAACCCAAGTGCTGTCACTAATAGGATAGATCACATTAGCCTCTAAAAGTTTTAAGATTTCCTTCTTCACCACTTCCTTAAGGTTTGGGTTTAGTCTTCTTTGATGTTCAATTGAAGAAGCATTCTCATTTTCAAGGTGAATCCTATGAGTACAAAGTATAGGAGATATGCCTTTGATGTCACTTAGTGAATAACCAATTGCTCTCCTATACTTTCTCAACTCATTCAAGAGAGAGTTGAGCTCATCATCACTCAATTGTTCATTTACAATGATGGGGTAAGTAGAGTTGGGGCCTAAGAAAGCATACCTTAGTCCAATGGGAAGTGGTTTGAGGTCCACCTTTGGGGCCTTAAGCTCGCTCCAATCTTCATCAAGATCCTTAGCCAATTCGCCATCCTCAAGCTTCTCTAGCTTTTCTCCTTGTCCTTGGCTTGAAACCTCAACTTCCATGGATCCCTTGTCTTGGTCAAACCCCAATCCACTTTCACATGAAGCTACCAATCTTGTAAATCCTTCCTCCCCATCTAGAGCCTTGCGTGAATCAAGCATTTGAGTGTATGCTTGTGTTTCCTCATCCAAGTACCCTTCTTCTCCATGTGGTTTAGTGAGGGCAATACCTAGATGGTCCTCTTGAGCTAGTTCCTCTAGCAACTCATCAGCTAGCTTATCCATGGTCTCAATGTAGAATACTTGACCATCAATGGTAGGTTTCCTCAAAGTCTCCTTTATGTCAAACTTCAACTCAACTCCTTTCCCAAGATGTAAAGCTATCTTCCCATGCTTAACATCAATTATAGCACCAGCTGTGGCTAGGAAAGGTCTTCCCAAAATCAAAGGATCCTTTGGCTCCTCATCCATCTTGAGAACCATAAAATCTGTGGGAATGATGAAGTTGCTAACCTTGATAGGCAAATCTTCAAGAACTCCAATGGGCAATCTCACACTTCTATCCGCAAGTATCAATGATATCCCACACTCCTTGTACTTGGTGAAACCGAGCTTCTTGGCTATTGAATAGGGCATAAGGTTGATGCTAGCTCCAAGATCACACAAGCAATTCTCAAAGCTAAGAGGCCCTAGGGCGCATGGAATTGTGAAAGAACCGGGGTCTCCTAGCTTCTTTGGCACCACATTGTTTTGGATGATGGCACTACACTCTTGAGAGACTAGCATCACTCCTTGGATGTCCTTTGCTCTTTGTGCCACGGTTTCCTTCAAGAATTTGGCATATTGTGGAATCATCATGAAAGCATCTACCAAAGGCATCTTGAGCTCTATATCCTTGATTTGCTTGTCAAACATGGCCTTGTATTTCTCCACCAATTTCTTCTTGAACCTCCCGGGAAAAGGAAGCTTAGGCTTGTATGGTGGAGGAACAAACCTTGGCTCCTCCTTGTGCAAATTCTCCTTTGGCTTCTCCTTTACCACTTCCTTACTCTTCCTAGCAATATACACATCATCAAAAGTCACAGCATCTTGAACTTTTTCAAGGTCCTCCTCCCCATCTTGAACTTCAATGTCCTCATTGATCAAAGGACTAGACCTTGGAGGTAACTCCTTTCCACTTCTCAAAGTAATAGCATTGATGTACTCCTTGGGATTTGCTTCACACTTTCCCGGTAAGGTACCTTGAGAATTGGAGCTAGAAGCTTTGCCTTTTTCTAGTTGCTTGAACTTTTGTTGAAGACCACCAATTTGAGTAGCAAGCTCATTGAGTGAAGAGTCCATCCTTGTGTTGATTTCAGCAATCTTCTTTCCCATGTTGGCGTCACTATTAGCTTGACCTTGGAGGATTTGTTGAAGCATAAGTTGAACATTGTCTTGTGGATTCCCTTGTGGATGATTGCCTTGGTTGTTCCTTTGTCCACCATAGTTGCCTTGATTTCCTCCTTGGTATTGTGACCTTGGTACATAGCCCTTTTGTTGATTGTTGTAGTTCACAAAGGGCTTCCCTTGAGTAGTTTGAGTAGGGTAGACTTGGTCTTCCGGATTAGCCACATTAGTACTCCTATAAGAGAGATTGTTGTTTCCCTTATAGTTGTTGCCATAGTTGTTGTTGTAACCTCCTTGGCCTCCCACGAAATTTACCACTTCTTGACCCTCTTTGTACCCAACTTGATCACCACACTCCTCTTCATTCTCTTCTACAAAATGCACATGCCTTTGGGAAGAAGACATAAGCTTATCCATCTTATCATGTAGAGACTTCATTTCCTTCTTGTGAGACTCTAAATCGCTACTTCTTGGGGCTCTATCATAGTCCTCATTGTAGTTACCATCACTCAAGGCAAGATTCTCTACAAGCTCCAAACCATCTTCAACATCTTTACCCAAGAAATTCCCATTACTAGCGGTATCAAGAAGCATCCTTATCTTTGGTAGAACACCTCTATAGATGGTGCTTAGGAGAGACTCTTGTGTGAAGCCATGATGAGGGCATTGCATTGTGTAGCCCTTGAATCTTTCCCATGCTTCATTGAAGGACTCATTGTTCTTTTGGGTGAAGCTAGAGATCTCATTCCTCAACTTGGCGGTTCTTGAATTTGAGAAGAACTTTGAGAGGAAAGCTTTCTTGCACTCATCCCATGTAGTGATAGTAGCTTGAGGCAAATTTTTCTCCCATTGCCTTGCTCTATCTCCAAGAGAGAAGGGAAATAGTCTTAGCTTGAAGGCATCTTCACTCACACCATTAGTCTTGAATAGGCCACAAACTCTATCAAAGTTGTCCAAGTGATCTAGAGGATCCTCCATTGGCAACCCATGAAATTTGTCTTGTTGAACCATAGAGATGAAAGCTGGCTTCACTTCAAATGTATTGTTTTGAACCGGTGGAGGTTGAATGCCATAGCGGTTTTGATGTGTATTTGGAGCATCTCCAGCTCCTATAGTCCTCCCTTGTCTAGGCGCATGTAAAGGGTTGCCATTCCCTCTTTGTGCATGCGCCATGTTTGGTGGAGGGTGTTGATTCCCTTGTTGTTCCTCCATCCTCAATCTCTCTATTCTTGCAGCTTCCCTTCTTGCAATCCTTGCAACCTTTTCCAATTGATCAATCTCTTGAAAGCCCTCAAAGTTGTTGCTTCCTTGTGACCTCAAATGCATTCAAAGGAAAACTGAAATTTAGAAAATGAGAATGTCAATAAACACAAAAGGATTACTTAGTCTCAAGCTAAATTCAAATCTTAAAGATCAAACACTCCCAATATGGCAACGGCGCCAAATTGATACACGACTTTTTAGTCTTGTAAGCAATTCCTCAATTGCTCATGTCATTGCAATATTTGAGGTATCAATCCATCTTGGGAGTTTGGTGCAATAAGAATGCAAAATTCAGTTTAAGCTAAGCTAGAATAGTAGAATCAAGTCACAAACAAGAATTAAAAGCTAAACACAACCTAAATAAGACACTACTAGAGCAATAATATGAAGCTAAACCTTAAATACCACTAATTAAGCACTAAACAAGCAATTAACTACTAATCAAGATTATCAAATTAACTAAAACGAAACCTAGGGATGGAATCATTGATTTGGGAAGCCTAATGGACAATCTTGCAATCATTTAAGCAACTAATAAAGCTACCTCTATGCCTAGAACTCTTAATCAAGTTTAAACCATGGTGTGTAGCATTAAACCCTTTGTTAATCACCCTAATGAACTAATGATGTTTTAGCATTAGAATAATCAACAAGCATTAAATACAAGTCTATAAGGCATAATAAACACTCTAAACATCTAATGTCTTAGGCTAGAATATGTAAATTTCCTATTAAGTTGGTTCAAGCATTTCATCAAACACTTGGTGGGTGTGTGAAATGCTTAGGCTCCAAATTAGCAAAAGTTAGCTAATTGGCATTAGGAATCACTTAATAGAAAGAGGTAATGAAAGAATCTAACCTAGATTGCAAGATTAATCCATTGAACTTCCCTAAATCTAATCCATCCCTAAGTTCCTAAGGGAACTACTCACTAATCATGCTTAAACCCATCAAATCAAAGATAAGAGAAAGATTAAGCATAATTAGAGAAAGATAACAAGAATTCTAAGAAAGATATTGCATTAAACTCAAATCCAAAGCTTAAACAAAGAGTTTTGCCCAAAGAGGCTAAAAGTTTAGTCTAGAAACCAATGGATAAAAGCTCTCTAGAAAAATTAGGTTAAAAGAGTATTTATAGGTGGTCCCATAAGATGCAAGAAAAAGAAGTCGTCTGGGGTCGGATCGACGAGGTCATCGATCCATGTCGTCGATCCGACCCTCAAAATAAACTGGATCGACGAGATCGTCGATCTCCTTCGTCGATCCATGTCTCGAGGCTTGACTTCTGGTTCGGCGTGGCTCGTCGATCCATCTCACCGATCCGTGTCCCTGGAAATATGGATCGGTGAGTCTTCGTCGATCCATGTCACCGATCCGTGTCCCTGGAAATATGGATCGGTGAGTCTTCGTCGATCCGGTACGTCGATCCGTGCTTCTGGATTTGTGGATCGACGACCTTCGCCGATCTGGGTCGTCGATCCATCTTCAGAAATCGTCTGCTTCCTTCTCCTTGCTCCTTCTTGCCATTCCAAGTAGCTAGCATCACCCTCCAACTCCATCCTCATCTCCAAAGCCTCCTTTTTCACCTGATTATGGTACCAATATGCAACAAAGTATGCAAAGAACCATGCAAAAGACCCTAGGACTCTAAATGATACAATGCAACACAATGATGCTACTTTAGACTCTAAATGATGAGAAACTTATGCTTAAAGGATGCTAGAATGATGCAAAATATAGACATATCACAATGGACGTGTTGTCCGAAAAACTACTTTGAATTTACATCCATTGGAACTCATGGATAGCTCCATTGAGTACAAAGTCAAGGACAAAGGAGGAACAAAACTATTCGCAAAAGCAAGGGTCATTCTTCCACCCGGTTTAGAGAAGGATGAAGCAAGGGTACAAAAGATATTGTTCCCTGTCTACACCGTGGATATGCCACAAAGAGCACACTCAGTCACGTCTCTCCACCGACCCACTTCACCCTAAAACCAGCTTAGGGAAGAGTAAGGAAAGTCAAGCTTAGAGTCTTTAAACAAGCGCACTTGGAAGGCAATTCCATGTATATTATTTTTATTTTTGTTCTAGATTATGTTTTTATGTTTGTGTGAGCAGGAACAAGGAAATGGAGATCCAAAACCATGATCTTGGGAGTGAAAAGGCCAAAGAAAATGAAGAACACCCAGAAGATCGATGGCAAGATCGACCCAAGCTGGTCGATTCAAGTTAGATCGAGAGCTAGATCGGGCAGGTCCACTCGGTCCCTATACAAAACGATGGCTAGATCGATCCATTACCCTCTATCTTCTGCAAAAACGACCCAAGGATCGACGCAGCCGCTGAATCTCGGACAAACCCGCAACTAGCTCCAAGGTACCACGTAACAACCTTGTAAATACCATGCATCTTTAGCTTTTATTTTTATTTTTTGTTGCTTTGGCATCTCTTGATCTTTTATTACACAAGGGACTGCGTAATTTAAGTTTGGGGGAGAGGTTGCCAGATTTTTTTTTTCTCAAGGAACAAATCAATATTGTACTAGTTTTTTTATTTTTCGACAAACAATAATATTAATGAAAGATTACAAAGTCAATATACAAAACATCAGGAAAACAAATTATTACATAAGCAATATATGCGCCATATTTTGAGAACGATACAACATGATGAAAAGTGAATTTGACGATGCTTTCCGAAGTAAAGTCTTATTCGCTTACGAAACAATAAATTCGTTATTTTCCTTCACCGTATGCGATCTTCCTCTGATGCAAATTGTGTTTTGGCTAGCACTTTGGCTAAAACAAGGTATTACACACAGCATGATAAAACCCAATTCTTCTGTTTTATGAAGTTTTGTTTCTACGAATATATACCACTGCCGGATCCAATACCTTCTATCAGGGTTTGGCTTTACCTTTGTACTCCTTAAATTCAACGATTGACATCGTCTCCGATTATAGGCGATGATTTCCCCTGTAATTTCTGGAATTCTGTAGAACCATACCGGCAAAAATCCAAGATGTCTTCTCCTCCATATTTTTGTCCATAGCAAATATTTCCAAAACAAACAACCAAGCAATGTTCACCGAGTCCAAAAAAGTGAGGTCACGGCAGAATCAAAATCATACCTTTGGTGTTGATCAAAGGAAAGAGTTGATTGCGTCTCTTCAATATCACAACATGTAGTTTGTGGAGTGGATTTCAATGTCCTATTGATGGAATCAACTATGCGCTTCAGATATGTCGATGTAGTAACATATCAGTGTTGGGTCAGATTGATTTTGGCCAGATCTGAAACCAATCTGAGATTAATCTTATGATTCTGCCGAAACCCATCATCAACATCGAACATGGATATGACGGGATCCCAAATCTGAACGGTTACAAAGATCAACCGAAATAAGCCGTATGGAGAAATCTCTAACGGAATGAAGCCGACTCAGAAACTCTTGGGTAAACGCCGGATTATGGTCGGAAAAGCACTCTCCCTAAGAGAGAGAGAAAAACAAAGGATTTGAAGAAATATCACAAAAGAAATCTCTTCGGTAATCAACATCGGAGGCTTTATTTGAAAGAGGAAAACCGAATATACTAGAAGGAAGAGTAAAGAAGAGTACGGCCGACGCCTTTTGAGAGATTTAATTTTGTATTTTGTGTTCTTATCTTTTTTAGCATATTTGAGTCTTCATGCATTCATATGTTTGCATAGAAAAATACTAAAAAATCAGATTTTTTTTTAAATTTCAAAAAAAAACATATAGCTTGCATTTTCATTTGTATAATATTTTAGGATTGAGTCTAGATTTTATCATATAGGTTGCTTGCATTCATATTCATAGGGGGCAATTTTCCTTGTAAAGTGTTTTAAGCTCATGAATTAATTCAAGGCCCTAGTTAGTAGTCCTATGATGCTTTGTGCAAACTTGAAATTAAGTTATAACCAAAGAATCTATAGAGATATATCAAACAGACTTATTGGATTGTGCCAAGATACTTACATTGATAAGGTTTTGCACTTTTAAATATGAATGATTCCAAGAATGGTTTTATACCAATGTCTCATCGCATTACTCTCAGCAAGATGCAGTGTCCTTGACACATGAAGAGCGAGAGTGCATGAGTAGAATCTCATATGCTTCTGCTATAGGATCTATCATGTATGTCATGCTCTGTACTCGTCCAGATGTTGCATGTGCTTTAAGCATGACGAGCAGATACCAATAAGATCCAGGTGAAAGTCACTGGACAGCGGTCAAGACTATTCTCAAGTATTTAAGAAATGCTTAGGATAAGTTCTTGGTTTATGGAGGAAGTGATGAGCTTGTTGTGAGTGGTTACACGAATGCCAACTTTCAGACAGACAAAGATGATTTCTGATCACAATTTGGTTTCATCTTTTGTCTTAATGGAGGAACGGTAAGTTGGAAAAGCTCAAAGCAAAGCACCATGGCAGACTCTACAACTGAAGTTGAATACATCACTGCTTCTGAAGCAGCAAAGGAGGCTGTTTGGATTAAGAAGTTCGTTATTGACGTTATTGAACTTGGTGTAGTTCGTAGCATATCTGATCTGGTAGACCTATATTGTGACAACAATGGAGCCATCGCTCAGGCAAAAGAACCCAAATCACACCAGAAATCCAAACACATTGAGAGACGATATCATCTCATTTGTGATATTGTCGATAGAGGAGATGTGAAGATTAGCAGAGTCTTCACGGATGTAGATGTTGATGATCCTTTGACCAAGCCTCTTCCAAGGCCTAAGCATGAGTGTCATACTGTTGTTGTAGGCATTAGATATCTTAAGATGTGATCTTAATTCTAGTGAGATATTTTTTTTTTCTTTCATAATATGATGTTCATGTTTACATACATATGACTTTATTTTTCAAATTAGTAAAATTTGTTTTAGTATTATTTAATTGCGTTATTATATAGTAGTCCCAAAATAGTTAATGTCATTCTAATAGGTCATAAAGTACGTGACTTGATCATAAAACCCTATTAGTGGAAGATCATATAAATTATTTAGGTCCCTAGTTTTGGTTATTAACATGAGACTTAATAACTATAGATGACTAGTATGTGAGGTGAATCATGACTATGTTTCGTGAAGTCATTGATATGTTATATCAAAGTCAATCACATAGATATGTTTTAGAGAACACAATATCAGACTGGCCCGCTATGAGAACTCTACGAGATAGTTACATAGGTGTCATAAGAGTTTCTCATCACAAATATAGAGTATAGTCCGCTGACCTAAGTTCATCATGTTTTCTTATATATGATGAGGACACCATACCAGTAGCTGAACCGGAGCTCCATCAAACGTGCAACTCAAGCAACATAGGATCTGACCAGGACACATGTGCATTTCAAGGAGTATACCGAAGTGACTCAAAGGAGTTAAACAACAAATTAACTTGTTCCAGAAAGTTGACTCATCAGAGACTCACTACAAAGTGTAATCGAGTCAATAAGAGCTCAGACCAAACCGGAATCAATTTTACAAAACCAGCAATTCCAGACTACTTGGCTAGTGAAGCTACCGCAGACCATTGTTCGATGCCTTTCAACTCAACCATGACGAATCAGAGCCTGATACCACTGCAAAATTATTATCAGCTCACCTAGAGCACTCCTCGATGTGGAATCATCCCAATCAGATTTCATATGAAGGAGTTATTCTGCTTGCAAATCGGGTGATCCCAAACTTTCCCGATTTGGACATGCGAGCCCTTATTGGAGGATTCCAAAAAACCAGGAGGTATAAAGCTACAAACCGACTATTTATGAAAACTTGATTCAACATAGAGGCTCGTCGAATTGGATTTATGCCAATAACGATTTCGGTTTGAATGTTATCCCATTTCTAAACCAGAAGATCATCGGCTTGCCTTATTTAGATCCAAAGACATTCAACATGTTCACACTTGGTGTTTAACTCTCCAACGGCTATATCCTTGTTGCTTCTGTGTTTTGGAGACTTCTTCAATGATTCTAGACATCCCAAGACATCACACACATTCACACATTCACGTCTCAAGACTCAAGCATTATCACAACTTACCTTATTTAGTCGATTTCCTCATTAAGTCTCCAAAAGCTCTTTACATTTATTTTTGTGATTTATTTTATTTTTTAGACTATAGGAAACTCAGTTTCTTTTTCATTGTAAATCACCCTTGATCAAAGATTTATAAAGTATTTTTGTTTTCTTTCAAAGATTGAGTTCTTGAGAGATTGTTCTTCTTCTTTAGAAACCAAGTGTGCGATTGATAAGAGGCTTTTTGGTTGCTCTTAAACAATTACTCAAACCCCACTCATGTCATTGTAGTGTTTGAGGATCAATCCATATGGGTATGTTAGTGACAATATGAATGCATAAATCTTCTCAATCAAAGCTAGCATAATAGTTTTGGAGTTTAACAAACCAAACAAAAGTAACTAAGACCTTAATTAAGCAATCAAAGAAAATAAAAGGCTAATTCACTACTAAGCAAGATTATCAAATGACTAAAACGAATCCAAGGATGGAGTTATCAATCTAAGGTGTTCCAAGAACCATTCTTTGATGTCAATCAACCACAATATAAGCTAATCCCTAAGCTTAGAACTCAAAAGCAAGATTAATCCACTTTCATGGTACTAATCCCTTCATTAGTCATCATAATCAAGAACTAACTCTTATTAGTGAAAAGGAAGCTAACCAGCATTATGAAACAGTTTTAAAATGCCAATAAACACCCTAGACAATCACTTTCATGAGTTAGGAATGTAAATCCCTTGTTTAGTTGGTTTGGGAATTTCAACAAACCCCTTGTGGGTGGGAAATTCCCTAAGGCATAGTTTTAGCTTGATCATGCCTAAACTACCATTTAGAACACTAAACAAGGAGAAAAATAAAAGAATCTAATCCTAGACATCAAGATCAATCCATGAAACATCCTAAATCTAACCCATCCCTAGATCCTAATGAAACTACTCACTAATCATGATTAGATCCTCAAATCATATGAAAAAGATGAAGATAAACATGATTAGAGAGATATAGATGAAAGATTAAGAAAGATGAACACTAAATTGCATAAACTTAATAAAATGTCTTACAAAATCACTTAGAAACTAAAGAGGAAGGTTTTCTAAGTAAGAACAAAAGATTAAAAGATACTTAGGAAAAAATAGGTTATTTTCAATTTATAGTTAACAGTGGACGAACTGAGTCAACCTGAAACAAACCGGGTATTGACCCGGTTTAAGGCTGACAATCGGGCAGCGTATCGACCTAGCAAGGTCGATACGCTGCCAAACATGAATGCTCGACACGCCATCTTCAGAACTTCGGGTGGCTTCATATCGAGCTTGCTAGCTCGATACAGATGTCCAATACGCTGCTCCCAAAACACCGGGCAGGCTCATATCGAGCTTACTAGCTCGATACAGATGCTAGATACGCTCCTCACGTTCTTCCTGCCAGGCCATATCGAGCTTGGTAGTTCGATACCAAGCTCGATACACTTCTAAAGATTGTCTGCTTCTTGTTTGGCCAACTTCTCTTCCTCCTCTTTGTCATACATCTCTCCATAAAGTCCTCCAAACTTCCAAGACACCTAATAAGGACTCAATATGTACAAATATGCAACAACCTAAGCTAAAACTCACTAAACTCTAATATGGATGCAAATGGGACTAAAAGTGGCTAAATGAATGCATAAGAACATTCAAAGCTATCTAAAATGAATGCTAAAATATGTTAAATTATGAGTATATCAACTCCCCCAAACTTGCCTTTTGCTTGCTCTCAAGCAAACAAACATGACAAATCTAAGACAAAGGTTTAAAGATGGGAGCTCAATATCCAAGAATGCCAACAGACATAATCAACTTAATGTCATAGTTCTTAATTCTAAGATGCACTTGAATTCTTCCTACTCCAAAAGAGTTAGTCATACTTATCACAACAATCAAATGCACAAAGAACTCAATCTAGATAAGTCTCTTTATCTATCCAACTCTTTAACATTCATTAAATTGCAAACCGTGAATCACGACAATGCAATGCAAGTGAATTCATTTGGCTAAGGGACTTGGCTTTGAGATAAGAATGATCTCAATTCATGCGGCTTCCAATTCGTGCAAGGGTTTTCACTCAAAGAGGATTGAACTTCATGCATAATGCTAAAGGTAAAAGATAAGTGATGCATACAAGACTAGACTCTCATCTACCTATAATGCTATCAATGGCCCTAAACCCCTCTCATTTATTCTTTTCAAGCTCACTCAACCCTCTAAAGCTACCCTTTCATTCCAAGTCTCTTTGTGTATTTGATATATCATGTGTTTTACCCATTTTTAGACCATGATAAAAGTGTTTTTATAGAGTCTTTTGGCTATTTTTCGAATCTATATAGAGTCTTTACAGGTTCAGGTACAATTGGAGATAAATTGGAGATTTGGATACATTTTGGAGCTTAGTGGNCATTCATTAAATTGCAAACCGTGAATCACGACAATGCAATGCAAGTGAATTCATTTGGCTAAGGGACTTGGCTTTGAGATAAGAATGATCTCAATTCATGCGGCTTCCAATTCGTGCAAGGGTTTTCACTCAAAGAGGATTGAACTTCATGCATAATGCTAAAGGTAAAAGATAAGTGATGCATACAAGACTAGACTCTCATCTACCTATAATGCTATCAATGGCCCTAAACCCCTCTCATTTATTCTTTTCAAGCTCACTCAACCCTCTAAAGCTACCCTTTCATTCCAAGTCTCTTTGTGTATTTGATATATCATGTGTTTTACCCATTTTTAGACCATGATAAAAGTGTTTTTATAGAGTCTTTTGGCTATTTTTCGAATCTATATAGAGTCTTTACAGGTTCAGGTACAATTGGAGATAAATTGGAGATTTGGATACATTTTGGAGCTTAGTGGAATGAAGTCGGATTGAAGAAACACGATAAGTGTCGATCGACACCATTAGTGTCGATTGACACCAGGATTTCCAATTTCCAGAAGCGTGAAGTTTCCAGTTTTTGAAGAAAAGGAAATCTCCAAGACTTTTCCTAATCTTTCAAGGAATTAAAGATGCGAACCTAGGCCTATAAAAATAGTTTTTCAGCCATTGTTTAGGCACAATCTCATAAGTTTAGGTTTTTGGAGAGAAGAATTTGACTCCTTTAGAGCAGATTTGGAACTCCTTTATTTTCTTCTATTGATTTCTTTTATGCTTTCTATTTAAATAATGATTTCTGTTTCATTAATCATGTCTGAGTAGTTTGCTTGTTAGGATTAGAGTTTTTCAAAGGTGATTGATGAATTGTTAGTATAAAATTATTAGGGTTCTTCATCTGGATTTGTGTTTAATGCTTATTCTAGCTTCATGACCTCGAATCTGATCTTAGGTTAATTAATATATGCGAGAGTATTATTGATCGCATGAACAAGTGTTAGACGAGCAAAATAGCTATTCGCAAAGAGATTTGGTTTAGGGATTTTGTGAACAATCGAACCTGAACTTTAATGATTGTTTGAATTGATAGGATTTGCAAAGAGATTTGGAATTCTAGGGTTTAAAAATAGATAATCTTCGCAGCGAGAGTTGGTTGACTTTATAATTGTGTTTCGAGTTCAAGAACAGTTCTTCATAATTCCTAACATTCTGTCTAGACCTGAAATTTAGATCACCTGAGAATTTCTCTGAACCTAGTGTTTTGTCTCCTGAATTTACAAAGTCTTTTAAATTGCTTTCTGTCTTTTAATTTAAACTTTTTACCTAGCATAATCAGAAATTAGAAACCTTAGAGTAGCATCTACTTCCCTTGGGATTTCGATACCCCTTATACTACGATTGCATTTGCTGTGCACTTGCAGTAGTTTTATTAGGGTAAAACCTGAGCCCTATCAGCATTCCTAAACCCATGAATTGCAAAAACCATTCTTTCTTTTGGCTCTAAGGGGAATCTTCTTCAACCTTTAACTCATAGCGAATGGTGTGATCTTTAACAAACTTATCTCTTCTTTTATTCCTAGGTAGCCTTTCCTTTTTTTGGCCTTTTGGCTCTTTTGATTTTTTCTTTTCTTTTCTTAAGGCTACCTACAACTTTTCAAACTTAGATCTATACAATTAATCACACAAGATCCACTATTTCAAACTATGATTCCCTTATTTTCTACCAAGCCTTTAACTCCCTTTTCTATCTACTCCCTTCCACAACTTAAGATGCTAAAATGCAAGCATAAAGTTTCAATCCAAAGCACCAAGCAATACCACGAACCACACCCCAATTCCTAAGCCTTAAACTAGCCCCAAAATGCGTGAGCTGCTAGTCTACATGAGAGCCTAAACTTGTCATCTCAAACCTAACACTTTATGCTAAGTTCATTCAAAATAAGGCCTCACAATAATTATAACTAGAACATTTGGCTTTTAAGGAGGTAAGGTAAGGAGGGAGTAGTACTTGAGCTAGCAATAGGGTGGCAAAGTGAGTAAGAAAGCTCAAGTATGTTTAATATCCATGACATAACATTCAATGCAAGGCACAATAATTAAATGTCAAATTTCGGTTCAAATTTAGGTCGATACGTTGCTAAAAATCTTCTCCAAAAGTTGTGTCGAGCTTCGTAGCTCGACATGAATGCTCGACACGCCATCTTCAGAACTTCGGCTGACTTTGTATCGAGCTTAGTAGATCGATACAATCGCCTGAAATGCTGCTTCCAAAACTCAGGGTAAATTCGTATCGAGCTTGGTAGCTCGATTTGCTCCTCCTGTTCTTCTTGCCAGGTCGTATCGAGTTTGGTAGTTGATAGTAGGATTTTTCCTCTTTCAATTAATCTCTACTACTCATGTCATTGTAGTATTTGAGATGTCAATCCATAGGGGTTAAGATTAACAACACTAGGAATACATGAAACTATTTAATCTAAGCCAAATTCGAAATTGAAGGAGACAAGGGACTACTAAAAGCAAACTACAAGCTAAAAGGGATACTACAAGACTAATTATATGAGCTAAGGCCTTAATTTTAACTAATTAAGCACTAATCAAAGATTAACTACTAATCAAGATTACTAATTGGCTAAAAACGAAACCTAGGGATGAAATCATTGATTTGGGCATTCAAATGGCCAACCTTGCAATCATTTAAGCAACTAAACAAGCTATCTCTATGCCTAGATCACTAATAAAGACTAATCCATGATGTGTGGTAATAATCCCTTTCCTAATCACCTTAATGAACTAATGATGTGTTAGCATTAAAATGATTAGCAAGCATTAAACATAAGTCTAAATG
>JAHZTW010000001.1:440859382-440891291 GCA_020283515.1 Alliaria petiolata | reverse complement strand
CCTTTTGCTTGTCCCCAAGCAAATGAAACACAAGCTAAGGAGAGAGGTTTGAAGGCGGGGACTCAAATCCAAAGGTGTCAAGCAAATAAATCAATTCAATGGTCCTTGTTCTTAATCCTAGGATGCAGTACACAAATTTTACTCCAAAGAATTTAGCCATACTCATCACACATTGAATCTCAAATCAAGACTTGTCTATTCCAAAAAATTCAAGAATCCTAACCTTTAACATTCATTAAAGCTCAAACCGTGAATCACATTTATGCATTTAAAACCGAATACATTTGGCTAGGGACAAGGTTATGAGATAAAAATGATCTCATTCATGTGGGTACTCCAAGCTATGGTTTATCTCAAAAATGATTGAACTTATGCATAATGCTAAAGGTAAAAGGCAATGTATGCATACATGACTAGACTCTCATCTACCCATATAAACTAACAATGAACCTAATTCCCCTCTCATTCATTTTTTTTTTAGCTCACTCACCCTCTAGAGATACCCATAGTCAAGCAAATAAAACTCCAAGTACAAACCCACAAGAACTTTACCAATCACAATTGCCTTAGGGATACTTCTTCAACCTTTCTTATAGCCAGTGGTATGATCATACAAAAATTAACTCTTCTCTTTTCAATGGATAGCTCTCTCCTCATATGCATATATTTTTTTTCTTTTTGCATTTGGCCTTTTGGCTCTTTTCTTTTTATTTTGCAAGAGAGCTATCATTTTTTTTTTTTAACTTGAGCTTTACACAAAACAATTCAAGGTCAACCACTTAAAACTATGTACCCCTTTCATTCACTTCTTATACCAACTTCTTCTCAAAGCCTAATCAAAATTCCGATTCTTAGTTACAACACCCATGAACCAAACCCCAAATCCAGCCTAAAACTAGCTTCAATATGCAAAGCTAGCATCAATATGAGAGCCTAGACATGTCGCCCTAAACCTAACACTTTATGCCAAGTTCAATCAAAAATAAGGCCTCACAAATTGCAATCACACAAGAATTTTGGCTTGAAAGGAGTGTAAGGGTTAAGGTGTGGTGTTCTATTTAGGCTTACAAGAGAGTGGTGAAGGGAATAAGAAAGCCTAAATTTTTTTTTTTTGTAATCCATGTATCCTTTTCCAAATGCACAAGTATGATAATTCAAAATCCATATTAAGGTTTCACTTGATAGGAAAGGATTCAATTCATGCTCTTTTCAACTTTAAGCCAAGAAAATTAAAATAAATGATCCAAGTATGGTTAGAACTTACTTTCAAAGCTTGCACAAAGCATCAAAGGACTACTAACTAGGGCCTTGAACCAATTCATGAGCTTAAAACACTTTACAAGGAAAATTGCCCCCTATGCACGTGATTGATGCAACCTACATGATACAAAATATAGACTCAATCCTACAAAATTTACAAATGCAAATGCAAGCTACATGAATTTTTTTTTTTCGAAATTTTTGAAAATTTTCTGATTTTTATATGCAAATGTATATGTATGAAAACTCAAATATGCTTAAAGAGAAAATAAGAACACAAAACACAAGATTAAATCTCTCAACCTCTCCCCCAAACTAAAATTACACAGTCCCATGTGTAATAGAAGTTCAAGAGAGACCAAAGCAACAAAAATAAAATGGTATATACAATGAAATAGAAAGAGGACCATACCTTGGCCCTAGCCTTTGTCCTTAGGGAGTTGGAGAGGAGGAGTAATGTAATTCCTTGTTGAGGTGGTGATGGTGAGATGAGGTGCAAGAGATGGATCCAACCTTGTGCCATGTGTGAGATTAAGCTTGAGAACCTTGGAGAGTAGCTCTTCAACCCTTTCCTTGTCATTCTCCTTCATTGTGGAATGACAAATGGCTTTGACACTTGCAAAGGGTTTAGGAATACCCTTGCACTTCACATTGTACTCAATGGCTCCATCTATGAGTCTAAAAGGATGTAGACTCATAGTGTGAGAGGATGGAGCAAGAGTGGGATGGTTGTATTGGTTTGGCTTCTTCTTGGCCTTATTTCCTTTACCTATCTTTTGCCCCTTGCTATTATTATTCTCATATTCCAATGTGGTAGATAAAAGAGTTTCCAAGAAAGCTCCATCCAATGATAAAGATTCTTCAACATTACCATAACCCAAAGAATTCTCTTCATGAGATTCTTTCTCCTTCTTACATGCTTTTGGGGGTGAAGCTAAATCCTTTGTCTCACAATTACTCACATCCTCCTTAGTCTCCAATGAGGGAAAGAAGAAAGAGCTAAGTCATTTTTCATTGAGAGCATATGCATCCCCTTTATTCTTTTCAAAATTATTTTTTTCTTCATGAACCCATTGGTTTGAAGGTATATTATATCTTAGAGCTTTGCCCACGTCTCTAACCTCCTCTACTTGCTTTTGGTCTCCAATTCGTCCATTAAAATCATTGGGTGTCCTTTCCTCATCAACCTCAACATCAACAATTGGTGAAATGACATGGCTTGAATCTTTTGGGTTCTTGGATGGCAAAGAGAGTTGAACCAATTTGGACTCTATGGTTTTCAAATGTGAGGTTGATTTTTCAAGCTTAAAGGTTAACTCATGTTGCAAACCCTCAATCTTGTCATCCATTGCTCTCATTATCTTGTCAAACCTATTATTATTCATTTGTTGTCCTTCTATGTTTTGATGGAGAACCTTTCTTTGTTCCTCATCTTGGTTAGAGATTTTAGAAATTTCATGGTTCTCTTGGTAGCCTTGGTGATTTCCTTGGACTCCATGGTTAGACCCTTGATTGAGAAGATTACTCCCTTGGTTGAAGTTCCCATTGTTGACCACGAAATTTGCTTCCTCTTGGTGCTTCTCATGAACCAAACTAACTCCTCTTTGTTGCACACTTAATAGCTTTTTCATTCTATCCACTTTTTCTTGCAAGTCCTTCCATGTGGAGTCTTCTCATGATCTCTTTAGAGTTGTTGTATCATGCCCTTCACATTAGCTTTCACTTGACTTGGCCAAGTTCTCAACATGTAGCTCTCCTTCTTCTATTGTGAGGTTTGCAAAACTCCCTTTGCTAGCCACATCCAATGTCCATTTGTGATCCTTAGCAATTCCCCTATAGAAAATGTTAAGGATTGCTTCTTTCTTGAACCCATGATGTGGACAATCCCGAGTGTATCCTCTAAGTCTCTCCCATGCTTCATGAAAGGTCTCATGTATGCCTTACTTGAAACTCAAGATGTTCCTCCTCATTTGGACTGTTTGTTTTAGTGGGATAGTACCTTTGAAGGAAGACTCTTTGACAATCATCCCAAGATTTGATCAAATGAGATGGTAGAGTTCTCTCCCATTGGTGTGCCTTTTTTCCAAGTGAGAAAGGAAATAGAATGAGCTTGATGCTTTCTTTTGGCACACCTTCAATGCTAAACAAGTTGCACAACCTTTCAAAGGACTCCACATGATCATAAGGATTCTCCATTCCATTTCCAAAGAACTTAGAGCATTGAATTAACCTCACAAGACTTGGCTTGATCTCATAGGCCGTGGCTTCTATTGGAGGCGGATGAATTCCAAATCTCGACTCATGATAATGAGGAGCATCAAAGATACCAATTGTTGGCTTGTTCTTTTGAGCTTGGGGAGGAGTGGATACCAATTCTTGAGGTTGTGGAGCTTTAATAATGCTTCTTTGGTTGTCCATCTCCAACACCTCAAATGATCTTGTCTTTCCATTTCTCTTCTTTTTGTTTTGGTACCTTTGAAAGAACAAGAGAATTAAAGAAGACAAGTTAGTAACCACAAATAAGAAAAAATTCATCATCTCAAATAGAGATGAGCAAACAAGGTAAAATAATAGCTTAGTCTCAAAGAGATTCAAAATCCTAATGGTTAATGCTAAACCCCAATGGCAACGGCGCCAAATTGATAGTAGGATTTTTCCTCTTTCAATTAATCTCTACTACTCATGTCATTGTAGTATTTGAGATGTCAATCCATATGGGGTTAAGATTAACAACACTAGGAATACATGAAACTATCTAAGCTAAGCCAAATTCGAAATTTAGTGACAAGGAACAAATAAAAACAAGCTACAAGTTAAAAGAGACACTACAAGACTAATTATAAGACCTTAAACATTAATTATCACTAATCAAGCACTAAACAAGAGTTACTACTAAGCAAGATTACCAAAATACTAAAAACGAAACCTAGGGATGGAATCATTGATTTGGGCAATCAAATGGACAACCTTGCAATCATTTAAGCAACTAATCAAGCTATCTCTATGCCTAGAACACTTAATAAAGACTAATCCATGATGTTTGGCACTAATCCCTTTCCTAATCACCCTAATGAACTAATGATGTGTTAGCATTAAAATGATTAGCAAGCAATAAGCATAAGTCTAAATGGCATGATAAACACCCTAGGCAACTAATATCTTAGGCTAGGAATGTAAATCTCTTAGAAAAGTGGTTCAAGCATTTCATCAAACACTTGGTGGGTGTGTGAAATGCTTATGATCCTAAATAGCAAAAGATTAGCTATTTGGCATGAAGAACACTTTAATAAGAAGAGAGATGGAAGAATCTATCCTAGATTGCAAGTTTGAACCATAAGAAATCCCTAAATCTAACCCATCCCTAAGTTCCTAAGGAAACTACTCACTAACCATACTTAAACCCATCAAATCAAAGATTAGAGAAAGGTTAAACATGATTAGAGAAAGATAAAACAAGAAATCTAAGAAAGATAATGCATTAAACTCAAAAGATTCAAGCTTAAACAAAGTATTTGCCCAAAGTGGCTAAAAGTTTAAGCTAAGAACAAGAGAATAAAAGTTGGGATAAAAAATTAGGTCTAAAGAGTATTTATAGGAGGGACCCATAAAGTAGACAAAAAGATTCGTCTGGCAAAGTTTCGACGAGGTTCACCGAAACTACTGGTCGAAACTTCACCCTGGAGAGAAGTTTCGGTGAAGCCTCGTCGAACATAGTCGTCGAACCGTCGTCCTGGAGAGAAGTTTCGGCCAGCCTCGTCGAACCGCCTCGTCGAACCGTTTTAAAATCGATGTAACTTTCTAACCAGGGGTCCGAATGACTTGATTCCAACGGCACTAGAAAGCTCATTGGATCCTCTACAACTCTTAAGAAGGCTTCGGAGTCTGATTCTAAGTGCAAGGCCTTCTTCCGGGCACATACATTTTGCGCCTCCAAATGCTTGATATGCTTCTAAAAGACTTTTGCTTCTCATTTAGCTGCTTCTCTTCCTCCCCTTGATGATTTATTGCCCTTCCTTTGCTATGCCATCCTTCTCCAACTCCACTCATGCCTCCATAGCATCCAAATCACCTGATCAAGAATCCAAATGCACCAAAATATGCAAAGACTATGCAAATACACCCTAGAACTCTAAATGATCAAAATGCAACACAATGATGCTTAATTGTACTCCTAAATGATGAGAAACTTACACTAAATGGATGCTAAAATGATGCAAAATATAGACATATCAGTAGTTCGATACCAAGCTCGACACACTTCTAAAGATTCTCTGCTTCTTGTTTGGCCAACTTCTCTTCCTCCTCTTTGTCATCCATCTCTCCATAGAGGTCCTCCAAGCCTCAAAAGCACCTAATAAGGACTCAATATGTACAAACATGCAACATCCTAAGCTAAAACTCACTAAACTCTAATATGAATGCAAATGGGACTAAAAGTGACTAAATGAATGCATAAATGCAAAACTATCCTAAATAAGTGATAAACATGATGAATTATGAGTCTATCATTCATTCACAAATTGAGAGAGTCAATCATCCCTCCACCATTCCATCTCTATCAACGACCATCTTAGCAACAAGCTTGTAAACATTGACATCTTTTGATCAATAGGAATTGGAGTTATTCAGCTCCTACATCAACATATGGATTGGTTCACTTTGATTTTGTCAAATGTCAGCCGTAAATGGTGATTATAAAGACATTGATTGGGTGTATTATGAATTGTGTAAGGATTAGAGATGGAACAGGATGGAATTTGTCCCTCCTGTATAACGGAAGATAAATATCTCTAGGTCTATGGGAGATTTGGTACTGAGAAATGCATGGCCGTGCTCAAACGGATTAAATGTCAATCATTTGTTTTTATCAGAATAAATCCATGTTCGATAAACGTGATCAAGCTTAATAAGGATGACACTGTTTCTTGTCTTATGCTAAAATCGAGATATAGAGACAAAGGAATTATATGAATGGATGATTCCATACAAGTGGGAGATTGTTGGGAATATCCTGAAATCATTTATACTTTACTCTAGTTAAAGTTATATTGTCGATGTTGACAATCGTATGATATTAGATGGTTATAATGTTTTGCTAGAAACCGCTTATAATCTATGAATTATGAATCCAATACTGATATTATATAATCTTATAGGGTCACACGTCTAAACAAACTGGACCAATCGTATAAAACTGTTTTAAGATTAATGATTATATATGCTATATATAAGATATATACGTAGATATATGTGTGTGAACGTGAGGTGAATCAAGAGTTGGAAATTATCTGTTATTGTAAGAGATAATCACGTCCACTTGTTATAGGGTTTGGCTCATTGACTAAACCTAATTATATTAGATTATGTGTTGGTTATATAAGCTAACGTGAAGATGTTAGATTTACAACACAACTAATATGGCTTAAAACCCTAAAGTTACTAGAGACGAATAGTTCGCCGAGCTCTTGAGATTTGATCCCAACGGCACTAGCATCCCGTTTTGATCCAGTTTGTGTGTGTGTGGATACAAGTAGAGGCACGACACTTGGAGTGCTAGATCTAATCATGTTCATCTTTCCGATGTAAAATATCCCCGTGTATTTAAATTTTATGTTCTACATTTATTTCACTATTTGCAAGTGATATTGGCAAAGAATTTCATAGATAGTTTTATAAATCGTTTATAAATCAGTATGAATTCCTTCATTTAGGGACATTGACCGCGCACCCAAACACACAAAGATGAGATACATCTGGCTTTTGGCCAAACACTAACTGAATGAGGGGGAATATTCATTATATGCATTTGGTTTCATCTGGAACAACGCAACAGCATGCAATATAGCATGTCCCCACATAGTGATTGTGAGTTTTGTTCTCAAGATTAATAGTCTTGTAATCAATTACAACCGCTTAATCAATGACTCAGTCATGCCATTTTGTGTATGCACATGCGGAACCGGATGCTCAACATCGATTCCCAAAGACATACAATAGTCATTAAAAGCCACTGAAGCGAACTCACAAGCATTATCAAACCTGCTTTCTTAATGGCATAATCAAGAAAATGCGCTCTCAACCTGATTATTTGGGAATTCAATCTTGCGAAAGCCATATTTCTTGTTGTCAAAACACACACATGTGACCATATGCTAGATGCATCGATCAATACCATGAAATATCTAAATGGCCTGCACAGTGGGTGAATCAGCCCACATATATCACCATGTATTCTCTCTAGGAATCATGAGATTTATTCCCAACTTTGGCTTGCGAAGGCCTATTTATGAGTTTTCCTTGAGAACATGCCTTACATGAAAACTCTCCTGATTGAAAAATCTTATGGTTTTTCAATGGGTGGCCACTCGAATTTTGCACAATCCTTCTAATCTTGACTGAAGCAGGGTGGTATAACATTTCATGCCACACTCTAAAAGTGCTTGTAAACTTCTGGTTTACCGCAACATGTGATTCAGTCATGGTTATCTTTGTGCAATATAATCTAGAGGACATCATTGGTAATTCTTCCAACTGACATTTTCTCTCCGTTGTAATGCAAAAATATTCAATGCCATTTTTACTAATAGTCTCAACATGATATCTATTTCTCCTATTATCTCAGAAACTTAATAAGTTCCGCTTAGACTCGGGGGAGTATAATGCATCTTGCACTACAAACTATGTACCCCTTGGCATTCAAAAACTCGCTCTTCCGAAGCCTAGTATAATCTTTGTGATACCGGTTATAGTACTTCACATCCAGCGGAGACATTCATTTTGAGACAAGAGAAATACTTTTTATCCCTAAGGGTTGTATGTGTCGTAGCACTGTCTGCTAGACAAGTATCTCCATCCTGGATCTCAAATTGTGACATCTTCAGGGCCACAATTCTTATAAGAGATGCAATAATTAAGCAAAAATAACGACTTATAAAAAGGTTAATATACATCAAAAGCCTTTTGATAAACAAAACTTTATCATATACTTTTGTTTATCATATATACAATAAGCCAGATTAAGTTTTGTTATTCATGTCTTCTTCACGAAGACATAATTATCGACTTAAATTTCTTTGATTTTGTTGATTCTTCAAGATCAACAAGGAAATCAGGTTGAGTATCATCACTTAAGCCATCAAAGGAAGTTCCAGCTTCATCCGAGATGAAGTTGGTCTGTACATCCTTTTCTTTGGTCTTTTGTGATCCGACATACAAATCGGCTAAATGTTGGCGTATGACACGTACGTACCCAATAACCTTTCATGCCGCATATATAGCAAGCGCTTTCACCTTGCCTTTTTACGTCCTAACGATTATCCTTTTTTCCATTAAACTTGTCCGCCAAGCTTACTTTAAATGGATGAGTCATCATTCTCTCCTAGGAATGGAGTGAACCCAACTGGACGAGACTGATGGTTCATCATCACTATTTCATTATATTGTTAAGCTACTGATGGGGTCTAACTACTTGTTCGAGATTGGAGAATTTTTTTGAAGACTCGTCGAGCTTTGAATTTGTAGGACCCTAAGCTGCAAGTGCGTAAAAAAAACCCTAGGCAACGAGTATATATAGGTCTTCAAGTCCCTTAGGTCATGGATTAGGTCTTGGCTTGCATAAGACGGCTGCGGGTTTAAGTTGAGCTTTAAATGGGCTTGGGAACCGCGAGTGGCCTGGCCGCACGAGCGACCGGCCTTGGCGCGGCCACTGGTCGTCTGGTAGGCCATGGCGCGACCATCTTATCTTTCCGGGTGCTTGATGGACCTTCTTGCTTCTTCCATAACTTGAGATCCAACCGTGGGATTGTTCTCAAACCACTTCGAGGTGAAAGACGGCTGATAAGGCTACCTTGTCTCCAAATATGAGCTTGATCTTGTGGTGGGAAGACCTTCTTTTGATGTTGAACTTTTGTTCTCGATCACTGTTTCCGGGATTGTCAATTTTGCTCCAAAATATGCGTCTTTTGCTAAGATTACCTGAAAAGAGTCTTGAAAAACCAAATACTCAAAATCTAATGTTTATGCATTAAAACCTTAGTGAAATTCCTATAAAGCACTCACTTATGATAGTAAAAACGGGTAAAATATGCATGTTATCAAGTCCCCCAGACTTAAACCTTTGTTTGTCCTCAAACAAAACAGAAATCTAAGTAAGGAAAAGAGGTTTGAAAACGTGGAAACTCACCAATACTTGGAAACTCATCAGGTCTAGCAATCGGCCTGTTTGAGCCACGTAACTCGGAATCTAGCTTCAAAGCGTTTGGGTCTAGTTACCTTGAGATTTTCACCCTTCCCGGATACGCTTCATGGTCCCTTTGAGTATTTCGAGCTCTCTCTTGTTGAACCCTTTATTCATTTAGGCGTGTGGTCTCTATCGAGCGATTATTGGTCGAGGAGACATTATACTCTTCTCTTCCAAACATCTAGACAAAGACATTTCAGACACAACTCTCCTATTTTCTCTTCCCTATGTCGATTTCTCCCTACTTTTCTAGGGCATCATTTTATTTTTTCTAACGACTTTCTTTTCTAATTTTTTTTCTTTTCTTTCTTAGCTTGAGAATGATCACTTCTTCGAAGCTTTCTTGATGTCTGCGAACCGTCATTGTCCTTTGTGGAACTCGAGTTGCCATTCTCAAACTAAAACTTTTTTTTTTTCTTTTTTTTTTCTTTTCTATAATAAGGGAAGATCAAGGAGAGGTTGCATTGCATCTACTTAGTCATGCTAGAGTTTAAAAGAGGAGCAAAGTTTGAAGTACCTCAAGCCCCTTGACGAGAAGTTTTGATTCATTATATGCTGAGTCGACGCAAGATCCTTCGAGTACTCTAGAGAAATGGTATAAGATTGGAATCCACCAATCTTACAGCACGCAGTCTCAAGACCTACCGCTTGAATGGAAGATGATTGAAGGTAGAGATGGGGGAGAAGTATTGCTGAATGATTCCACAAACAGCGCTTGGACAAAATAACTTGATTCCACAAGTATTCTGAACAAGATGGATCGAAGGCACCACATAGATTATGAGGAGGATCTCTGATACAGCAAAGATTGCTCAGCTCTAAGTGATTCCACACAAAGAACAGAAGCAAAGAAACTCGACAAGTTGCGCTTGAACAAGAATACAGAAAACGGCTATTTTATTGATTATGAAAAAAAAGGTGACGGTTACAAGGCTGCAAGGGGACCTTATAAAGGGTCCTATCAGCTAATGACCTAAACTGGTCGACTCAAAAGAAATAAAAAGACTCAAAACAACAGGACTTGTAAAAAGAAACAACAAAGCGTTCAAAATAAAGAAAAAAAGAAAGCTTTCTAAAATGAAAAGAAAACTATTTAAACTAATGTCGTCCTTGCTGAAGCTCGACCAATGGTCCCTTGAAGCTCTAAATACAACTGTGACATTGTATATTAGTTGCACAAATTTATAATAAATAGTACTTACCTGGTTTGTGCTCAGATAGGCTGGTTTTGAAGTTGAGGTGTTCAAGGCTTCTAATAGTCCTTCCAGCTTGAAATATTTGATGAATCCTTCCTCTTGAGGTCCATTGATGTCGAAATAGTTGAGATCTTCAAGTGTTTCCTCGTGCTTAGCTTCAGAATCCTCGGCTTGCTCCATTGGTCTTATATGGGCTTTATAACTTGTGTTGGTGATATCTTGACGCTCCGATGTGATCTCTGGTAGATTCTTGATGTTCTGAACTCTATTTCCTGTCAAGTAAACATTCATACCTTGGTTGGTTCGAGGCTGATCTTTCTTGAGGCTCAGAAGTGAGAAATACATCTTTAAGTCTATTTTAAGAGCATCGGGATATGTCATTGTGGCCCCTTTGCTCTGGGGTACTTGATATTGATGGTTGCTCGATCTGGTGTAATATTTGGGTATTACACCATACTCTCCCTCTTCAAAAAGTTTTGTCCTCAAAACTGTTAGACCTGTATCAAAAGAAAGCAAGTTAGGTTTCATTCTCTTTTGGGAGTTTAGGTAATTACCTTGAATTTGATGTTTTGGAGAGTGCTGGTATGAGTCTGGTGGTTTCTCCTTGATCTGAATGGTACACGTGAGTCCCTCCTCTTTTATATGGACCATTGTTGCAATGCCCCTAGGAAAATCTTCCTTTTCACTTCTGGTTTCTTCTTTAGGCTTGCTTCTGGTGTGATTTGGTCTGTGGGGATCCGATGGTTCTTCCTTTATTAGCAAGGAAACAATGACACCACGTTCTGGTCTCTTGGAAACCTTCTTTGTAATTCATGTACCTGTTTCATCATCTCTTGACAAAGACAAGTGCATTATACTAGCACTGGAAGGTTTAAAATTAAACTCAACATTTTCTTCAATTACTTTAGATTTTTCTTTCTCTAGTTCAAGTAATGAAGCTATTATTACTTTCTTAGTGGGACATGTCCTAGCAATATGGCCTCTTTTGTGACATCTATAACAGATTATGTCAGAAATGTTTGAAAGATTAGAGGACTCATCTTGGGGGTATTTGTCTTGCGATTCAAGTTGGTGTTGATCTGAGAAGGTGATCAGTTTTAATGTTGCTTCTCCTAAGCTTTTATACTTCTCCATTGCACCTGTTCCTTTATTAACACTCCAGGGAAAGACCAAGTGCATTATACTTGACATTGAAATTTCAAACACAGAATGTTTAAAGCTATTACTTATTAAAAACTTATTCCAATATTGAATCAAGCTTAGAGTTTCACTTACTTGTATACCACGCATATTGTTTTGTAATGAGTCAAGCTTAGAGTTTCACTAACCTTCTTTGAAGCTAGATCAGCTGGGGCTCGTGGTTTAAGTACAAATTTCTCTTCTTGACAAGCTACTGAACGTTTCTCCTTCGTACTTTTATCTCTCTCGGCTTCTGGTTCTATTTTCGGTTTCCACTTGTTGTTTGGTTCTGGATTGAACTCATGATCGAGTTCTTCTTTTGTAGCCTCCACAACAGGTGTTATAACTTCACTCCTGACCTCTTTGCCTTCAGGGAACTTAGGATTCGAGCCTAGTCTTCCTGCACCTTCAACAAACTCATGAGTTTCACTAAGTACAAAGGTTTCTAGACACTTACCTGATTCTGGTCGAATGTGCACTTCCTGTTTGGTCTCTTTAGAGAACACAAAATAGGTATTGTTTTTTGCTAACTTCAGGCTTGGAGCTGGAGCTGATGACTCCTTTTGTTCCACTTCTTCACTTGTTACACTTACACATCTGTTTCAAAAACCTTTGGCGAAGACAAGTGTATCATACTAGAATTTGTAATGTTAAGATCAGATTCAACAGTAACATCTTTCTCTTTAACACTATTAATTTTCAACTCTAAAAACATGGGATTTGTTACTCTCTTAGTTGGAAATTCTTTAGCATAGTGCCCACTCTCTTGACACTTATAACAGATTAATTCAATTAAGTTCAAAGTGTTAGAAGACTTATCTTGTAATTGTTGATCATGCGGTTTAAGCTCTAGTGGACTTAGCTCTGGTTGAGTCTCCCTTCTCTGATCAGTCTTATGATCATTGTAATCAGGTTTAGACAGTGTAGCTCATTCCTGGTCATGGTGAGAGGCTGAGACAATTGCTCCCTTCTGGTTTACTTGCGACTTGACGAAATCGGCTTGATTTGAATCCTCTTTGGTACCTAAACCTTTCTCAACTCTTTTGGACATAATCAAGTGCATTACTTTATCACAGAGTTTATCAAGATTGTCAAACCTTGTAGAGATTCTTACATCCAGTTCTGTATTAGTCATTTCAATAGTTTTCTTTTGATCCATGACTATGACTGGTTTTGTAGCATCCGCGACCAGAAATCCTAAGTACGGTCGTGCGGGTCATGGTATGATGGAGGTTCGTCCGTTTCTGTAAATGAGTATGTACAGTGGTACGTCTGTGAGGTCAAGGACTGTACCGTGGTATGTCTGTGAGGTTAAGTACCGTAACATGGTTGGACCGAGTATATATTTTTGTGTGAAAATTGCCTAAGTGTTGGTAGACAAGGCTTTTAGGTCGTGGGCCAAGGGTTCCTCGAGAGAATGTGGTTTTTCTCGAGAGAAAAATGGATTTATCCCGTGTTTGGCCGAGTGGTTCAAGTCTGGCCGAGAGAAAAAGGAAAGTTGGCCGGTTTGGCCGAGAGAAACTTGAATTGGACCGAGAGAAAAAGTAAACCGTGTGAGTAAACCGAGGAAGGACGGTCGAGCTAGGGTTTTCGGGCCTATTTATGCGTTTTATCTCGCGGCCGCGTGAGAGAATCACAAATTTTCTCGAGAGAAACCTAGAGGCGATATTTTTCCCGAGAGAAAAGTGAAGCCGTCGAGAGATTTCGAAAGCCGTCGAGTTTCTGAGATTTATGTCCGAGAGAAACGACTTGGAAGGGTCGATTTGCCGAGAGAAGTGTGTTCGGCCGAGGGATTTCTCGATCGGATCGCGAAGCATCCGAGAGATAATCAAGGTAATCCGTTTTCTCCGAGAGAATTCTGTTCTGGTGCGATTTCACCGTGAGTTTTCTGTTCTGGGTTGTTTTCACCGAGAGATAATCGAGTTATCTGTTTGTAGGCAAGTTTTGGCCGAAGTTATCCGAGAGATATCCGAGGATTTTCTGCGTAGCCGAGAGATAGCCGGGAACACTTAGAACCGTCCGAGAGAATTCGGTGAGTGTTCGGCTAATTCTTTTCTGGTTGAGTTTCTGTCGAGTAACCTTCGACTAATCTGATTATTTTGGCCTGTTTCCGAGGGAATACAGAAGATTGTTCGAGGAAAAGTGAGCGGTTTGAAAGATAGCCGAGAGGAGATTGGATCTCGCGGGTTTAGCCGTAGCGATAGCCGAGAGAACGCAAGTGCGTCCGACTATCTCCGTTTCTGACCGAGAAATCACCGAGTTTCTTCCGACTGAAACGTTTGCCTTTGTGTCTAAGGTGAGTGCGTGACTGTAGCTGACCTGGAACCGTAGGATTGCTAGGTTATCTGGTTTTCATTGATTGCTTGTGTAAGTTAGTGTATGCTTAGCAAGGTCAATGTGTTTCTGTGATTGGTATTGGATACCGTGGTTTATACGTGGTGTCTAACTAGCTGTGTGAATGTCCGGATCGTGTTGCTAGCTCAAGGGGATGTGTGATTCTCGCTTGAGTAGAACCGAGGCCGTGAGGAAATTCACAAGTAGTTGAGATGATCATAGAACCGTGATTCTGTTTTCTGTGCTTGCTTGCTAAGTGTTAATGTGAATTGTATAACTGATGTATGATTGCGTTTTCTGGTATTGGCTGGTGGTACGGGATGACCGTACTCACTAAGCATTTGTGATAATGCTTATGCCTCTCTTATGTGTGTAGTGTGCAGGTAAAGATGTTATCCGAGACGTTTAGTCTTGAAGGCGAACTTGAAGGCAGTGAAGAAAGAAGTGGATTAGGACTGGGTTTGGGGGTTTATTTATCATGAGTTATTCTGGATAATTGGCTTTGCATTCCTGTTATGACTTAGAACGAATCTGACTAAGTTAGTTTATGTTTATGAACATTTGTTATATCTGAATTGGAATATTTATGCAATGAGAATAGGCTTTTTATGAATCGAATGCGTTGTTTAAGTTTAAGAAAAATCTGAAAAATATGCTAAGTATGGAATCTGGTTAGAGTTGGACTCGGGACGGCCGGCCTGGTTAGGATTATCGGGTTGGATCGCCACAGTTGGTATCAGAGCATGGTCGATTTTAGGATAGTTCACTTGCATAGTTGAGGTTAGAAATATCCACCTTTCACTGCCGAGTCTGTTGTTTTCTGTGCAGTTTGGAACTCTTGTCTGGTGTTAGCTTCGGGCTAACATGTTCTGTTTTGACTTGCAAATGGCTCCGAGAAGTACAAGGAATGCAAGGTTGAATGGTGATGTGAACTCAGGGAGTTCTGAAACTGGGAATGCGGTTGAAAACCAGCATGAGATTGAGGCTGCTGCGGCGGCCGAGGCTGCGACTGCGGCTGCGAATGTTGCGGCTGCTGCTGCTGCGAATGCGGCTGCTGCAAATGTGGCTGTGGTTGGGGCTAGAAACGTGGCTGGGAAAGCGGCTTTGTTGGAGACTGGACAAGCCGAGGAGGCCTTGTCTAAGGCTGGTACCGTGGCCAGGAGTGGCCAAGTGTCTGGAGGACAGAACCGCAAGTTTGGGAAGAATGTTCCGGCTAAGTCAAGTGGGAACCGCAGCGTGTGTGGATCTTGCGGAAAGGTGCATGTTGGCATGTGTAGGCGTGCATCTGGAGCTTGCCATCGTTTTGGTAGCTTGGAGCATAGGGTTCAGGATTGTCCTGAGCCAGACTCGAGTTTGGTGAGAGTGTCGGATGGAGGTAACATGTTCGTTGTGTGTTTCGGTTGCGGAGAGCCGGGACATTACAAGCGTGATTGTCCGAGGTCCAGAGCAGTTGGGCAGGCGGCCACTAAGCCTAAGCGTGCAGGAGATGTGCTGGCGCAACCGGCTAAGATACAGGCCATCATGCCAAGGGTGTATGCAGCAACCGCAGATGGGACTGGAGATCCGACCACTTCTCGACCGATCACTGGTAAGTTTTAGTACTTACGTTTTTCTAAGTTGTTTGTGTCTGCGTGTTCTGTTCTGCCCAACTTCTGTTCGACTCCGAAGTGAGTCATTGTTTTGTTAACCCAGGGATGATTGGGAAAGGAGGATTCCAGAAGGAACCCGGGGAAGAGTTCAGACTAGTAAGGGCGGCTGGTGGCCAAGTGATGTTCTCACTAGGGACTGTTCGCAACATTGCTGTCTGGATTGGCGAGGTCAATATGCCAGCAGACTTAGTTATTTGCGAGGTTAAGTCTTACGATGTCATCCTCGGAATGGATTGGCTCGGTAAGCATGAGGCGCATCTGGATTGTCACCGAGGCAGGGTGGAGTTCGAGAGGGATGGCCAAGTTATGGTTTACCAAGGAGTGAGACCGACTTCTGGTAGCTTGGTTGTGTCGGCAATTCAAGCAGAGAAAATGTTAGAGAAAGGTTGTGAAGCATATCTGGCGACGATATCTTCGATTGAGGTGGGACCAGACGCAGAGTTAGGGGACATTCCAGTAGTACAAGAGTTTGAGGATGTTTTCCAAGCTTTGACTGGAATGCCACCGGCTCGTTCAGATCCGTTCACGATTGAACTTGAGCTGGGAACTGCTCCTGTGTCTAAGGCACATTACCGTATGGCTCCGGCCGAGATGGCTGAACTAAAGAAGCAACTGGCTGATCTTCTAGCCAAGGGATTTGTAAGGCCAACCAGTTCACCATGGGGCGAAGCTGTTCTGTTCGTAAAGAAGAAGGATGGAAGCTTCCGGCTTTGCATCGATTACCGAGGGTTGAACCGTGTTACTGTGAAGAACAAGTATCCATTTCCAAGGATAGACGAGTTGTTGGACCAGCTTAGGGGTGCTACTTGGTTCTCTAAGATTGATTTGGCTTCTGGGTACCATCAGATACCGATAGACGAACCGGATGTTCGGAAGACTGCCTTTCGGACTAGATATGGTCATTACGAGTTTGTGGTCATGCCGTTTGGTTTGACGAATGCGCCAGCTGCATTCATGAAGTTGATGAATGGCGTGTTCAGAGAATACTTGGACGAGTTTGTGATTATTTTCATAGACGACATCCTAGTGTACTCGAAGAATCCGGAAGATCTTGAGAAGCATTTGCGTATTGTTATGGAGAAGTTGCGAGAGCAGAAGTTGTTTGCCAAACTGAGCAAGTGTAGCTTTTGGCAACGGCACATTGGGTTCTTGGGTCACATTGTTTCGGACAAGGGAGTGTCTGTGGATCAGGAAAAGATCAAGGCCATTGCGGATTGGCCGAGACCTGAGAATGCGACGGAGATAAGGAGTTTTCTGGGATTGGCTGGCTACTACAGGCGTTTTGTTAAGGGCTTTGCAAGTATGGCTCAGCCGATGACACGCTTGACCGGGAAGGACATTGAGTTCGTTTGGACAGCCGAGTGTGAGGAGTGTTTCTCGAAGTTGAAAGGGATGCTTACAAGTGCACCAGTGTTGGCTCTACCTGAGCCGGATGAACCGTATGCGGTGTACACGGGCGCTTGTGGGAAAGGACTAGGTTGTGTCCTAATGCAGCACGGGAATGTGATTGCATATGCAACAAGGCAGCTAAGGAAGCATGAGGCGAATTATCCTACTCATGACTTGGAGATGGCGATCGTAGTCTTTGCGTTAAAGATATGGTGATCTTACTTGTATGGTGGGAAGGTTCAGGTGTTTACCGATCATAAGAGTTTGAAGTACATCTTCACTCAACCTGAACTGAATCTGAGGCAACGGAGATGGATGGAGTTAGTCGCTGACTACGATCTGGAGATAGCTTTTCATCCGGGTAAGGCTAATCTTGTTGCTGATGCATTAAGCCGGAGATGGGCTAGTGTATTTTCTGCTAATGACGTTGAAGGAGTTGTGAATCTCCTAAGGATTTTAAGGCTGAACGTTCTGACTGAGGATACTGAACCGTTGGGTTTGGGATCTGCGGATCATGCTGACTTGTTTACTAGTATCCGGTTAGCTCAAGAGGAGGATGAGAATCTGATCAAGATGTCAAAGGCTGACAAGACCGAGTATCAAACTTCAAACAATGGGACGATTGTGTTGAATGGCCGAGTGTGTGTTCCTAACGTGAAAGAGTTAAAGGAATATATTCTTAAGGAAGCACATCAGTCTAGGTTTTCTTTTCATCCTGGAATGACCAAGATGTACCGTGACCTGAAAAGGTACTATTATTGGGTCTGGATGAATCGGGACGTGGCCAAGTGGGTGGCTAGTTGTCCGACGTGCCAGTTGATTAAGGCCGAGAACCAGTTTCCGAGTGGTTTGTTGCAAACATTATCAATGTCTGAATGGTAATGGGATATGATCACAATGGATTTTGTGATGGGTTTACTAAAGACTAAGAATAAGCATGATTCGATTTGGGTTATTGTGGATCGACTGACCAAGTCTGCTCATTTCTTACCTATGATAAAGACGGATGTAGTGGCTAAGCTGGTGGAGTTATATGTCGATGAGATCGTGAGACTCCATGGCGTGCCAGTGAGCATTGTGTCTGATCGTGATCCGAAGTTTACTTCACGATTCTGAAAAGAGTTTCAGGAAGAGTTTGGGACGAAGGTACACATGAGTACTGCGTATCATCCGCAAACGGATGGTCAGTCTGAGAGGACCATCAGGATGTTATAGGACATGCTGAGAGCGTGTGTACTAGACTAGAGTGGTAACTGGGATAGACATCTACCATTGGCTGAGTTCGCGTATAACAACAGTTACCAAGGGAGCATTGATATGTCTCCGTATGAGGCGTTGTATGGACGGCCGTGCAGAACACCGTTGTGTTGGACCCAAGTGGGGGAGCGGAGTGAGTTAGGACCCGCGATAGTTGAGGAGACTACTTAAAAGATTCGGTTTCTGAAAGTTAAGCTGAAAGAGGCTCAAGACAGGCAAAAGAGTTATGCCGATATGCGCCGTAAGGACTTAGAGTTCAGTGTGGGCGACCTGGTTTATCTGAAGGCTATGACCTAGAAGGGGAAAAGCCGAGCAATGTTTGATGCTAAGTTGAGTCTGAGGTACATGGGGCCGTACCAGATTCTGGAAAGGATTGGGGCAGTGGCATATAAGTTGGACTTACCGCCGGAAATGAGTGCTTACCACAATGTGTTTCACGTGTCGCAGCTGAGAAAGCACATAACCGAACGTGAGAATGTGATATCTGAACCGCCTCCGGAACTGCAAGAGGATCTGACCGTGGAAGGTAGACCGATCCGTGTGGTTGGCCGGAAAGAAAAGGTTAAGCATGGTAAAGTGGTCAAGATGATCAAAGTTCTGTGGGACTGTAATGGCGACGAGCAAATGACTTGGGAAAAAGAGTCAAGGATGAGTACAAGGTTCCCGAAATAGTTTGAGAAACTTCCTGAGGAAGAGCCGGATTCGAGGACGAATCCAAACTGAGTGGGGGAGAATTGTAGCATCCGCGACCAAAAATCCTGAGTACGGTCGTGCGGGTCATGGGATGGCCGTTGTATATATGTTCTGGTATGATGGAGGTTCGTCCGTTTCTGTAAATAAGTATGTACAGTGGTACGTCTGTGAGGTCAAGGACTGTACCGTGGTATGTCTGTGAGGTTAAGTACCGTACCATGATTGGACCGAGTATATATTTTTGTGTGGAAATTTCCTAAGTGATGGTAGACAAGGCTGTTAGGCCGTGGGCCGTGGGTTTATCGAGAGAATGTGGTTTTTCTCGAGAGAAAAATGGAATTATCCCGTGTTTGGCCGAGTGGTTCAAGTCTGGCCTAGAGAAAAAGGAAAGTTGGCCGGTTTGGCCGAGAGAAACTTGAATTGGACCGAGAGAAAAAGTAAACCGAGTGAGTAAACCGAGGAGAGACGGTCGAGCTAGGATTTTCGGGCCTATTTATGCGTTTTATCTCGCGGCCGCGTGAGAGAATCACAAATTTTCTCGAGAGAAACCTAGAGGCGATATTTTCCCAGAGAGAAAAGTGAAGCCGTCGAGAGATTTCGAGAGCCGTCGAGTTTCTGAGATATATGTCCGAAAGAAACGACTTGGAAGGGTCGATTTGCCGAGAGAAGTGTGTTCGGCCGAGGGATTTCTCGATCGGATCGCGAAGCATCCGAGAGATAATCAAGGTAATCCGTTTTCTCCGAGAGAATTCTGTTCTGGTGCGATTTCACCGTGAGTTTTCTGTTCTGGGTTGTTTTCACCGAGAGATAATCGAGTTATCTGTTTGTAGGCAAGTTTTGGCCGAAGTTATCCGAGAGATATCCGAGGATTTTCTGCGTAGCCGAGAGATAGCCGGGAACACTTAGAACCGTCCGAGAGAATTCGGTGAGTGTTCGGCTAATTCTTTTCTGGTTGAGTTTCTGTCGAGTAACCTTCGACTAATCTGATTATTTTGGCCTGTTTCCGAGGGAATACAGAAGATTGTTCGAGGAAAAGTGAGCGGTTTGAAAGATAGCCGAGAGGAGATTGGATCTCGCGGGTTTAGCCGTAGCGATAGCCGAGAGAACGCAAGTGCGTCCGACTATCTCCGTTTCTGACCGAGAAATCACCGAGTTTCTTCCGACTGAAACGTTTGCCTTTGTGTCTAAGGTGAGTGCGTGACTGTAGCTGACCTGGAACCGTAGGATTGCTAGGTTATCTGGTTTTCATTGATTGCTTGTGTAAGTTAGTGTATGCTTAGCAAGGTCAATGTGTTTCTGTGATTGGTATTGGATACCGTGGTTTATACGTGGTGTCTAACTAGCTGTGTGAATGTCCGGATCGTGTTGCTAGCTCAAGGGGATGTGTGATTCTCGCTTGAGTAGAACCGAGGCCGTGAGGAAATTCACAAGTAGTTGAGATGATCATAGAACCGTGATTCTGTTTTCTGTGCTTGCTTGCTAAGTGTTAATGTGAATTGTATAACTGATGTATGATTGCGTTTTCTGGTATTGGCTGGTGGTACGGGATGACCGTACTCACTAAGCATTTGTGATAATGCTTATGCCTCTCTTATGTGTGGAGTGTGCAGGTAAAGATGTTATCCGGGACGTTTAGTCTTGAAGGCGGACTTGAAGGCAGTGAAGAACTGAGTTTGGGGGTTTATTTATCATGTGTTATTCTGTATAATTGGCTTTGCATTTCTGTTATGACTTAGAACGAATCTGGCTAAGTTAGTTTATGTTTATGAACCTTTGTTATATCTGGATTAGAATATTTATGCAATGAGAATGGGCTTTTTATGAATCGAATGCGTTGTTTAAGTTTAAGAAAAATCTGAAAAATATGCTAAGTATGGAATCTGGTAAGAGTTGGACTCGGGACGGCCGGCCTGGTTAGGATTATCGGGTTGGGTCGCCACATGTTTCTTCTCCTGAACCGCTTGCCTCTTGTTTACTAGCTTTCCACATCTTGAACTCTTTGAGAGTGGAACTTTCTTGCTCGGGAATTCTTTAGCAACGTTTCCCCTGTTCTTATACTCATGACATGTCAGCTCTAATGGAGTATTAGGAACAGAACGCTTACCTTGGTGACTAGCTGGTTTCAGAATTGCACTTTGCAACAGATTAGGATTTAAGTTTCCTCAGCTTGTTTCCTTTGAAAGGTAAGAATATTTTCTCAGTTTTGCTAAGCTGTGAGGTGCATATCTCTTCCTCATGATCCACTTTAACTGTGCCCAAGTGCTTATGGGTGTCTCCTTGTAGTACCATCTGTAATTCTCCTCTTGGTACCACCATCTTTTAGCTTTTTCTCTAAGCTGGTCTAGACAGTAGGTAAGCCTTTATCCACTCTAGATGGAATAGTACTTAAAGTACTCATCCATGTTGTATTCCCAATGTACATAGTCTCCTCTACTTCCTGAAAACTCATAGAAACGAAGTTTATCTTTGGATTCACAATTTTAGACAAGAGTGCTTACCTCAGGTTCAGTTTTGTGTGGAGTTCGATAAGTGAGGCTTCATTTGCGGTCTGGTGGCTTCGGATTCAGCTCTTCACAGTCATGTTCTCCATCATATCCTCCCTGGGATTCTTCATCTTCACTCCATGACTCTTCTATGGGGTCGTTTTCCTCTTGATCTTCTTCTCCCCATTTATCTTCTTCTTGACACCACTTCTTATTGCCTGAGTGGTCCCGAGTATGGTCTGGTGGTTTAGGCTCTGGTTTTTCCCTGTCTAGTACATGACCATAGTCACTTTCATCCTCAGACCGTGGCTCTTCCATGTAGGCAACTTCCTCATCCGACATGCTCTGGTCAGAATCAATCTCTTGACCCCAAGTGTCTTCCTCAGCCATTATGCTTCATGATCACTTTAGAAGTCCTTGCACTCAACAAAAACAACAAGTAGATCAAAGATACCACAGAAATTGAAAGGAAAACAAATTTAGCAGAACACAAACAACCCTTTTCGATTTTTAATAAGCAAAAAGTAAAAATTGCAACAAGTAAAAAGGAAAAGAACAAATCAGCAAAGAAAATGAAATTTAACTCTTTTGATTTTCTGGTTTTAAAGGATACAAAAACAAAGCAATGATGAACACAAGCAGCAACTCTTTCTAGAATTTCGACCTTAAGAAATAAATTGGGACAATCTAGACAGCAACTAGCAACTTATGGAGCAAAGAACAAAGCAAAACAGAAAAGAAACAATCGCAGCAGCAACAATCAACCAAGCAAGTAACTGAGACAAAATCGTTTATAACAAAGGAAACCAATTGATAAAAAAAAGTTTTTGGCAAAGCTAGACACGAAACATAGACTCTTTTTAGGGTTTTTATGATTTAACAGAAGCAAACGCAGCAAGCAAACATAAACAGATTGAAACAAAGAGAACTAGCAAACTGAAACAACTTTTTATTGGATTTTCGTGTTTTTTTTTTTTGCAAACTGAGACAGCAACAGAAATAATCTACTATGAAAATCAAAGCAATCTTTATGTTTTTTTTTTCTCTTAAGAACAAACTGAAACAAAAGATCTAAACAAAGCAGAAGCAGATTTGATATAGAAACAGAAAACAAAACAAAACTAAATGATATAGGGAACGAATTCACCTTGGGGATCGGAGCCTTTGGCTCTGATACCAAATTGTATAAGATTGGAGTCCACCTATCTTACAGCACGCAGTCTCAAGACCTACAGCTTGAATGGATGATGTAGGAACAAGAGGGCTTGTTCTTACAATGATAGATGGGCGGTGAATCTCCAACTGGCCGTACGGACACTTTGAGGATTCCAATGGATGAATGGTATTAGATCAGTAACTGTGAATCGTGAGACGCCACACAGAGGATGGGAAACTCTGTGATAAGTCTCCTCTCAGCTTCTAGTGAATCTCACACAAGAAACAGAAAGGTTTTGCACTCAAACTTCTAAGGATTCGCACACAAAGAAGAGAGAGGGCGGCTGGGGTTTTCTTTGTTTAAGAAAATAGGGTTCTTTATTGATAATGAAAGTGTAACCAAAAATACAAGCTGAAAGGAACCTTATAAATGGTTCAGCAGCTGCGGTTTCTAGGCCAAAGAAGGAAAGTAATAAAACGCCTATTACAAAGACTAAAAGAAAGAATAAAAACCAAAGGGAAATTACTTATGAAATTGTTCAAAAATACAAAAGAAAATCCCTGCAAAACAACAATAAACTCATGAGAAATAATCTGGAAGTAAACACTTACCTTGGTGTAAGATTGCACCTAGTTTTGCTTGCAGATGGTGAAGATACTCGTTTATTTATCCCCTTGTAATACTGGCAAGAAACAAGCAGCTTGATTCTTGACTTGTACTTGCACGCTAGCTGGTGTAGTCTTGATGGGGCCGTTTCCTTGAGCGTTTTCCAAGTCTTGAGTTTCATTTACACTTATCTCCTCTTCTTGTACAGTAGGTGTTTCTTGGTTTATCTCTTTCTGGAGAAGATCTTCCTTGAGTGTTTCATGTTCTATGAGAGTGATCAAGCTTTCCACAGCCTTGTTGAACTCCTCCCTTAAGCTCTTTGTTCATGATCTAGTTCGTGGGGCTTGTCTCATGACCGGCACAGCAGCTTCTTGTTCGGCTCCAGTTAAGTTGGGATCGGTGTCCTCATCATTCCCACCCTCTTGAGAAGGTTCTGACCTCAGAACTGGTACATCTGCATTAAAAGGAGCTAAGTCAGTAACATTAAAAGTATGAGAAATGGTTAACTCACCTGACAGTTCCAGCTTGTAGGCATTGTTGTTGATCTTCTCAAGTACTCTGAAAGGGCCATCTCCTCTGGGCAAAAGCTTGGATCTTCTTTGATTAGGGAACCTCTCTTTTCTCATTGAAATGCTCTCAAATTTACCCTAGAGCTACTCTCTCAAATTAAGAGATCACTGTAGTATTTAGGGATCGAATCCATAGGGAAGGGATAATCACTCAGCAAATTTCTAAATTCTAATTAAGTTAAGAAGAATTAATTAAAAGTAAAAGATAGCGAATAATTAAAAAAACGGTGTAAGTTCAGGAGACAAAACACTAGGTTCAGGGAAATTCTCAGGTGAATCATAATTGTAGATCTAGACAGGATGTTAGGAATTATGAAGATCCGTTCTCGAACTCGAAACACAATTATAAAATCGACCAACTCTCGCTGCGAAGATTATCTATGCCTAAACCTTAGAATTCCAAATCTCTTTGCAAATTCTAACAATTCAAACAAGCATTAAAGTTCAGGTTCGATTGTTCACAAAATCCCTAAACCAAATCTCTTTGCGAATAGGTATTTTACTCATCTAACATTAGTTCAGGCAATCAATAATACTCTCGCATCAATTAATTAACCTAAGATCAGATTCTAGGTCATGAAGCTAGAATAAGCATTAAACACAAATCCAGATGAAGAACTCTAATGATTTTATCCTAACAATTTAATTCGACCTAACAATTCATCAATCACCTTTGAAAAACCCTAAACCTAACAAGCAAACTACTTAGACATGATCAATGAAACACAAATCATAATTTGAATATAAAGCATAAAAGAAATCAATAGAATAAATAAAGGAGTTCCAAATCTGCTCTAAAAGAGTGATTTTTCTCTCCAAAAACCTAAGCTTCTAAGATTCTTAAAATAAGAGATTATGCCTAAACAATGGCTTTGAAAACTATATATAGGGGTAGAAACACGAGCTGGGACACTTTTGCAAATAAGGAAAACTTTTGGGCAATTCCCTTTTTCTTCAAAATCTGTAGAAGTCGTGTTTTTTCTTGCCTCGAATGGTGTCGATCGACACCAGTGAACAATGTCGATCGACACTGTTCATCTGACTTTACTCTTGACTTCATCTCTTCAGCATCTTCTTCCACAACGCTCCAGAATGCTCCAAAATCTCCAATTATGCTCCAAACGCTCCTGAACCTGTAAAGACTCTAATAGGACTTTAAAAAAACCAAAAGACTCTATAAAAACACTTATATCATGGTCCAAAAACGGGTAAAAACCATGATATATCAACTCCCCCGGACTTAGCTTTTGCTTGCCCTAAAGCAAAACAGAAACCAAGTATAGAGTCGAGGTTTGAAAACCGAAATATCCAGCTAACCTTCAGAACGTCACATCGAACCAACACCCTTGAAAACACATACCATTGAGCCAACCTTAGGTAGTATTTCAGTATACTTACCACAAGTTTAGCAATCTCCCAAATCAAGTCCAAATCCCTTTTGCTCTTCAAAATTTCGAACTTGAAACAACAGTATTGACCAAAGGACTTACAGATTCTTTCTCTTCCTTAGTGCCTGAACAAGATAGTCCTTCTACAGCTCTCCTATTTTATCTTCCCTTAGTCAACTGCTGTCCATTTTCAAGGTGTTCTACAGATCTTTTCATTGACTTTTTCTTATTCTTCTGAAGTCTTGGAATAGTGCTACTCTTACTTGTGTTCCTTGTGAGGAGACAGGTTCATGAGCTCTCACTAATATTGTTCCTTGTGAGGAAACATGCTCATGAGGATCTTTGCACTATTCCTTGATCAGACTTCTTTATTTCTTTTTTTTTTCTTTTCTAAAGGGAAGATCAAGGAGAGACTGTAGTGTTCTTATCTTGCCAGTGCTGAAAGAAGAATCAAGTCCAATGAATATCAAGCTCTAAGCAGGAATCTGAACTCTCTTTGTTAGACTGATCCAGCTGCAGCTTTCTACTTAGTAAAACCTTCAATCAACTACTATGGCAATGGTCCTTCAAGTGTCAATCTTCTGTATTTAGTTCTTCTGAAAACTGAAAATTTCACTGATTTTGACTCAATAAAATAAAGTTTTTGACTGACTCAAATGACTCTCAAAACAAAACACAAAGTCAGTAATCACCTCCCCCAGACTTAAAAAACAATGTCCCCAGTGTTATCAAGCCCGAAGTTGGCTAAAAGAAAGATTATAAACGACATAAAAGACCAGTTAGAAGACTTACCTTCGTCTGCACAAGGTGTCGATCGACACTGGTCTGTGTTGAGTCAAATGTCTCTTTTTTCAACTGACTGAAACTAGGACTTAGTAAAAGCAAAACGAAATATAAAGAAAAACGTACCTAATAGTGGGTTGCCTCCCACTCAGTGCTTCTTTTAAGTCATTAGCTTGACTGTGTCGGGGTTCAGACGTCTGGAGGATCATATGGTGGTATCGACTGCTTCCGAGGAGAATGTTTCCTCATCCATGGTGGTGTATAGGCAGTAGGTTCATGAAAGCGACAAATGAGTTTAGGAACAGCAGCAGGGTGGGTCATCTTTTCGGGTGGGACGCTCCGTTTTCTTGCAGAATCATCAAAAGAAACACCAAACATTCTACAAGAATCTCGTTGCTTGCATAAGTGTGAAACATCTTTTGAACCTTTAAAGTTTTTATTGACAAGATCAGGAGGTTTGGAATTGATTCTAGGGAATGCATACCTTTGCTTTCTTCGAGGTTTCTGAGCAGAAGGATGTGGAGGCATCTGTTTGACACCATGTGATGGAATTGCAGCATTGGAAACAGCTCCTGGTGTGATCCGCGAAGGGTGTCGATCGACACTAGGAGTGGTGTCGATCGACACCACATCTGCAGCTCGAATCTCTGCACTCATTTTGCAATTCAGCTCTGCAATCCTTGCTTCTATGATGAAAACGTCTTCCTCCATCAACTTGGCATTGTTTAGACCCTCATCTTCGCCCATAGTCCTGAAGATACGTTTGTTTCCACTCCAATCTTCAAGCTCCACAGCTTTCTCAGAATTCTCAGACAATGCTTCTTGAACAACCAGCTTGTTCACTTGTTCTTTAGAATCCAGCTCCTTGTCAAACCCAGCAGTAATGGAGCTCCTTGTCAAACCCAGCAGTAATGGCATCTGAATGATCTTGATCCATAGAAATCTCTACTGAAAACGATTGACCATTGATGGTGGAAGGTCCCCTTAACTTGTCCATGTCAAAATTCATGACAACATCACCCAAGTCAAGCTCTATTTTCCATTTCCTCACATCAATAATGGCACCAGCTGAAGCCAAGAATGATCTTCCCAAAATAAGAGGATCTGTAGGTTCTTCATCATATTTCAACACCACAAAGCCTGTGGGAATCATGCAACCTTTAATCTCCAAGGGAACATCTTCTAGAACACCTTCTGGGATTCTCTTAGATCGATCAGCTGGGACAAGAGAGATTATGGTTGGCTTGAAATCAGTCATTCCAAGTCGAACAACAACAAAGTATGGTATCAAATTGATACTTGAACCTAGATCACAGAGAGAACGAGGAAACCTTCTTGTTGTGATTGAGCAATATAGCACAAAATTTCCTGGATCAGGTAACTTCTCTGGAATCCTCCTCTGAATCACATCACTGACTTGTTCTGAAACCATCACCTTCTTCTTCTTCCTTGGAACTATGTTCAAGAGAATTGCATTCATTTCTCTGGTAAGCAATGCTCCTTCCTCAGGACTCACACCATTGACAACCATTCTCTTGACATATCTTCTTAATGCAGGTGAAAGTCTGACTGCATCAACTAGGGGTAGCTCAACCATCAGCTTATCCATCATCTCCTTGCATCTGGCTTCTTCTCTCTCATGTTTAGACTTTCTAGGAGGTATGGGATAGGGTATTTTAGGTTTATACACCTTTTCCTATGCATCTTTTGAAGCTTCAACACGATCTGGCAAGGTCTGGGCATGGTGTCGATCGATGCTCTCCTGGTGTCGATCGACACTGGTATCTGATGCTGACTTACTTGTGTCGACCTTTGTCGATTTTGGTCCGCCAGAACTCGAATAATCGGGACTTTCTAAGGGTGTCGATCGATGCTCAGCAGTGGTGTTGATCGACGCTAACTCTGCAACTGCAGCATCTTCGTCTTCAAACTCCTCAAACTTCTCAACCTCCACGAAATTTGCTGCACTTCCTACCATGATAGCATTGACATGATGTCTGGGATTTGTTTTAGTCTTTCCAGGAAGAAACCCATCTTGTCTCTTCAAAGCTCCAACAGTTTGAGCCACTTGAACATCCAATTGCTTCATATGAGAATTCAAGCAATCGATCTTCCCATTCAAGTCTTGGTACAGTGAATCAATCTTCCCATTGAAATCCAATGTCATCTTCTGTTGTCCCTCCAAAATTTGCTCTAGCATAGACTCCATCTTATTGTCTTGTGCAGGAGGACTTTGATAAGAAGAAGAACCATAAGTTCTCTGAAAGTTGTTCTGAAAAGGCTTCTGGTAAGAAAAACCATAGCCTTACTGATTGTTGAACCTCTGTCTTTGAAAACCAGCACCATTGACATAGTTAACCTCTTCTTCCTCAGGCTCAAATGTCTCCACCTCATTAGCAAAGTGAACTTTCTTTTTCTCCACAAGGAGATCCAGCTTCCTGTTAACCTCAGCTATTTGGCTTCCTCCATTTGCCCCAGCATGTTGTCTCCTCTCAAAGTCTGCATTCTTGGTGCTGTTGCAAGATGTAATCTGGATATCGGGTGTTGAAGTTGCCATTGCTTGCAGCATCTAAGGCCATCTGGTACCTCCAATCGATCCCTCGGTAAAAGATTTCGAGAAGCTGCGGCTCGTTGATACCGTGATGTGGGCAGTCTCGCTGGTAAGATCTGAACCTCACCCAAGAAGCCTTGAATGCTTCAGTAGGTCCTTGAGAGAATGTAGTGATCTTTGTCCTTAGCTCTTCTGATCTTGCATCATCAAAGAAGTTGCATAAGAATGCATTCTTTGTTTCTTCCCAAGTGGTCAAGGACCTTGGATCCAACTGCTTCAGCCAATATAATGCATCTCCAGCAAGTGAGTAGGGGAAAAGGTTGCAGAAAAGATAATCATAGGACACTCCATTAGCCTTAATGCTTGATGTCAAGTCCTCAAATCTCTCAATGTGATCCATGGGGTGCTCTTGAGGAAGACCATGGAAAGGATGCTGAGCCACCAGTGTGTAGTAAGCAAGCTTCAGCTCGAAGTCATTCCTCTGGAAAGCAGGAGGACGGATTGCAGCTCTATTAGCATAGAACTGGTATGGTCTGTTGTATTCACCAAGTGTTCTTCCGCGTCCAACTTCTGCATGTGCGGCTTGTATTGCTTGGTCAATGATAACAGCCCCATTATCATCAAGTCTCTGGCCACGATTGTTTCTCCTATTGTCGTCCAGATCGGTGAAGTTAACAGCCTCATCACGAATCATAATCACAGGCTCTGCCATCTCTGTCTGCGTAGGGTGTCGATCGACGCTAGTGTTGGTGTCGATCGACGCTCTTGCAGATTTTCGGTTTGTTCGTTCGAGACAGCCGAGCTCCTGGTTAAGTGCGATTATCTCCTTTTCCTTGTTGCTCCAGGTATTGCGATTATGCATACACCTGAAACCAAAAATAAGAAGCTAAAATCAATTAGTAGCCTAAACAAAAATAAAAACCTAGACAAAATTCTAATACTAGAAATATGTAGGTAACTAATCTTCTTCCCCGGCAACGGCGCCAAAATTTGATATGCTCTCAAATTTACCCTAGAGCTACTCTCTCAAATTAAGAGTTCATTGTAGTATTTAGGGATCGAATCCACAAGGAAGGGATAATCACTCAGCAAATTTCTAAGTTCTAATTAAGTTAAGAAAAATTAATTAAAAGTAAAAGACATCGAATAATTAAAAAAACAGTGTAAGTTCAGAAGACAAAACGCTAGGTTCAGGGAAGTTCTCAGGTGAATCCTAATTGTATATCTAGACAGGATGTTAGGAATTATGAAGATCTGTTCTCGAACTCGAAACACAATTATAAAATCGACCAACTCTCGCTGCGAAGATTATCTATTTCTAAACCTTAGAATTCCAAATCTCTTTGCAAATTCTAACAATTCAAACAAGCATTAAAGTTCAGGTTCGATTGTTCACAAAACCCTAAACCAAATCTCTTTGCAAATTCTAACAATTCAAACAAGCATTAAAGTTCAGGTTCGATTGTTCACAAAATCACTAAACCAAATCTATTTGCGTATAGGTATTTTACTCATCTAACATTGGTTCAGGCAATCAATAATACTCTCGCATCTATTAATTAACCTAAGATCAGATTCTAGGTCATGAAGCTAGAATAAGCATTAATCACTAATCCAGATGAAGAACTCTAATGATTTTATCCTAAAGGTTCAATTCGACCTAACAATTCATCAATCACCTTTGAAAAACCCTAAACCTAACAAGCAAACTACTTAGACATGATCAATGAAACACAAATCATAATTTGAATAGAAAGCATNAATTCGACCTAACAATTCATCAATCACCTTTGAAAAACCCTAAACCTAACAAGCAAACTACTTAGACATGATCAATGAAACACAAATCATAATTTGAATAGAAAGCATAAAAGAAATCAATAGAAGAAATAAAGGCGTTCCAAATATGCTCTAAAAGAGTTTGATTTTTCTCTCCAAGAACCTAAACTTCTAAGAATCTTAAAATATGAGATTATGCCTAAACAATGGCTTTGAAAACTATATATAGGGGTAGAAACGCGAGTTGGGCACTTTTGCAAATAAGAAAAACTTCTGGGCAATTCCCTTTTTCTTCAAAATCTGTAAAAGTCGCGTTTTGTCTTGCCTCGAATGGTGTCGATCGACACCAGTGAACAGTGTCGATCGACCCTGTTCATCTGACTTCACTCTTGACCTCATCTCTTCAGCAGCTTCTTCCACAATGCTCCAGAATACTCCAAAATCTCCAATTATGCTCCAAACGTAGTCCAACCTGTAAAAACTCTAATAGGACTCTTAAATAACCAAAAGACTCTATAAAAACAATTATATCATGGTCTAAAAATGGGTAAAGAGCATGATATATCACTCATGTGTAACCAGACCCAATCACCAGGCTCAAACGTAATCTCCTTGCGCCCTTTGTCAGCATTTTGCTTATACTTCTCAGTCTTCTTTTCCAGGTTGTCTCTGACTCTTTGGTGAAGTTTATCACAAAATCTGCTTTAGTAACACGTTCTGCACTAGAATAAATAGCTTGGGGCAGGGGTGAGAGATCTAAAGGTATTTCTGGATTAAATCCATAAACAACTTCAAATGGTGAAAACTTTGTAGCAGAATGCTTAGCATGGTTATAAGCAAATTCAATGTAAGGTAAGCATGCTAACCAATTCTTTAGATTCTTACCAACCGTTTCTCTCAGCAATGTGGATAGAGTGCGATTCACTACCTCAGTTTGGCCATCTGTTTGAGGATGACAAGTAGTGGAGAAGAGCAGCTTTGTTCCTAGCTTTTTCCACAATGTTTTCCAGAAATGGCTCAGAAACTTGGTGTCACGATCAGAGACAATGGTTCTGGGCACACGATGTAGTCTAACAACTTCTCTAAAGAAGAGATCAGCAGTTTGTGTTGCATCATTAGTCTTGCTACATGGTATGAAATGGGCCATTTTGAGAATCTGTCCACAACTACAAAGATGGAGTCCTTGTGGTTGATCTTTGGTAAGCGTAGAACAAAATCCATAGAAATATCTACCCAAGGGTGGTTAGGGATAGGTAAAGGCATATATAAACCATAAGGATGTAACTTGGATTTGGCTTTTAGACATGTAATGCACTTGGCGCAGAATCTCTCCACATCTCTCTTCTGGTGAGGCCAATAGAAATGCTCAGTGAGAACACTTAGAGTCTTGTCTCTGCC
>JAHZTW010000001.1:440768430-440832821 GCA_020283515.1 Alliaria petiolata | reverse complement strand
TGTATGTGAGGTTCTATGACTACTTAACCGAGTTTTTGTGGTGAGTGTGATGTGATGTGATGGCGGTTCGATCCTACCTCGTGCGGACTCGGAGGAACGGGGTTGCAGCCTATGGCCGAGCACTATCCGACGGGATAGCCGGGGCAGCCGTATAAATTCGGACCCTGGGTTGGTGATGTTCTGTCTCGCATGCCTTTGTGGCTGTGAGATGGGTGTTCATGGGAGGGTCAGGATCGAATGCGCAAGGCCTTGGTGATGGTGTGGTGATGAAAGAGTGGCGACGACGTGATTGTATTTGCTAATGCTGACTTTGTGTGAATTGCGTGTTGTGTGTTATTTTGGGTTTTGGGGTGGGGCATTGTTGTTTCTGTTTAGGGGAGCAATGACTCACTGAGCGAGTAGCGCTCATCCTTTACTTTGTTTTGCAGGAAACCAATAGTCGGAAAACCAGTAGCGAGAAGCAAGGAACGCTAGGCCGCCAGTGTAGGTTTTGTTGCCTTTGTAAATAAACGTTTGATGGTTGTTTTATTATCTTTTGGGCGTTAGGCAAGTGAGAAAGTTTGTTGAATGCTTTGTGAAACCTTGATATATGAATAAATAAAGTTATTTTTATATTATCCGGTTTCATCTGATATTAGTCTTGTCCGGGCTAACACAACTCTCGGCTTGGGTACGGGTTGACAAGCCTTAGGCCTTGGGCGAGAGGGTCGGATGGACCGGCCGCGGACTTGGATTTGTTCTGAGGTCATGGCTGGACCGTTAGTGATGTTCGGCATTATGGCATCTTCGCTCTGGTTTGGGTTGGATGGTTGGCCGTGCCTGTTCTTGTTTGATTGTTGCGCGGCCGGCCGATTCAAATCCGGCCTAGATCGCATCGGGGGTGTTACAAATGGTGGTATCAGAGCATGGTTCATGATAATGCTACATTGGGACTTGGTTTTCAAACGTTTTATCTAGTCAAAATGGGTCGCAAAGGCAACTAGGAAAACTGGTACGTTCCTTGCGTTTTAGGTATATGGGTTTAGGAATTAGCTTTTACATATAGAGAGAAGCGATTCAAATGGAGGGAAGACGTGGAGTCCATCAGCCATACATGGAGAGGCGAGAGAAGTTAATCCTTAGGTATAGATAAATCCTACCCTTCACGACCTTTTTAAGGTCCCCGAACAGGTAAGTATGGGTGCTAACTCTCTTGAATGTTTGATTGTGTGATTGCTTGCGTGGTTTTGTGTTCGGTGTGAATTTGGTTTGGAAATTCCTAGACCCTTCCGTAGAAACCATAAGAACTTACCCTTAGAGTTTAGGAAACCCTTCGACCTTCTCTTAGGAATTCGGGACGAATTCTTTTAAGGGGGGAATAATGTAATGACCCGGTCGAGAGCTAAGAGCGTCCACGCTGAGGACGGCCGAGAGAAAATTTTAGCCATGGGAAGGTCCAAAAAATCAAAAGTCAAGAATCGACTCGAGGGTACTTGGATCGACATGTTTGGCCAAGATAAGCACTTTGGTAGTAGAGTTTATTAGAATAGTCGAAGGAATCAGAAGATAGCCGAGGTGGCCTGCGAAACTGAAAAGGACGAGCTGGGACAAGCAAGCACGAGGTGTCCAGCAGTGTTTCATCATCATGGATCATCGGATTAGCATGGATATGGATAGGCACGAGGTGGCTATGGCTATTCCGTCTTTATACATGAGATGGAATGCTATTCCGTCTTTATACATCCAGAAGACTCCTATTCCGTCTTTATACATTCGCAAGACTGCTATTCCGTCTTTATACATCCGCAAGACTGCTATTCTGTCTTTATACATCCGCAAGACTGCTATTCCGTCTTTATACATCCGGAAGACTGCTATTCCGTCTTTATACATCCGGAAGACTGCTATTCCGTCTTTATACATCCGGAAGACTGCTATTCCGTCTTTATACATCCGGAAGACTGCTATTCCGTCTTTATACATCCGGAAGACTGCTATTCCGTCTTTATACATCCGGAAGACTGCTATTCCGTCTTTATACATCCGGAAGACTGCTATTCCGTCTTTATACATCCGGAAGACTGCTATTCCGTCTTTATACATCCGGAAGACTGCTATTCCGTCTTTATACATCCGGAAGACTGCTATTCCGTCTTTATACATCCGGAAGACTGCTATTCCGTCTTTATACATCCGGAAGACTGCTATTCCGTCTTTATACATCCGGAAGACTGCTATTCCGTCTTTATACATCCGGAAGACTGCTATTCCGTCTTTATACATCCGGAAGACTGCTATTCCGTCTTTATACATCCGGAAGACTGCTATTCCGTCTTTATACATCCGGAAGACTGCTATTCCGTCTTTATACATCCGGAAGACTGCTATTCCGTCTTTATACATCCGGAAGACTGCTATTCCGTCTTTATACATCCGGAAGACTGCTATTCCGTCTTTATACATCCGGAAGACTGCTATTCCGTCTTTATACATCCGGAAGACTGCTATTCCGTCTTTATACATCCGGAAGACTGCTATTCCGTCTTTATACATCCGGAAGACTGCTATTCCGTCTTTATACATCCGGAAGACTGCTATTCCGTCTTTATACATCCGGAAGACTGCTATTCCGTCTTTATACATCCGGAAGACTGCTATTCCGTCTTTATACATCCGGAAGACTGCTATTCCGTCTTTATACATCCGGAAGACTGCTATTCCGTCTTTATACATCCGGAAGACTGCTATTCCGTCTTTATACATCCGGAAGACTGCTATTCCGTCTTTATACATCCGGAAGACTGCTATTCCGTCTTTATACATCCGGAAGACTGCTATTCCGTCTTTATACATCCGGAAGACTGCTATTCCGTCTTTATACATCCGGAAGACTGCTATTCCGTCTTTATACATCCGGAAGACTGCTATTCCGTCTTTATACATCCGGAAGACTGCTATTCCGTCTTTATACATCCGGAAGACTGCTATTCCGTCTTTATACATCCGGAAGACTGCTATTCCGTCTTTATACATCCGGAAGACTGCTATTCCGTCTTTATACATCCGGAAGACTGCTATTCCGTCTTTATACATCCGGAAGACTGCTATTCCGTCTTTATACATCCGGAAGACTGCTATTCCGTCTTTATACATCCGGAAGACTGCTATTCCGTCTTTATACATCCGGAAGACTGCTATTCCGTCTTTATACATCCGGAAGACTGCTATTCCGTCTTTATACATCCGGAAGACTGCTATTCCGTCTTTATACATCCGGAAGACTGCTATTCCGTCTTTATACATCCGGAAGACTGCTATTCCGTCTTTATACATCCGGAAGACTGCTATTCCGTCTTTATACATCCGGAAGACTGCTATTCCGTCTTTATACATCCGGAAGACTGCTATTCCGTCTTTATACATCCGGAAGACTGCTATTCCGTCTTTATACATCCGGAAGACTGCTATTCCGTCTTTATACATCCGGAAGACTGCTATTCCGTCTTTATACATCCGGAAGACTGCTATTCCGTCTTTATACATCCGGAAGACTGCTATTCCGTCTTTATACATCCGGAAGACTGCTATTCCGTCTTTATACATCCGGAAGACTGCTATTCCGTCTTTATACATCCGGAAGACTGCTATTCCGTCTTTATACATCCGGAAGACTGCTATTCCGTCTTTATACATCAGGTGGAAGGCTATTTCGTCCTTATAGATCAGTTTGAATGCTATTTCGTCCTCATAGATCTGCAGATAAGCTTGAAGCTGGTCGTGACTAGTGTCACGTTGTCATTGGCCAGGTCACCACGTCCTTATCCATCCATCCTCTATAAATAGATCCCTAGAGCTCCATTCCTAAGTCATTTTCCTCATGTTGAAACTTAGAGAGAAACTCTTAGAGAGAGAGAGAGATTTTGGTAAAGAGAGAAAAAGAGAACATTCCGGTGGAGCTTTAGAGCAAACCAGAGGTATTGTAGCGAAGCGAGGATCCATCCGTGGTAGTGAAGTTTAGTCTAAAAACCGTTCAGCCTAAATCACTGTGAGTTGTGGTGATGTGTGATTGTTTGTTTGGATTCATTTGCTAGATTATGTGATATTGGTGCTATTTGTTTGATTGATGTTGCAAGAGTTATTATAGTTTTGTTAAGTTATTCATTTGTGTGTGAGGTTCTATGACTACTTAACCGAGTGTTTGTGGTGAGTGTGATGTGATGTGATGGCGGTTCGATCCTACCTCGTGCAGACTCGGAGGAACGGGGTTGCATCCTATGGCCGAGCACTATCCGACGGGATAGTCGGGGCAGCCGTATAAATTCGGACCCTGGGTTGGTGATGTTCTGTCTCGCATGCCTTTGTGGCTGTGAGATGGGTGTTCATGGGATGGTCAGGATCGAATGCGCAAGGCCTTGGTAATGGTGTGGTGATGAAAGAGTGGCGACGACGTGATTGTTTTTGCTAACGCTGACTTTGTGTGAATTGCGTGTTGTGTGGTATTTTGGGTTTTGGGGTAGGGCATTGTTGTTTCTGTTTAGGGGAGCCATGACTCACTGAGCGAGTAGCGCTCATCCCTCACTTTGTTTTGTAGGAAACCAATAGTCGGAAAACCAGTAGCGAGAAGCAAGGAACGCTAGGCCGCCAGTGTAGGTTTTGTTGCCTTTGTAAATAAACGTTTGATGGTTGTTGTATTATCTTTTGGACGTTAGGCCAAAGTGAGAAAGTTTGTTGAATGCTTTGTGAAACCTTGATATATGAATAAATAAAGTTATTTTTATATTATCCGTTTTCATCTGATATTAGTCTTGTCCGGGCTAACACAACTCTCGGCTTGGGTACGGGTTGGCAAGCCTTAGGCCTTGGCCGAGAGGGTCGGATATCGNTTGAATGCTTTGTGAAACCTTGATATATGAATAAATAAAGTTATTTTTATATTATCCGGCTTCATCTGATATTAGTCTTTTCCGGGCTAACATAACTCTTGGCTTGGGTACGGATTGGCAAGCCTTAGGCCTTGGCCGAGAGAGTCGGATATCGCGGATGGACCGGCCGCGGCCTTGGATTTGTTCTGAAATCATGGCTGGACCGTTAGTGATGTTCGGCATTGTGGCATCTTCGCTCTGGTTTGGGTTGGATGGTTGGCCGTGCATGTTCTTGTTTGATTGTTGCGCGGCCGGCCGATTCAAATCCGGCCTAGATCGCGTCGGGGGTGTTACAGCCGGCCTGGTTAGGATTATCGGGTTGGGTCGCCACAGTCTTGCTCCTGTTTGTAGCAGCAGTCCTTCTCTTGATATGTTGCTCAGCCTGTATTGATAGATGCAGAAGCTCCTCTACATTATGATATCCCTGGCGCTCCACTTTCCTAGAAACTCTGTCTTGCAAACCATCCAGAAACTGTGGCATTAAGGTCTCTGGTGTATCCTCAACCTCCAATCTGGTTTTAAGAGTTTCAAACTCTTCAAAGTATTCTTCCACATATTTTCTTCCTTGTGCAAGCTTGCAGTATCTCTTCTGTAAGTCCCTGTGGTAGTGAGCAGGAACATATCTTTTCCTGAAGCTGAACCTCATGTCCTCCCAAGTAGTAATATGTCCATGCCGATGTCTCCTTCGATCTGAAACATATCGATCCCACCATGCTAGAGCATTTTCTGTAAGTTGAGCAGCAGCAAGTGAGATCTTCCTTGCCTCTGAATAATGGTAATACTCAAAGATGTATTCCATTCTTCTGCATATCTGGATTAATCTTTCTAGAGAATGTTGGGGCATATAGCTTGATGTTTTTGCCTCCTTCTCTGTCTTGCTCTCCTCCTCGGGCTCTGTTTGGTACCCTAGGATTGTAGTACCCATTAGGATCCGGCGGTATAGGTTGGCATTGAGGAGCCTGTGGATCATCTTCAAGGTCAGGCATGTCATCTTCCTCCTCCTCCCGGTTAATCCTATGAGCGTTTGCACCTCTAATGGGGTTCCTGGGTGCAGGTACTTGTGATGGTGCTGGTGGTTGCTCAAAACGATTCATACGTTCCCCAAGAGTAGCCTGAGTGTTGACCAAGTTGATGAGCGTGGCCTGCATAGTAGCGAGAATCTGAGTAATGTTTGGTGTATATGCGGCTTCTCCCATGCTTTCGTAGATTCAAACAAACAAAATAGGTAGATCAAGTGTAATAGTGTGGTAGGTGAAAGGTTTTTAGATCGATACAATACCAGCTATTAAACAATATGATCAGACTATGCTATAACGAATGCTAAAGATAAAATTAAAAGATATGAATGCCAAAGAAACTTGTAAATAGGAATGAAAGATACACACAAGTTGACTTCTACGGCAGAACCCAAAAATAAAAAGAGCACTTATGATGCGGATTAATGAAAAGAAAGACCTATGGTAATGTTTTCAAAAGACAATGTAAATATGGATAGAAAATATGGAAATATGATCAAAGTTCGGTGGCAAAGATTACACTTATGGAATAAACACAAATGCTGGTCAAAAACCGATCAAACTCAATCAAACTCAATTCTCCTTTCTGGCAATGCTAATGACACTAGAACAGAAACGCAGAATGAAGAACACAAAGAACAGAAACAATGCTTTTCTCTTTTTTTTTTTTATTATGATGCAAGACAACTCAGACAGAAACTATATGGAATGATGAATGAATGACAAGCAAAAACAGATGCAAAAGAAACGGATCTAAAAGAGTTTTTTTTTTTTTTTGATTTTCTGGAAACAAAACACAACAAAACGCAGATCTACGCAAACAGAAACAACATCTATATTTTTTTTTGAGTTTTATGGGTTTATGAAAAACAATAAAACGTAAAAACTAGGAAAGGAATAGATTCACCTGATGCTTTGAGCCTATGCTCTGATACCAGATGATGTAGGAACAAGAGGGTTTGTTCTTACAATGATAGATGGGCGGTGAATCTCCAACTGGTCGTACGGACACTCTTTGAGGATTCCAATGGATGAATGGTATTAGATCAGTAACTGTGGATCGTGAGACGCCACACATAGGATGGGAAACTCTGTGATAAGTCTCCTCTCAGCTTCTAGTGAATCTCACACAAGAAACAGAAAGTTTTTGCACTTAAACTTCTAAGGATTCGCACCCAAAGAAGAGAGGGGGCGGCTGGGGTTTTCTTTGCTTAAGAAAATAGGGTTCTTTATTGATAATGAAAGTGTAACCAAAAATACAAGCTGAAAGGAAACTATTTAACCTAATGTCGTCCTTGTTGAGGCTCGATCAGTGGTCCCTTGAAGCTCTAAATACCACTGCGACATTGTAAATTAATTGCACAAATTCATAATAAATAGTACTTACCTGTTTTGTGCTCGGATAGGCTGGTTTTGAAGCTGAGGTGTTCAAGGCTTCTAATAGTCCGTCCAGCTTAAAATATTTGATGAATCCTTCCTCTTGAGGTCCATTGATGTCGAAATTGTTGAGATCTTCAAGTGTTTCCTCGTGCTTAGCTTCAGAATCCTCGGCTTGCTCCATTTGTCTTCTATGGGCTTTACAGCTTGTTTTGGTGATATCTTGACGCTCCGATGTGATCTCTGGGAGATTCTTGATGTTCTGAACTCTATTTCCTGTCAAGTAAACATTCATACCTTGGTTGGGTCGAGGCTGAGCTTTCTTGATGCTCAGAAGTGCGAAATCCATCTTAAAGTCTATTTTAGGAGCATCGGGATATGTCATTGTGGCTCCTTTGCTCTGGGGTACTTGATATTGATGGTTGCTCGATCTGGTGTAATATTTGGGTATTACACCAAGAAATTTCTCCGTTGGTATGATCCACTCGCAGTGTTCAACTTAGTAAACCTTGCTTCTAAAACCGTGAGAATGGTCATTAAGGTTCCTTGTTCGAAATGAATTGTACCTAGCAAAGTTCATAGTTTCCGACTAAAAGAAAAAAAGTTTTGACTCTATAAACGACTCGATAAATGATGCATGTATGCTTAAGACTCATTAAATCAAAGCATATTTAGTAATATAAGAACCCCCCCCAGGCTTAAATCAAACTGTCCCCAGTTTGTTTAAATCGAGTTGAGGTCAAAAAGATAGGTAAATTCAAGTACAAGCTTGTGAAGACTTACTTGAAAGTGGCGTTGGGTTTGGTATGGGTGGATGGGCGTGTGGTATGATTGAGCTAAGGACTTGATCATTCTCCTTATGTCCCTGCTTAGAATCAATTTAATTGAACAAAAGAAATCGAAAACTTAGCTCGAAAGGAAATGTGTTGCGCGGTTGAGCTTCCTTGCTTCGTTTGGTGGTGGTGGGCGTATGGTGATGATGGATGAAGGTGGTGATAGGCGTTTGGTGATGATGATTGGCTCGTCTTTATTGAGAAGAACAAGTACTCCGGTTGTTGAGTACTCTTCTTGGTTCCTTGACCTTTATGAAACACCTTTAATGAGAGAGGAAAAATCTTCCGTCCTTGCATCTTGAAGATTGCATCACCTCAGAAACTTGAAGTTTGGGTCTATGCTAGCCTATCCGGTGACATTTTTGGGATCCCGTAAGACAGATGTTGCTAGTTCGAACTTCAATGCCATATAAAATTCTTACTTGGCTTCGGTATCTTGGTCGCGGAAGAGAGAAGCTTGTCTTCGGGAACTTTTCTCATCGCGGTTTGGTGAAGGAAGTTGCATCTTCTTTCTTATGGAGCTTGCATAACGGTTTTCATCCTCTAGAACCGTCGTATTCTTCTTCGTCTTCGTGGATATAGGTCCGTTGAACGTAAGGGAAGAAGTATGTATACGATGGATCATTGACTTAACTTGACTTGGATGGAGTTTTGTCTTGTCTCGCCGTCTTTGATGCAACAGCAATGTACCGCGGTTGTGGAAGTTGGTATTGCGGTCTTTAGGATGTGTTCAGGCCCTTGAAACTAGAAGGACGATTGAAAGGCTTGACACAGGTTGAAGGAGATCCGGTTTGGTGAAGTTCGGATGGAGATCTTCTCAGAGGACGGCCGGCCGCGCGACAGGTTGTCGCGGTCGCGTCCAGGCGTCCTGCCTCCGCGCCATCGTGGCTCGTGGCACGGCCAGTCTTCTTCTGCCCGGCCCACGGGCAGTTCGTCGCCCGGTGAGTGTTCTTCGAAACTCCTTCTTCATATTTTTGGTCTTTTCTGGTTTTTCTGATTTTTTTGTACTTTTCTTGGTTTTCTGAGTTTTTTTGGCTTTTGGGGTTTATGTAAATGGTGTAAACTAAGAAGAAACCAAAACTAAAGATTAGTATGGTTAAGGAGATGAGAAAGAGAGTAACTAAAATGGGTTGTCTCCCATTGAGCAGCTCTTGTTTATAGTCTTTTAGCTAGATTTTGGTAGTTTGGGAGCTTATTTGGAGGTGGAGTACGACCTAAGGCAAGGTCTTTTTGCCTTCTGCACGGCCTCTTCTGCTGAGGGCTCCTCGAGTCTCTTCATGATTGCATCTTCATCCCTCTCAAGAAGATGTTTCTTGCTCCGGGTCCTCTTCGGACCTTGGGCTCCTTTCCTGGCCCTTGCAAGTTCGTAGAGATGAAGTATCTCTCGCATAGTCTCATCACTCTCATGGAAGTAATATCCGATCAGATGTTCCTTCCATGCTGCAGTAAAGCAGGTTTCGGGAGGAAGACTTTCCACCACCTTGTTGTATTCTTTAAGGTCTTTTCTGCTGATCAGGTCGCGAACCTTCCCTACCTTCTTGTATCTATGAACGTCCATGATCCTAGTTGTGGTGGCGCTGAATCTCGCCTGCATGAAGTGGCACTTGATGATGCAAACGTCTTCCTTGCTATCCTTGAAGTACTCATTCAGGCCTTTCCTTTCTAAGGCCTCATCGAATCCAACATATATCGGGATCTTCCTTGCCTTTTTATGGAACTCGATCAGTCTTTCTCTTTTGATGCAATCCCCGAATCGTGATTCTTCCTGGATCCTCTTGTTGTCTGATTGGCAAATCAGGGCTTCACATAGTGCTGGCTCCGGAGATGATCTCCCATGGCTTGGAGATGTGGATGTTTGGCGCGGTTGATGGTTCGAGAAGGTGAATTTGCTACGAACGTGCCTTGCCCTAAGAATGGCATCTCTCTTCGCTCCGAGGCGGGTGATGGCTTTTCAAGGTGCGATGATAACTTGCTTCAGCTTCACGCTCGACCGCCTGCCTGGTGCCACGTTTTCCTCGCTTGAAGAATCAGAGGTTTCTCTGCGTTCTCTTACAGGGAAACTCATGACTCTCTTGAAAGAGGGTAGTATGTCGACGAGCTCCTGTTGGTCTCTGGCGAGTCTTTCGAACTTGTCCCTGCTTCTTTCTAGCTCCAAGGCAATGCCCTTGATCGCCCTGCTGTTGCTGCTGGTTTGGCTCTTGATCGCGAGGCGGCCTTCTCTCGCCTCATCTATGTATCTCCCGAGATGATCTTTGACTTCATCAACGGCTTCCATAGTCTCTTCGAGCTCGCAGCCATACCCTCGAATCCCTCGCTTGATCTGGGACAGGTTGTAGTCTTGGCATCCTAATCCTTCTTCTAGTTTCAGCAACTTGTTTCGGTCCTTTGAAGCTTGGGTGTCAAGTTTCTTGACATGATATGTGATGTCTTGCACCTTGCGAGATATATCGGCTTGCATCGATTGATCCGGGAATGGGGAAACTTATGGGATTCAGCTCCGCGAGTTGGTTCAATCACTGATGCAAGAAGAAGGGCAGGACCTTTTGTTATGGTGAGGAAGAACAGAGTTTTGGTGATGAGAACTTTCGTCTGCATCTCGCGCTAGGGGTGCAGGTTCTTCCTCAGGCATGGGGTGTTCGTGAGGTGGCGGCGTCGGAGGTGGTTTTCTTATAACATCTTAGCCATATTTTTTTCTTTTTCTTGGCTCTTTTACTTTTCATTTCTAGCTCATTGTTTTCGAGCTAGCTACATGGAAGCCTATCCTTGTCGCTCTAAACTCAACACTTTTTGCTAAGTTCACAAGATGAAAAAGGCCTAATGCACTCAATAAAGAAGAGGTTTCAAAGGAAGCTTAGTTAGGGAGTTCATTTTTAACCGCTCTAAAGATGAGAGTCGGCTATTTGGGTTAACAAGAGTGGTAAAAGGAAAGAAGATAACCCAAATATGTATATGGTATCCACAAGTTCTCTTGCAATGCATAACCATGATAATTACTTGTTCAAATTAGGTTCAAGTTCAAGAGAGTTGGTTTCTATTCAAAGCTTGCTTCAATTAAAACTTGAATTTCAAATGGTGAGGTCCAAGTAGGGTTCAACTTTAACTTACAAAATATGCACACAAAGCATCGAAGAACTACTAACTAGGGCCTTGAACTAATTCATGAGCTTAACACCTTACAAGGAAAAATCATCATTGTCCCCTATGCAAGAATGCAATCCTATATGAAAGCTAGACTCAATCATACTTATTTCACAAATGCAAATGCAACTACATGCTATTTTGTTTTTGAAATTTTCGAACTTTTTCAATTTTTTTGTTTTTTCTATGCCATAGATGAATGCATGAGACTCAAAGATGCATGAAAAAGGAAAATAAGATCACAAAACACAAGTCAAATCTCTCAACCTCTCCCCCAAACTTAAACTACACAGTCCCTTGTGTAATAAAAGTCAGAGAGAGACCGCAATCAATATGACAATATGATAAAACAAGGTAAAATAAAAACTAATGGTATATACAATGGAGTTTGGAGTGTTACCTCTAGAATTGGGTTGAGGAGGAGGAGGATTCCCCCATCGAATATGATTGGTTGCTTGACTCCGGTGTTGGGGAACGCATTGGCTTCCTCTTCCTTCGGCGAGTCTCATAGGAGGAGGATCGTGGTGGTTCCTCATGGGAAGTATTCCTCTCTTGCTCGTGGAACAAGTGTCTCCTATCAAGCTCCATGGCGCTCTCTCCTATGTCTTCTTCCTCACGTGCAACCTCGTGAGCTCTTGATGATGATGAAGCGCCCCCAATCTTGTTCTTTAGGCCCTTGATTTCTTTTCCCATCCCCTTGATGGTTTTGACCATCTTTCTAATGGTCTTATCTTGGTACTTGTTCCACCTTTGGAGGAGGTTGATGCGATGATGTGCTTCTTTAAGGGTTGGGAAGGAACGGCTAGATCATAAGCGTCAAAGAAGTAGCGCTCACTCCCAACTTTCGGACTCAAAGGCTCCTCTTGGTCTTCCTCCTGACTAAGCTCGACGCTTGCTTGGCTCATGGAGCCTCTTGTCCTCTTTGCGGTCTCAAGTGGAGGATCAACTGAAGAGTTGTAGAGATCATCATTTGGGGGACGGAAGCTGATGTGACTCCTCTCACTGAAGCTAGTCAAATGGGGGCATGGAAGTCGGATCCTTGCTTCCGTTCTTTCCCCATAAGCAAATTTGTAGACATATTTACCTCCCGCTGTTCCACTAAGGAACTTCGTCTTGCAAAGGTATGAAACATCCATCCATTCCATCTCATGTGTAACCTCCCCGAGATCTACTCCACAAGCCTCGAGAATGGGTGTCACTATCCCTCCCACGCTTAGTTGTGGTGCAGTGTCCTTAGTTGTAGCAGCCCATTCTTTGTAGCTCAATAGCTTCTTCAAAAGGAGAGAGATCAAGCCTATCCCGAAAACATCCCCATGCAAATTTATCACCTTATTCCCAATCCTTATGGTCTTTAGGATGTTCTTAAATCCCATGTCCAAAAGCTCCAGCTCATCCTCAATCACATAACCACACTCCTTTCTTGCAAAGAATGTATGAGCTTATGCTTTGTGCGCATACCTCACTGCGGGATGTGTGATGGAGCCACTCTTGCTTGTACCAGCCTTGAAGTTGCCAACCGCTACATACTTCCACAGATTTGTAAGCTTATCCCGTCGAAACTCCACAACCAATCCTCTTCTCCATCCTTCTTCAAACCAAAACACTTCATTAAGCTCTTTGAAAGACATCATATGGTATTTGCGGCCTGCCTTGAAGGTGATATATCCATGCCCATCTAGCTCTTGTTCCTCACTAGGTTCCTCACAAAGAGGGTAGAATTTCACCTTGAGAGTAGAAAGGAATTGGAAAAGTGGAGCCATATGGGTTGGGTGAGCCATTTGGAAGAACTTCTTCATCCCCATTTGTGTGTAGAGCTCTAGCACATCATCAAACAAGCCAAGCTCTCTAAGAGTCTCCATGTGAGGGAATCTTGTCCCTTTGTGTTCCATGTCCATGAGAATCTTATAAACCTCACTCGCGGTGGCTTCTTTTCCATCGGCTTCTTTCGCGCGTTTGCTTCCCTCACCATGCACCATTGCTCTCTTCCCTTTCCTCCTATCCTCTCTTTGTTGATCTGTTTCTCCATCATGTGGCCCTCTAACTTTCACCATTTGTACCTATGAATAGGAAACGCTTGGAAGAGAGTTAGCTACTTATTATTGCCATCAACAAGATTAGAATTTAGAGACAATAACAAGAGAGGACCAAATATCAAACAATTCTATACTTAGACAAAATTTTGACATGAACTTAAAATTTCAACTTGGTCAAAACTCAAATTCAAGAGGTGCTAAGCTCAATCGTGGATAATGCACCTAATCACAAGCAAAAGCCCCAAATTTTATCTACATTTAGAGCACCAATTTGCAATTTTCGCAACTTTTGATTCCAAGAACCCTAAGTGCCAAAAATTTCAAAATTTCTTAAAGTAAGTACGTTTTTTGCCTACCAAATCAACAAGATTATCATTCCCAAGTATAACCCAAGCTCCTAGCAACCAATTTCGATTCCAATTTACCATTTTCCTCAAGTTCCTCAAAGAGGGAAAATCATGGATATGGAGAGAAATAGAGAAAAAAATACCTTGTTAATGCACAGAAGGGTGGCCCGAAATTGGAATAGAAACAGTTATACAAGAGAAATCCGAGCAATTGGGTTCTTGAATCACCAAAATTGAGTGAAAATTGAGAGTTTTATGCTCAAAATCGTGAAACAATGGGAGAATGGAGGAAAAAACGAGTTTGGGGAAGAAGAAGGGATTAAACCACGCAAAATTCTGTAAAAATTGGTTTAGAAAAGGCTTGGTTACTCAATTTGAACCGGTCAAGGGGGGAAAGGAAGGGTTGACTTACCTTTTTGGGGCTGCATCGGTTTGGCAAACCGATGTGCCGATAACCAATGAGTTTTCGGGAAGCTTGGTCTCGGTTTGCAGTCCGATGCAACCTGTCCGATGAAAGTTCTGGTGACTCGACCTCGGTTTGGCAATCCGAGGCAGCCTGTCCGATGGAAGTTTTGTTGTGTTCACCTCTGTTTACCAAACCGAGGTGCTGCAAACCGATGCAGCTCCAAGATTTCTCTTTTCATGCCTTCCATCAAAGTCCAACTCGTTTGATTCAAACTTGACAATCACCAAGTGCGCTTTTTTAAAGTCACTAAGCTTGACTTTTCAAACCCTTAGGCAAGAGTGGATGGTCATGGAGTGGATATGAAGTTCCTCCTCCCTTCTCGATGAACATGGTGTTTGCTCCAATGTTTGACACCTTCTTCTTCTTCTTAGACCTCCTTCTTGCTCTCTTTGGTGGCTCAGCTATATGTTCCTTCACATTGATTCCATCAAACATAGCAAGAAGACTCACACCATCAAAGTTTGACCCATCATACTCATTGTGGTCCAAGGTGTCATTATCCTTCAGCATCACACAAGTGAATCCCATCAGCTCCTCCTTTGTATATGGTGGTTTTTCATCAATTTCCATAGTAGCACATGTGATTGTGCCACAAAAACCAAAGGTAGAAGGCTTCATGGGATAGAAGACGTTATCATTAACACTCTTGAGAACCACCCTCTTGTTAGTGAAATCAATGCTCGCTCCAACTGTATTGAGGAAGGGGGTTCCTAGGAGAAGAGGCAGCGATGTTGCTTTAACCATGTCCATGACTATGAAGTCAGTTGGGACTAGACACTCACCAATCTTCAAAGGATAATCTTCTACAAGGCCTATTGGTTGCCTTGAGGAAGCATCAACAAAGGTAATAGGTGATGGATACTTCTTTAGGTTTGTAATCCCAAGGCTCTTTGACAATTCAAGGGACATCACATTGACACTTGATCCCGAATCACACAAGGCCTCATCAATCTTCAAATTCCCAAGAGAGCAAGAAATCAAAAATTTTCCGGGATTACCAAGCTTTGGAATAGTCTTAGGCTCATCCTTTGTTGTGCTTGGTGGATCAAGGCTTTCCATCAGCTCTTCTACCTCCTCCCTATTAGCTAGCAAGTCTTTGATGAACCTTATTTGATCCTTGACCTTAGATAAACTCTCCCCCTTGGGCAAAGATGCACCAACTCTCTCCATACTTCCTCTAAAGCTTGAGAACACTTTCTTTTGTGCCTTACTCAAAATCCGCTCAGGATATGGGATTTGTGGCTTATAGATAAGGAGATCACAAGCTCCTCTTTCACTCTTCTTAGCCACGTCTCTTACATCCTCTTCAACTCTTGCCTTTGTAGAAGTATTGAGTTCATCAAATACTTCTTTACCCATTTCTGTAGCAACAACCATGGAGTCATTTTCAAAGACCACCTCCCCATCTTGAACTTCAATGTCCTCATAGGATGCAGATGTATCATAAGGAGTTTCGAATAGTTGCTCAAACTCTAGCACAACAAGCTCATAATCATCCTCATCAATAGTGGAGATAGCATTGAAATACTCTTTTGGGTTAGCTTCGGGTTTACCGGGTAAAGTGTCTTGAGAATTGGAGCTAGAAGCCTTGCCTTTCTCAAGTTGCTTGAACTTTTGTTGAAGACCACCTATTTGAGTTGCAAGCTCATTGAGTGAAGAATCCATCCTTGTATTAATTTGAGCAATTTTCTTTCCCATATTAGCATCACTATGGGCTTGACCTTGAAGTATTTTTTGAAGCATAAGCTGAACATTGTCTTGTGGAGGACCTTGTGGAGGGTGAGTAAAACCCGGTGGAGCATTGCCTTGGTTATACTTTTGCCCACCAAAGTTTCCTTGGTTTTCTCCTTGGTAATTTGACCTTGGTGCATAACCCTTTTGTTGATTGTTGTAGCTCACAAAAGGTTTGCCTTGAGTAGTTTGAGTAGGGTAGACTTGGTCTTCGGGATTGGCCACATTAGTACTCCTATAAGAGAGGTTGTTATTCCCGTTATAGTTGTTGTTATAGTTGTTGTTGTATCCTCCTTGGCCACCCACGAAATTTACCACCTCTTGACCCTTTTGGTACTCAACTTGATCACCACATTCCTCTTGGTTCTCCTCAACAAAATGTACATGCCTTTGGGAAGAAGACATGAGCTTGTCCATCTTGTGATGTAGAGACTTCATTTCTTTCTTGTGAGCATCATAATCACCTCCCCTTGGAGCTCTATCATAGTCTACATTGTAATTACCATCACTCAAGGCAAGATTCTCTACAAGCTCCAAACCATCTTCAACATTTTTGCCCAAGAAATTCCCATTGCTTGCGGTATCAAGAAGCATTCTTATCTTTAGAAGGACACCTCTATAGATGGTGCTTAGTAGAGACTCTTGTGTGAAGCCATGATGAGGGCATTGCATTGTGTAGCCCTTGAACCTATCCCATTCTTCATTAAAAGACTCATTATTCTTTTGAGTGAAACTTGAGATGTCATTCCTCAACTTGGCGGTCGTATAGTTCGAGAAGAACTTAGATAAGAATGCCTTTTTGCATTCATCCCAAGAGGTGATTGTTCCTTGAGGCAAATGTTTCTCCCATTGCCTTGCTCTATCCCCAAGAGAGAAGGGAAAAAGTCTTAGCTTGAAAGCATCCTTACTCACACCATTCATCTTTAACAACCCACAAACTCTATCAAAGTTATCCAAGTGATCAAGAGGATCCTCCATTGGTAAACCATGGAACTTGTCTTGTTGAACCATGGAAATGAAAGTTGGCTTGACATCAAATGTGTCGTTGTGAACCGGTGGAGGTTAATGGATATTTGGAGCTTCACCAGCCCCAATAGTCCTCCCTTGTCTAGGCGCATGTAAGGGGTTTCCATTTCCCCTTTGTGCTTGCGCCATGTGTGGTGGAGGATTTTGTTCTCTTTGTTGCTCTTCCATTCTCAATCTCTCTAACCTTGCAGCTTCCCTTCTTGCAATCCTTGCAACCCTTTCCAATTGATCAATGTCTTGAAAGCCTTGGAAGTTGTTGTCTCCTTGTGATCTCAAATGCATTCAAGGAAAACTGAAATATAGAAAAGTAAATGGTCAATAAACACAAAAGGATCACTTAATCTCAAACTAAACTCAAATCATAATGATCAATCAATCCCAATATGGCAACGGCGCCAAATTGATACAAGAGTTTTTTTATCTCTTGCAAGCAATTTCTCAATTGCTCATATCATTGCAATATTTAAGGTATCAATCCATCTTCGGAGATGATTCACTAAGAATACAAAGTTTGGTTTAAGCTAAGCTAAATTGGCAAATTCAAGTAACAAGTGACAATTAAAACCAAAGCACAAACTAAAAGAGACACTACTAAAGCAATAATATGAAACTACGCTTTAATTAACACTAATCAAGCACTAATCAAGCAATTACTACTAATTAAGATTATCAAATTAACTAAAAACGAAACCTAGGGATAAAATCATTGATTTGGGAAACTAAATGGACAACCTTGCAATCATTTAAACAACTAATCAAGCTAACTCTATGCCTAGAACACTTAAACAAGATTAAACCATGATGTGTGGCATTAATCCCTTTCTTAATCACCCTAATGAACTAATGATGTTTTAGCATTAGGATAATCAACAAGCATTAAATTCAAGTCTAAATGGCATGATAAACACTCTAGGCAACTAATGTCTTAGGCTAGAAATATAAATCTCTTATTAAGTTGGTTCAAGCATTTCATCAAACACTTGGTGGTGTATGAAATACTTATGATCCAAAATAGCAAGGATTAGCTATTTGGCATTAGGAACTACTTAATAAGAAGAGAAATGCAAGAATCTATCCTAGATTGCAAGATTTAACCATTAGAAATCCCTAAATCTAACCCATCCCCAAGTTCCTAAGGCACTACTCATTAATCATGCTTAAACCCATCAAATCAAAGATTAGAGAAACGTTAATCATGATTAGAGAAAGATAAAACAAGAAATCTTAAAGAGATATTGCATTAAACTCAAAGATTCAAAGCATAAACAAGGTTTTTCTCGAAGTGGCTAAAAGTTTAGGCTAAGAACAAAGAGAATAAAAGTTAAGGCCAAAATTAGGTCTAAATAGTATTTATAGTGAATAGTGATCGGACCGGGTCAACCCGGAACAAATCGGGTATTGACCCGGTTTTTGGCTTGATAAAGTGGCCGCATCGGTTTGGCAAACCGATGGGCTCCAATCTGAGGCGAGAAGTCGGACTTCGTCGGACACGTCTCGGCTTGTCCGTCCGAGGTTGCTTGACCGAGGAGAACTCTGGTGTGCCCGTCTCGGTTTGCCGTCAGAGATGACCAAACCGATGAAATCTCTGGTGGATCCGTCTCGGTTTGCCCGTCCGAGGTGACCAAACCGAGGCCTTTTCTGGTGGCTTCGTCCCGAGCTGCTCCGCACGTCCACACCGATGCAGCTAGACCGAGGCATTCTCTGGTGGATCTGTCTCGGTTTGCAGTCCGAGGTGCTCCTAACAGAGGCAGTGACAGACAACTTCTGTCACTCTTTGTTTTGACTCCTCTTTGATCCGAACTCATCCCCAAAACTCCAAATAGTTTCTTTAGCTTCAAATGTACCTGAGAAACACTTCAAATGCAGCAAATATGCAAAGTCTATGCAAAGACACCCTAGACTCTAAATGATCAAAATGCAACACAATGATGCTTAAATATACTCCTAGATGATGAGAAACTTATACTAAATGAGTGAGAATATGATGCAAAATATAGACATATCACTCGTCGAGCTTTGAATTTGTAGGATCCTAAGTTGCAAGTGCACATCGTGTGTTGTAGTACTTAGGGTATCGATCCACAGGGAGGAGGTCAACTATAAAACAGAGAATCAGGGCAAGCAAATACGCAAATGGTTGGGGGTTTGTAGATGAGTGTCACGGTTTTTGCAAGAACTAAAGGAGGCAATATCACACCTTATATAGAAGAGGTTGTCAATCTCTTCTATAACCAACGGGAAAAAGAAAATTAACTTAAAAACTTGTAAAAAGGAAATCAGATGAGCAGTGCAGAAAAAGTAAATATTGAAGTGCGTAAATCTTGATTGAAAAGCAGATGGGGGAAACACGTTGGGGGATCTTCTCGGGAAATCTAGCTAGAAATCAAACTCACAAAAGTTAAGCAAACGAGACTAGGCGATTTTCTCTAAACTAATTCACTGGTTTTAACGACCTAACTCTGACAAGCAAGACCGATATTTGAACGTCTATTTCACAGGTATACTGTCGTATCCTGCGTCCTAGACGAAAATGCATTAAGATCGGGACAATAAACTTTCATACATCTTTTAAAGGATGCTCTCTACCCTACTATGGTCTGGATCTGAGATTCAGGACGTTCGTCGCTCTCAAGACCTTGCGATCAGAACTCTAGTTCATGACGCAAGATTCATGTAATAAGAACGAGTATGGTGAGACAGAAAACCCTTATCTTCGGCCTAAACAATCGGTTTAAAAACAGTTAATGAAATTCCCTATAAATCCCCTTAAAGAACATCCAACGAAAATAAACTACTCACACATGAAAGAAGAAGTTGAGAACGTGATTGATGAATGCATAACTTGTATAAATCGATGAGAAACAAAAAGGGTTCAAGAAGAAATCAATCTCCCTCGAAGAACAAAGTGAAAACCACGAATCAGAGATTCGCGGCCACCAAAACAATTCTGTAACTTAGAATATTTCGTGATGCCTAAAAAAACCCTAGACAACGAGTATGTATAGGTCTTCAAGTCCCTTAGGTTGTGGATTAGGTCTTGGCTTGCATAAGACAGCTGCTGATTTAAGTTGAGCTTCAAATGGGCTCGGTAACCGCGAGTGGCTGGCCGCGCGAGCGACCGGCTGTGGCACGGCCAATGGTCGTCTGGTTGGCCGTGGCACGGCCAGCTCATCTTTCCGGGTGCTTGATGGACCTTCTTGCTTCTTCTATAACTTGAGATCCAACCGTGGGATTGTTCTCAAACTACTTCTAGGTGAAAGACAGCTGATAAGACTATCTTGTCTCCAAATATGAGCTTGATATTGTGGTGGGAAGGCCTTCATTTGATGTTGAACTTTTGTCCTCGAGCACTGTTTTCGGGATTGTCCATTTTGCTCCAAAATATGCGCCTTTTGCTAAGATTACCTGAAAAATGTCTTGAACAACCAAATACTTGAAATCTAGTGTTTATGCATTAAAATCTTAGTGAAATGCTTATTAAAGCACTCACTTATGATAGTAAAAACGGGTAAAATATGCATGTTATCAACTACCAAAAAAATGTACATCAACTCCGAGCTTTGGTTGAATTCTCTCGCCTGGAGATTCAACCACTCCTTTCCAAAAATCTTCAGGATCTTTACTTGTGAGGGATTCATCCTTTAAACCATCATGGATGTGGTGGCGTAAAAAGATCATAGCTTTCGCCTAATCTCATCTAAGGTCATTTCCAACTTATCGATAATGTTGAAGAGACTATTTGTCTTTAGATGCATCCTTGCACCTACAGCCCAGAGCATCTAATTATTTTCACACAAGTCAAGGACGCATATCTCGAGCTTTGTCAAATTTAAAATTATTATTGAATAACAAAAACTTAACTCATTTAATTTAATAAACCATGCAGAATTTAAGAAAATAATTTAAAGCAATATGAGGAGGCAGAGTGTAACGACCGCAATCTTCGGATCGGGCGGCATGGGCGCGGTACGTGTGCGGTACGAGTGCGCGGTACGAGTGCGCGGTACGGGCGCGGTTCAGACGCGTGGTTCAATAGGGAAATCAGAATGTTAAGGCCGGGATTAAGAAAAATCGGGGGGGGGGGGGGTTAGCTGGGAATCCGAATGTTTGAGCTGGCTAGAAGATTGGCCCATTGAATGAGCAAGTTTGCCGAGTGAAAATCAGAACAACCGACAGAAAATGTAGCTGTCCGTGAAAATCGGAGCTGGCCGCGAAAATTGGGGCGTGGTCGGATGAGAGATGTACTTGAGCTGGGCGAGAGTGGCTCGGACAAGTGAAATTCGGACAGTCCGTGTTTTTCGGAACACTTGGTCGGAATTCGGACATGACGGCTAAGATGGTCTGAGCTGAGCTGGACTTGTTCGAGAGAAACTTAATAAAAATTCGGATATAATCGAGATAGCCGAGCGGGGGCGGTTATTGCCGAGAGAAATATGAAAACGCACGGCTAAACTAAGCGGAAAAGGTTATTTGGCTTACTGAAGCGAGTTTGGCCGAGTTAAAAGTGTGGGAACGGTTACTGGCACTTGGACGCTCGAGCAAAACGCAGCGGATCGATTAAGTGGATGGTTATTGGCCGGCTAAAGAAGGAAAAGATCGTGAGAATGCGCAAAAACGGTTAGTTGGCTGGGCAAAACATTGCGGATTGATTAGTGAACGGTTTTGAAACAGTTTCTCGACAAAATCCGTCTAAGTGTCGAAGAAATCATTTTTCACCGAGAGAATCAGATAAAGACTTGAGAGAAAGAAGAGAAAAGTCCGAGAGTGCGATTTCGATCAGAGAGAAAGAGTTTACCGCGAGAATTGTCTAGAGATTCCCATTCCAATCGCGAGATAGTCGTGTGATTTCGACTATCGCAGAGAGATCGTGACTGCGTCAGAGAGAAGCGTGTCTGGATCGTGAGAAGTTGGAAAACCGTCGGCTAATTCAAGTGTTCTGCGACTGCCGATTGACTAAGGTGAGTGTGTGACCGTGAACTTCATGTCTAAGGTCGTTTCATGCATAGAATCGATAATCTTGATTGCTTGATTTAATCCGTGAGTTTTTACTGTTTGATTCATTTATCTGCGAAAATAGTAAAGGCTCGTAAGCCATGGTATAAGGCTAGGAAGCCAAGTAAGGCTCGATGGCCATGGTTAGGCTCGTGAGCCGTTTTGATTGAATAAGCTTGATTGATTGATTGGATTGATTGTTTGGATGCGATTTTATATATGTGGCTAAGTGGGACGGGATGACCGCCACACTAAGCAATTCGTTTGCTTATGCCTCCTTTGTGAATGCAGGTAAAGAAGTAGTTCGGGAAGGGAACTGATCTGTGTAGCTGCGGCATGATGATGGAAGGAAGGAAGTGTTGGATATGTACTTGGGTAGAATAGGTCGGATTTATCCAATGTAATAGCTTATTAGCAAACGTTCATTGTATGACTCAAACTTCAGTTTTCTATCTAAGTTATTTATGCTAAGTACTTGTCTGAATCGTACAAAAATCTCTAAGGCTCGGATAAACACGCGAAAATTTGCCTAAGAATAGAAATTGTTAGAATGTTGCCGAGAATCCGCACGTGAATGCTGAAGTGAATGCGGCTGGAAACAATGCTGCTAGGAATGCGGCTGGAAACAATGATGGGATTGGGAACCTTGCGGCTAATGCTGCGGCTGCTGCAGCTCCAGTCGGATTGGAGGCAGTGTTGGGCATGCTGGCTCAGCTATTATAAAGATTGCCAGCTGCTGCACCTGTTCGTGTGGAACCACCGCGAGTGGTTGTGTCAGTTGTGGAAGTGGAACCAGCGCCGGCTAGGGCAAGGGCTCCATCGTATCTGAAAGTGATGGAACACATGCAAAAGTTGGAGACCAGGTTCTTCACGGGTGGAACACAGCCGATGGAGGCAGATGACTGCGTTAACCGGCTTGAGAGGAACTTTGACTCAATCCGATGTCCTGATGGATATAAGACGGATATTGCGGTTCACTACCTGGAAGGGGACGCACATACTTGGTGGAAGAGTGTGATGACTCGTAGGAATCGTCTGGTTATTGGCTGGGGGACTTCAGAAAGAAGTACTTTCCACGGGAAGCTTTCATTCGGCTGGAAAGTGCATGCATACACCTTCAGCAAGGGTTAATGACCGTGAGGGAATATGAAACTGAGTTTAACAGACTTAAGAGGTATGGTGGGCGTGACTTGGAAGATGATGAGAACCAGGTCTGTCGGTTCATGCGCGGGTTGCGTATTGAGATCAGCACTCGCTGCAAGATTCGTGAGTATGGTACTTTGGCCGAACTGGTGGAGAAGCCTGCCGAACAAGAAGCTGGCATGGCCGAGGAAGCAAGGCTTCTTGGTCAGGTGATGCCGGTTAAAACCGAAAATGTTGCTGGAAAGAATCAGAAGTTTGGAAAGGGGGCTCCTTCGGGAAAGCCGTCTGGTGGACGCCGTGCGTGCGTGACTTGTGGGAAGATGCACGAAGGTCAGTGCAGGAGGGCTTCGGGTGCATGCCACCGTTCATGATCTGTGATTGTCTTGAACCGGATATGAGGGCTAAGAATGCGGAGCAGGCCATAGTTCAGAGGGTTTGTTACAATTGTGGTGAAGCTGGGCACTACAAGAACCAGTGTCAGAAGCTGGTGCAGCAGAGTGGGAAGCGTGCGAGTGATGGTGCGAACCCGCAGGCAAAGAGGCAGGTCGTGATGCTGCAGATTTGCATTATCGGTGAGGATGTTGCCGAAGCAAGCACTTCACGTCCGATCACTGGTAAGCCCTATCCCTTACCTTAGTATTTTTCTGTGTGAAAATGCTTGTTGTTGGTTAGTCTAGGCTCTTAGCATTCGGATGAATGTGTAGGGACCTTGACTATGGGTGGTGTGGCGACCCATGTTTTGTTTGATTCTGGGGCATCGTATTGCTTCGTCAACCCTAAATCACCATAACCTAACTAGCAAACTACTCAGACATAATTATGCAAACACAAATCATGGCTGAAATAAATTGCATAAATAAAAAAGAGAATGATACATGGGTTCGAAATCTAGCTCAGATGAGTTAGAATTGTCTCCCCAAAATCTCAGAATCAATCTCTCTCTAAGTCTCAAAAACAGAAAATTATGATATGGTGAATGGCTAAACAATGTCTGAAAACTATTTATAGAAGGATTTTCGTCAGGGGCAGACTTGTAATTCTTCAAAACTTGGGATGATTTCCTTTTTGTAATGAAGGGCGTGTCGGACTAGATCATGACGTCTCTTCCAAAGCATTGTGAACTATCTCATCCTTGTAGTAGACGCGAGCTGTTGCGATGAACTGGCAGACTAGATCAAGATACAAATCGTACTGCCGCGTCGCTATAGTGCCATCCCAATTCTGTTCATTAGCTGCAGGATGTCATCTTTGATGCCTAGCTCCGTCATCGTCTTCTCACACGCAAAACGAGTCGAAGCGATTTCTACTCTCAGCCATTGATATATCATGGTTTTTACCCATTTTTGGACCCTGATATAAGTCTTTTATAGAGTCTTTTGGTATTTTTAGAGTCCTATTTGAGTCTTTGCAGGTTGAACTACGTTTGGAGCATAATTATAGATTATGGAACTTTTTGGAGCATTTTGAAGAAGCATCCGAAGTGATGAAGTCATGTGGTGTCGATCGACACAAGTGATTTCCATCAGAAAAAGGAAATCAGCTGAAGTTTCCATTATTTCAAAGATTGCCCCTGACGCGAGTTTGCCTTTAAATATAGATTTTCAACGCATTTTTTGGCCACCAACTATTATTCTTATTTTCTGTTTTGAGACATATAGAGAGATTTTTATAGAGAGATTTTTATAGAGAGATTTTTAGAGAGATTTTGGAGAGAAGAATTAGGCTCCTTCAGAGCAGATTTGGAACTCTTTTGTTTCTATTGATTTCTTTTATGCAATCTAATTTATTCATGATGTTTTCTTCATTCACCATGTATGAGTAGTTTGCTAGTTAGGTTTAGGGTTTTTCAAAGGTGATTGATGAATTGTTAGGTCGAATTAAATTGTTAGGATAAAATCATTAGAGTTCTTCATCTGGATTTGTGTTTAATGTTGATTTTAGCTTCATGACCTATAATCTGATCTTAGGTTAATTAATAGATGCGAGAGTATTATTGATTGCCTGAACTAGTGTTAGATGAGCAAAATACCTATTCGCAAAGAGATTTGGTTTAGGGATTTTGTGAACAATCGAACCTGAATTTTAATGCTTGTTTGAATTGTTAGAATTTGTAAAGAGATTTAGGATTCTAGGGTTTAGACATAGAAAGTCTTCGCAGCGAGAGTTGATTGATTTTATTGTTTTGTTTCGAGTTCAAGAACGGATCATCATAATTCCTAACATTCTGTCTAAACCTGCAATTTAGATCACCTGAGAATTTCTCTGAACTTAGCGTTTCGTCTCCTGATTTTAAGAAACTTAATTCGTGATTGCTCGTTTACTTCCTGCTTTGTTTTACTTTCATTCTATTTGACCTAGCATAATCTGAACTTAGAAACCTTAGAGTAGCATCTACTTCCCTTGGGATTTCGATACCCCTTATACTACGATTGCATTTGCTGTGCACTTGCAGTAGTTTTATTAGGGTAAAACCTGAGCCCTATCAAGTTTTTGGCGCCGTTGCCGGGGAAGTAATAGCTGCCTACGGAATCTAGTACTAGGATTTTGACTAGGTTTTATTTTTTATTTTTGTTACTAATTTAGTTTCCTATCTTTTGTTTCAGGTGCATGCCGAGTACCAGAAGCAATAAGGAAGAGGAACTAATTGCGTTAAACCAAGAACTAGGTCGCCTCGAACGCAAGAACCGAGCATCTACCCGAGTGTTGATCGACACCATTGGCATCGATCGACACCAGTCGCACAACGTGATGCCAGATCTTATGGTTCTAACCCGAGACGAAGCTGTTCACTTCGTTGATGCGGAAGGGCACAGAAGGAACAACCAAGGACAGAGACTTGATGAGGCTGGCGCCGTCATCGTCGAAGCAGCCATACAAATCGCACCTGCAGATGTTGGACGTGTAAGAACACTTGGCGAGTACAACCGCCCAGACCAGTTTTATGCTAATAGAGCTGTGATTCGTCCTCCTGCATTTTAGAGGAACGACTTCGAGCTGAAGCATGCCTACTTCACATTGGTGGCTCAGAATACTTTTCATGGTATCCCTAATGAGCATCCGATGGACCACATTGAGAGATTTGAGGACCTCGCATCAAGCATCAAGGCTAATGGAGTGTCCTATGATTATCTCTTCTGCAAGCTGTTCCCTTACTCGCTTGCTGGAGATGTATCTTATTGGCTGAAGCAGCTTGATCCAGGATCCTTGACCACTTGGGAACAGACAAAGAATGCATTCTTATGCAACTTCTTTGATGATGCAAGAAGTGAAGAGCTGAGGACGAAGATCACTGCATTTTCTCAAGGACCCATGATGCGGTAGGATTTAGAGCTTCAGTTCTTCAAGTTTTACATTTATAAACCCTAATGCCTGCAAGTGCACAGATGTGCATTGTAGTACTTAAGGTGTCGAACCACAGGGAGTGTATGATTAACTACAGAATAAGTGACGGTTAGAAAACGTTCCTAAGACAAGAAGAGGGTTTGGAGAAGGGTGTTTCGCGGACAGTGGCTATTGAATGCAGGAATCGTGTAGCAAGTTTATATAGGGCTGGTTGCCAATCAACCCTATATGAGACGGGAATCAAGGCAAGCAGTGCGGATGAAGTAAGTATGGAGGAAAATAAGTAACAGACATGCAAACAAGGCGTTGTGCTCAAGGGTGTTCTCTGGGGTACTAGGCGAATTTTCCTAAACTGATTCACTGGTTTTAACAACCTAACTTTATCAAACTAGGTCGATCGGCGAACTTACATTCCACAGGTATACTTTCATATCATGCGTCCTAGACGAACACGCAATAGGATCGGGACAATAAACATTCAGACATCTTCTAAAGGATGCTCTCTACCCTATTTTGGTATAGATCTGAGATTCAGGACATTCGTCGTTCTCAAGACCCTGCGATCAGAATATAGTTCATGACGCCAGACTCATGCAATAAGAACGAATATGGTGAGACAGAAAACCCTAATATGGCTAAGCAGTTGATAAGCTACTTATTCAAATCAAGAGATCGAGAACAAGACAATTAAACAAAAGAGAATCAATGATGATCTAAACTAACCCACGTGTATACCCGAGAGTTAACCTCAAAACATATAAGGATAAACTTCGATCTAACAACCTAGTAATCAATCCATGAATCCCCTTTGAAAACCTTTGAACACAACAAACGAATCTTGTAACACCCCGACCGCACCTACCGGCGAGTCACCCATCCCTCCGTCGGGCTCGTGGGCCCCGCCCCTATCCGACGGTCGGTGCGTTATTTTTTCGATGGCCCGACCGACTGATTTACTTGTCCCTGCAATCACCACATGACCTTATCCCGTGTTTTGGCCTCACTCACACGGTTCCGCAGAGGACTTCCCGGAAGGTCACCCATCCTAGTGCTACTCCAGCATAAGCACGCTTAACTCTGGAGTTCTCTTAGGGTAAGTGACCGGAAAAGGTAAGTGCACTTTGATGACATAGGTAGCCAAATCAATCCATTTAAACTTATTCAAATGGGCCGGGCCCGGGTCGTTACAATTCTCCCCCACTTAACGGGAATTCGTCCCCGAATTCTGATCCCGCCAGTGTGAACCCTAACCCCCAAACCCCAAGACAGTCTCCTGGGACAGAACCAGTTTGACTTCCCTTGGCTCTGATACCACTTGTAACACCCCGACCGCCCCTACCGGCGAGTCACCCATCCCTCCGTCGGGCTCGTGGGCCCCGCCCCTGTCCGACGGTCGGTGCGTTATTTTTCTCGGTGGCCCGACCGACTGATTTACTTGTCCCTGCAATCACCACGTGACCTTTTCCCGTGTTTTGGCCTCACTCACACGGTTCCGCAGAGGACTTCCCGGAAGGTCACCCATCCTAGTGCTACTCCAGCATAAGCACGCTTAACTCTGGAGTTCTCTTAGGGTAAGTGACCGGAAAAGGTAAGTGCACTTTGATGACATAGGTAGCCAAATCAATCCATTTAAACTTATTCAAATGGGCCGGGCCCGGGTCGTTACAAATCTACCCTAACATGATTGGGACGAGTAGAGACGAAATCAATGAATGCATGCTTGAATTAAACAAAGAAAGTTTGAGTGTTCGAGAGCAGATCTCTCTCTCCCTTAAAGAACAAAGAACAAAATGAAAGGTATGCTAAGAGGCGGCCGTGAGGCCTCCTCTTCGGTTCCCTCTCCAGTGGCACACGAAATTAGGTTGTAGAATAAGAGTATTTATAGGTCTTCAGGCCTTCTTAGGCGTCACTTAGGGTTCTACAAAGTTTGGTGGCTATCGGGCTTGATTCGGTCTTGAAAACGGGCTCGAGAAACATCACTTGTCCTGGCCGCGCCATCGTGGGTTCATGGGCCGGCCGTTGACCTTCTGAGCTTTCCTGGCGCGGCCATCCTTCCTCTGAGGATGTGTCTGACGGACCTTCTTGCTTGCTTCGTAACTTGAGATTCAACCGTGCGATTGGCCTCAAACCATTTCGACGTGAAAGGTAGTAGTTCAGGCTATATTGTCACCAAAATTCAGCTCGATCCCGTGGTGGGAAGGTCTCCTTCTTGTGCTTAACTTCTGTCATTTGGCTCATGATCCGAAAATGTCCATTTTGCTCCGTTTTGCATCCTTTTTCCTAAGATTCCCTGAAAAGAGTCTTGTACACACAAATACTCGAAAACTACTAAATATACATTAATACCTTAGTGAAATGCTTAATAAAGCACTCACTTATGAAGGTAAAAATGGGTAAAATATGCATGTTATCAACTCCCCCAAACTTAAACTTTACTTGTCCTCAAACAAAATAGAAATCTAAGTAAGGAAAAGAGTTTTGAAAACGTGAAAACTCACCGATACTTGGGAACTCATCAAGTCTAGCAATCGACCTGTTTGAGCCACATAACTCGGAATCTAGCTTCAAGGCGTTTGGGTCTAGTTACCTTGAGTTTTTCACCCTTCCCTGATATGCTTCATGCTCCCTTTGAGTATTTCGAGCTCCCTCTTGTTGACCCCTTTATTCATTTAGGCGTGCGGTCTCTATCGAGGGAGTATTGGTCGATGAGACATTATACTTTCTCTTCCAAACATCTAGACATAGACATTTCAGACACAACTCTCCTATTTTCTCTTCCCTTAGTCGATTTCTCCCTACTTTTCTAGGGTATCATTTTATTTTTTCTATCGACTTTCTTATTCCATTTTTTTTTTCTTTCTTCTTAGCTTGAGAATGATCACTTCTTTGAAGTTTACATGATTGCTGCGAACCGTCATCGTCCTTTAAGGAACTCTGGTTGCCATTCCCAAACTAAAACCTTTCTTTCTATATTTTTTTTTCTTTTCTATAACAAGGGAAGATCAAGGAGAGGTTGCATTGCATCTACTTAGTCACGCTAGAGTCTAAAAGAGGAGCAAAGTTCGAAGTACCTCAAGCCCCTTGACGAGAAGATTTGATTCATTAGGTGCGGAGTCAACGCAAGATCCTTCGAGTACTCTAGAGATTAGAACTCTCTCCGCTGGAATGATCCACTCGCCGTGTTCAACTTATTAAACCTTGCTTCTAAATCCGTGAGAATGGTCATTAAGGTTCCTTGTTCAAAGTGACTTGTACCTAGCAAAGTTCATAGTTTCCGACTAAAAGAAAAGAAAAGAAAAAGTTTTTGACTCTATAAAACGACTCAATAAATTATGTAAGTATGCATAAGACTCATAAAATAAAAGCATAATTAGTAATATAAGAAACCCCCCAGACTTAAATCAAACTGTCCCCAGTTTGTTTAAATCGAGTTGAGGTGAAAAAGATAGGTAAATTCAAGTACAAGCTTGTGAAGACTTACTTGAAAGTGGCGTTGGGTTTGGTATGGGTGGATGGGCGTGTGGTATGATTGAGCTAAGGACTTGATCATTATCCTTATGTCCCTGCTTAGAATCGATTTGATTGAACAAAAGAAATCGAAAACTTAGCTCGAAAGGAAATGTGTTGCGCGGTTGAGCTTCCTTGCTTTAGATGGTGGTAGTGGGCGTGTGTGTTTCATGGGTGAGGATGGTGATAGGCGTTTGGTGGTGATGATTGGCTCGCCTTTGTTGAGAAGAACAGGTACTCCGGTTGTTGAGTACTCGTCTTGGTTCCTTGACCTTTGACAACACCGTGAATGAGAGATGGAAAATCTTCCGTCCTTGCGTCTTGAAGATTGTGTCACCTCAGAAACTTGACTTGAAGTTTGGGTCTATGATGGCCTATCCAGTGATCTGTTCGGGATCCCGGAAGACAGGTGTTGCTAGTATGAACTTCAATACCATATGAAATCCTTACTTGGCTACGGTAAAAGTCTTGGTCGCGTAAGAGAGAAGCTACTCTTCGGGAGCTTTTCTCTTCGCGGTTTGGGTAAAGGAAGTTGCATCTTCTTCCTTCTGGAGCTTGCACAACGGTTCTGGAGGACGAGACCATTGTATTCTTCTTCGTCTTCGTGGAGACAGGTCCGTTGAAACTCATCGAAGAAGTATGTAGAGAGAGATGGATCATTGACTTAACTTGACTTGGATGGAGTCTTGTTTTATCTTCCCATCTTTGATGCAACAACAGCATACCGCGGTTGTGTAAGTTGTCTTTGCGGTCTTTAGGACGTGCTCAAGCCTTGAAATAAGAAGGAAACTTGAAAGGCTTAAAACAGGTTGAAGGAGGTCCGGTTTGGTGAAGTCGGGACGAAAGCGTCTTTAGACGAAGGCCGGCCGCGCGACGGGTTGTCGCGGCCGCGGCCAAGCGTCTTGCCTCCGCGCCATCGTGGCTCGTGGCGCGGCCAGGCTCCTTCTGGCCGGTCCACGGGCGGTTCGTCACGCGGTGAGTGTTCTTCGAAACTCCTTCTTCATATTTTTGGTCTTTTTTGGTTTTTCTATTTTTTTTTTTTGTGCTTTTGTGGTTTATGAAAATGCTGTAAACTAAGAAGAAACCAAAACTAAAAATTAGTATGGTTAGAAATATGAGAAAAAGAATACCTAAAATGGGTTGCCTCCCATTGAGCCGCTCTTATTTAGAGTCTTATTTAGACTTTTCTGTGCGCTAGGCGACTACTGCGTCATTGTCTCCCTTATCTCCTCAGATGTGGCCAGGTATGGCTTGATTCGTTGCCCATTCACGGTAAAAAACCCTCCATTCTTATCCCAGAGCACGATTGCTCCATACGGTTTAACTTCCTTTATCGTGAATGGTCCTGACCATCTGTACCATAGTTTTCCCGGGAATAGTTTTAAACGAGAGTTGAACAGCAGTACTTGGTCGTTGGCTGTGAATGTTCGTGGGATTATCTTTCTGTCGTGGTAAGCCTTAGTCTTTTCCTTATAGATCTTAGAGCTTTCGTAGGCCTTATGCCTCATCTCGTCCAGCTCGTGTATTTGGATTTGTCGCCTTTCCTTGGCTGCCTTTAGGTCGAAGTTTATCTTTTTGATTGCCCATTGCGCCTTGTATTCGATCTCGACTGGCAGGTGGCAGGCTTTCCCGTATACCAAATGAAAAGGGGTTGTGCCCAAAGGTGTCTTGTATGCGGTCCTATAGGCCCATAAAGCATCGTCCAGTTTGGCCGACCAATCTTTTCGGTGGACTCCAGTCGTCTTCTGCAGGATCGACTTGATTTCTCTGTTGGAGATCTCTACTTGGCCGCTCGTCTGTGGATGGTATGGTGATGCTACTTTGTGCCTTACTCCATTCTTCTTTAATAGGTTATCAAAGATTCTGTTTATGAAGTGTGATCCTCCATCGCTTATGACAACTCTTGGGACTCCAAAACGGGGGAAAATGATCGTCTTGAACATCTTGATAACTACGCTGGCGTCATTTGTAGGGCTTGCTATTGCTTCCACCCACTTAGAGACATAATCGACGGCTACGAGGATGTACTGATTCCCATAAGAGGTTGGGAACGGTCCCATGAAGTCGATTCCCCATACATCAAATACTTCTACCTCTAGGATGAAATTCTGCGGCATCTCATTTCTTCTGCTTATATTCCCCATCCTTTGGCAGGCGTCGCATTTCGAGATGAAGGTATGCGTGTCTTTAAACATAGTCGGCCACCAGAATCCGGCTTGCAGCACTTTAGAGACCGTCTTGAAGTTGGCGAAGTGTCCTGCGTAGGCCGACCCATGGCAACCATGTAGTATGCCTTCTACTTCTTCTTCTGCCACACATCTTCTGAATAGTCCGTCTGTGCATTGTCTGTAGAGGTAAGGCTCGTCCCAAAAGTATTTGCGTGATTCTCGCAGAAACTTCTTTTTGTTGTAACCCACGAACTGAGGTGGTTGGATATCGGCTGCTAGGTAGTTCGCGATGTGTCGGAACCATGGTGTGTTGCATGCTGCAGAATTCGCCATAGGAGGATGTCTCATTGTCGGCTCATCAGTCACGGGAACTGCATTGATCGCGTTTAGACTCTCTTCTGGGAGACCATCGTTTATAGGGGTCGTATCTCTAAATGACACTCGCGAAAGGTGATCGGCCGCCCCGTTATCAGCTCCTCTTCGATCTCTTATCTCCATATCGAATTCTTGGAGCAGGAGAACCCACCTAATCAGCCTAGGTTTTGTGTCTTTCTTTGTCATTATATGCTTGATTGCCACGTGATCGGTGTGTACTATGACTTTTGATCCAACCAGGTATTGGCAAAACTTTTCGAAAGCGAACACGATAGGTAGAAGTTCCTTCTCTGTTGTCGTGTAGTTGCATTGGGCGTCGTCCAGGGTCCTGCTCGCATAGTAGATTGCGTGCAATTTCTTATCTTTCTTTTGTCCGAGCACTGCTCCAACTGCATAATCACTGGCGTCGCACATGATCTCGAACGGCTGTTCCCAATCAGGTGGTTGCACTACTGGGGCCGACACCAGAGCTTCCCTGATCTTGTGGAAAGCTTGCAGGCACTCTTCGTCGAACTTGAATTCTGCGTCCTTGCAGAGAAGACGGGTTAGTGGCCTTGCTATCTTGGAGAAGTCCTGAATGAATCTCCTGTAGAACCCTGCGTGAACCAAGAAACTTCGTATCCCTTTGACGTTCGATGGTGGCTGCAGGCTTGTCATGACTTCTATCTTTGCTTTATCGACTTCGATCCCTTCTGCGGAGACTTTATGTCCGAGCACTACGCCCTCTCGCACCATGAAATGGCATTTTTCCCAGCTCAGGACTAGGTGCTTGTCTTCGCATCTTTGTAAAACTTTCCCTAGATTACTCAATCATTCTTGGAAGGACGGTCCGTGGACCGAAAAGTCATCCATAAAAACTTCCATAAATTTCTCAATATAATCAGTAAAGATTGATAGAATGCACCTTTGAAATGTCGCAGGAGCATTGCAGAGGCCAAACGGCATTCGCCGGTACGCGAATGTTCCTTAGGGGCACGTGAAGGTCGTCTTTTCCTGGTCTTCCGGCCGTATTGGGATCTGAAAAAATCCGGAATACCCGTCAAGAAAAAAATAGTACTGATGGTTTGCTAACCTTTCTAGCATCTGGTCGATGAATGGCAGCGGGAAGTGATCCTTTCTGGTCGCCGTGTTTAGCTTTCGGTAATCGATGCACATTCGGTGTCCGGTGACCGTCCTTGTAGCGATCATCTCGTCTTTGTCGCTCTTAATGACTGTAACTCCTCCCTTTTTCGGGACCACGTGAATCGGGCTTACCCACGTGCTGTCTGATGGGGTCTAAATAGTCGTCCGAGTTTGGAGGATTTCTTTGGGGACTCGTCGAGCTTTGAATTTTTAGGACCCTAAGCTGCAAGTGCACAGCGTGCGTTGTAGTACTTAGGGTATCGATCCACAGGGAGGAGTTCAACTGCAAAACAGAAGAATCAGGGCAACCAAAGACGCAAAGAATTGGGGGTTTGGTAATGAGTGTCACGATTCTTGCAGAAAATAAATAAAGCAGTACCACGCCTTAGAATCGATTTGATTGAACAAAAGAAATCGAAAACTTAGCTCGAAAGGAAATGTGTTGCGCGGTTGAGCTTCCTTGCTTCGGATGGTGGTGGTGGGCGTGTGTTGGTGATGTTGGCGGCTGGTGATGATGATGATTGGGGTACGCCTATGTTGAGAAGAACAGGTACTCCGGTTGTTGAGTACTCGTCTCGGTTCCTTGCCTTTTGATAACACTATGAATGAGAGATGGAAAATCTTCCGTCCTTGCGTCTTGAAGATTGCGTCACCTCGGAAACTTGACTTGAAGTTTGGGTCTATGCTGGCCTATCCAGTGATCTGTTTGGGATCCCGGAAGACAGGTGTTGCTAGTATGAACTTCAGTGCCATTTGAATTCCTTACTTGGCTTCGGTAAAGGTCTTGGTCGCGGAAGAGAGAAGCTAGTCTTCGGGAACTTTCCTCTTCACGGTTTGTTTGAAGGAAGTTGCATCTTCTTCCTTCTGGAGCTTGCACAACGGTGTTCATCCTCTAGAACCGTGGTGTTGCTCTTCGTTTCCGTGGATGCAGGTCCGTTGAACGTGCTGGACGAAGTAGGTAGAGAGATGGATCAATAACTTGACTTGACTTGGATGGAGTCTTGCCTCGTCTCGCTGTCTTTGATGCAACAGCAATGCGCCGCGGTTGTGGAAGTGATATTTGTGGTCTTTAGGTCGTGTTCAGGCCATTAAATCAAGGAGGATACTTGAAAGGCTTGAAACAGGTTGAAGGAGATCCGGTTTGGTGAAGTTCGGATGGAGAACGTCGCGGAAGAAGGGTGGCCGCGCGACGGGTTTTCGCGGCCGCGGCCGGGCGTCCTTCGTCTGCGCCATCGTGGCTCGTGGCGCGGACATGCTCCTTCTGGCCGGCCCACGTGCGTTCGTCGCCCGGTGAGTGTTGTTCGAAACTCCTTCTTCATTTTTTTGGTCTTTTTGGGTTTTTCTGATTTTTTTGTGCTTTTAGGGTTTATGAAAATGCTGTAAACTAAGAAGAAACCAAAACTAAAAGTTAGTATGGTTAAGGACATGAGAAAGAGAATACCTAAAATGGGTTGCCTCCCATTGAGCCGCTCTTGTTTAGAGTCTTTTATTTAGACTTTGGTAGTTTGGGAGCTTAGTTGGAGGTGGAGTTCGACCTTAGGCAAGGTCTTTTTGCCTTTTGCGCGGCCTCTTCTGCTAAAGGCTCCTCGAGTCTCTCCATGATGGCATCCTCATCCTTCTCAAGAAGGTGTTTTTCCATGGTGTAAGGTACCGCGGGATAGTACTTCTTCCCGTCGATGTTGGCAAATGAGACTCGCCTGTTTGGCCAATCCATGATGGCTCCTATAGTGGCTAAGGACGGCCATCCCAAGATGAGAGGTGCAGCTTCTTCTTGGCGTATTTTGACTATGTAGAAGTCTACCGGGATTATACAATCGCCAATGATGACCGGGAGGTCATAAATGACTCCTTTCGGGGCAGCGAAGGATTGATCCGCCAGTCCAATCCTGATGTCGGTGGGGAAAACGCATTTCACCCCGAGTTTCCTTGCCATGCCGACTGGCATAATGTTTATGCATGACCCTGAATCGCATATGGCGTTCTTGAAAATGTCACCTCGGATGCTGCAAGTTACAAGGTATTGCTCGTGGCCCTGGATCTTGTGGAGGTTTCTAATAGGCTTTCCGGTTCTGGCGAGGTCGAAAAGTCCTTGAATGTCTGACACTGTCTCCCTGCTTTCACAGAAGAAGTGTCCGATAAGATGATCTCTCCATGCTTCCACGAAATCTGTCTCAGGAGGGAGTTCTCGCACCACTTTGTTGAACTCCTCAAGTGCCAGCGGCTCCACTCGGTTTTGATGCCAATCATCCTTCTTCGTAGGAGGCATCCTGATGGCATCCTTGTTGGCTGAGTGCCTTGCCAGATTAAAGTAGACTTCAATATCCCCCTTATCCTCCAAGCTATATTGAAAGAAGTCGGCCAAACCCTGATTTTTCCAGGCGTCTTCGAACGTCATTCCTGTGGGGAGTCCCTTAACTTTGGCATTGAACTTCATAAGCCTCTCCCTTTGAACGTGCACGGTGACCGGCCTTGCGTGGCTGGCTTTGTTCCCTGCAGTCGAGCAGGAGGAGGTTTCTTTCCCGAGAGATCCTTGAGACGAGCACCTCGATGACTCGGGCGAGTATCCCTCTCCGAACTCGTAATTTGAATCACTCGAACAGCTGGCAGTGAAGCTCGTTTCAGGGCTTGAGAATCTTGTTTCGGTGATGGGTTCCACTGCATTGCATGGTGCGAACGTGGCTGGGTCAGGTCGGGGATCTGGTGCTTTCGGCGTGTTTTTCCGGGCTGCTCGGTAGATTGAGACTTCAGAGACCTCTTTAATCGCTTCCTCTAGAGGATAGGTAGCCCTCTTGGTTCCGCCAATGCTCGTACCAGAGACTATCTTTCCAAGCCTCCGCTGTTCCTTGCTTAGCCTCTCTATTGCCGCCGTCTTCTCCTTCAGGCGATTGAGAATACTCTCGAGCTTATTGTCAGTCTCCTCCGCTTTGTCCTCAGATCGTCTTTGGTCCTCTATGAGCTGAAGGATGTCAGCTTCGGCTCGATCTCTATTGACACAGATAGAGTCGTTGGTGTCTTCAAGCTTTTCATTCAAGTTGCGGATGTCTCTCATGCTCTGCTCGAGGATAGGTCTGCGATATTCGAGCGCATCGGAGATCTTCTTCAGAGTGGCCGTGTAAATGGTCGTTTGCTCCTTATGCAGCCTTACCTCCTCGGATAGATCTTCAATCCTGGAGAGAAGTTCGGCTTGAACTTTGTCTATATGCCCATTGACAGCTTCGGTGCAATCCGCCTGGTATACCATTATATTCTTGATCGAGACTACGAGCTTGTCGATCTGGCGAGCGTGTTCGACCTCCGTGTCGAGATGATTACCCTTCAGATTTTTTTCTTGGCTGGTAGGCCATGGGTCGCGCAGGTCATGACCTTCGGGGGCGATATCGGCCTCTGGGGATCCAGGCTCGAATTGTTCTTGATTTTTGGGGACCTCCACGGTTTTAGGGTTTCTGAAACTCATAGAAATAAACCTAGAAGTTAGAGAAAAGGATGTCTTTGAGTTGTGATCCTGACCTTTGTTTTGGACAGCGAAACGCAGCCTCCCCGGCAACGGCGCCAAAAGCTTGATGGGGTCTAAATAGTCGTCCGAGTTTGGAGGATTTCTTTGGGGACTCGTCGAGCTTTGAATTTTTAGGACCCTAAGCTGCAAGTGCACAGCGTGCGTTGTAGTACTTAGGGTATCGATCCACAGGGAGGAGGTCAACTGCAAAACAGAAGAATCAGGGCAACCAAAGACGCAAAGAATTGGGGGTTTGGGAATGAGTGTCACGATTCTTGCAGAAAATAAATAAAGCAGTACCACGCCTTATATAGAAGAGGTTGTCAGCCTTTTCTATAATCAACGGGAAAAGGAAATCAAACTTAAGAACTTGTAAAAAGGAAATCAAGAAAGCAGTGCAGAAAAAGTAAAGTATGGAAGTGCGTAAATCTCGATTTAAAAGCAGGTGGGCGAATACGTTGGGAATTTTCTCGGGAAATATATGGGGTTCTAACTAGAAATCAATACACAAAAGCTAAGCAAACGAGACTAGGCGATTTTCCCCAAACCGATTCAAACTAGGTCGATCTGCGAACTTCTATTCCACAGGTATATTTTCATATCCTGCAGCCTAGACGAACACGCAATAGGAACGGGACAATAAGCATTCAGACATCTCCCCGAATACGCATAAGCGGCCCAGGAAGGATGCTCTCTACCTTACTTTGGTGTAGATCTGAGATTCAGGACTTTTGTCGTTCTCAAGATCCTGCGATCAGAATATAGTTCATGACGCCAGACGCATGCAATAAGAACGAATAAGGTGAGACAGAAAATCCTAATTTTCGGCCTAAACAATCGGTTTCAACAACAGTTAATGAAATTCCCCATATATCCCCTTAAAGAAAACCCAACGAAAGTAAACTACTCAGACATAAAAGTACAAGCAGAAAACGTGATTGATGAATGCATAACTAATATAAATCGATTGAAGTAAAAGAGGGTTCAAGAACAAATCAATCTCCTTCAAAGAACAAAGTGGAGACCACGAATCAAAGATCCGCAGCCGCCAAAGAGAAATCTATAACTTAAAGTATTTGAAATGAAAAACTGATATCATATAAAACCCTAAACGGCGAGTTTATATAGGTCTTCAAGTGGCCTAGGTCGTGGATTAGGTCTTGGCTTGCATAAGACGGTTGTGGGTTTAAGTTGGGCTTCAAATGGGCTCAGGAATCCGCGAGTGGCATGGCCGTGCGAGCGACTGGCCGTGGCGCGGCCACTGGTCGTCTGGTTAGGTCGTGGCGCGGCCAGCTCGTCCTTCTGGGTGCTTGACGGACCTTCTTGCTTCCTTCATAACTCAAGATCCAACTGTGGGATTGCTCTCAAACCACTTCGAGGTGAAAGACAGCTGATAAAGCTACCTTGTCTCCAAATATGAGCTTGATCTCGTGGTGGGAAGGCCTTCATTTGGTGTTGAACTTCTGTCCTCGGGCACTGTATCCGGAATTGTCCATTTTGCTCCAAAATATGCGTCTTTTGCTAAGATTACCTGAAAAGAGTCTTGAACAACCAAATACTCGAAATCTAGTAATTTTGCATCAAAACCTTAGTGAAATGCTTATTAAAGCACTCACTTATGATAGTAAAAACGGGTAAAATATGCATGTTATCACTGTCTGAGATCGGGTATATGATCCCTGCTTCCAAAAGCTTCATTACTTCCTTTTTGACTACCTCCATTAGGTTCGGGTTGAGCCTCCTTTGCTGCTCGACTGAATTTTTAGCGTTTTCCTCCAAGTGGATCTTGTGCATGCAAAGGTCCGGTTATATTCCAGGGATGTCAACTAAGGAATACCCTATTGCTCTCCTGTGTTTTCGTAGCTCGCAGAGTAGCAAAGTTGCCTCGACGTTGTTCAACCTAGAATTTATGATTACCGGATAAGTAGAATCCTTTCCCAGGAATGGGTACCTTAGCTCGGCCGGTAACGGCTTCACCTCGACTTTTGGCGCTTTAAGTGGGTTCCAAGGGTCCGGAATTATCGCTCGGGCATTTCTTGGTGGTAAAGGCTTGCGCTCTTTGTCTTCCAGGTCTAGAAAGTGGGCGGGTCCGTCGTGGGGTTCGGTCTGATCCAGCATTCTTTCACAGCTTTTAGTCTCCTCGCGACTTGGGTAGCTTGCGGCGTTCGTGGTTGTCAGGGCCACCTCTAGCGGGTCGTCCATAAGCATCTCCTCATATATTTCTTCCAAAGCTCATGCGAGTTCATCGATGCGAAAAACCTGCCCATCCAGGATAGGTTTCCCAAGATCTTTGTTCATATCGAAATTCATGACCAGATTCCCCAGGTGTAGTTCTATCTTTCCTTTTGGAATGTTGATGACCGCTCCTGCTGTAGAGAGGAATGGGCTACCTAGGATAAGTGGGTCTCGAGGTTTCTCTTCGATATCTAGCACCACAAAGTCGGTCGGGATTGCGCAGTCCCCGATGACGAATTGGACGTCGACCAAAACTTCAACGGGCCGTCTGGTCAATCGGTCTGCCAGGATTAGGGTGATTCTTGAAGGTAGGAATTCGTAGTATCCGAGGCGTGTTGCTACAGAGAGCGGCATCATATTGATGCTTGACCCCAGGTCGCATAGAGCTCGCTTAAACACTTCTTCTCCAATTGAACAGGAGAGTACAAAACTGTCGGGGTCTTCGCGTTTTCGAGGGGGAAGGTTCTGGATGACTGAGCTGCATTCTTGCGTAATCATCATAACTCCATCTTCCATGGTGAGAGAGTTGGTAAGGATACTCTTCATGTACCTTCTCAGCGTTGTGATCATGGCGCATGCTTCTATGAAAGGTAGTCTCACAGAGAGCTGTCCTATTAGCTCCTTAAGTCTCGCTTTCTCTCTTTTTTTCCTAGGCGTGCTCAAGCAGCGCGGATAGGGTGCTTTGGTTGCGTGGGCTTGTTCCGGCGGCGATGGTGTTCCTTCTTCCTGTGGGATATCTTCGGTCCCGGCCTGCTCATTGACGACGCCTTCTCCTTCGTTTCTGAGTATTTGTTCTTCCCTGCCTCTGTCCTTCTTCCTTTACACTGTTTCTTTATCTTTTGGAAGTTCGGGTTCTTTGTAGGTTAACCCTCTTCTAAGCTCTACTGCTTTTACTGTGTCGTAGCAGCGTCTCTCCCATTCGTCTTCTGGTTTCACCATTCTTCTTTCTCCCTTGGTCAGTCTCTCGTTTTCTCTCGCCACTTTCCGTATTTCCGAAGCAAGGTGTTCGATCTTACCATTCGTCTCATGGCGATTACGTTCGGCTTCTCTCCTAGCATCGCTTGAGCTTCTCTCGAAAGAATCCACGAGCTCCTGTATCTTGTATTCAAGTCTACTGATTCGATCCGAATGATCTTGGGTGATTGAGAGGTCGAGGGAGTGATTCATCCCCTTTAGATCTCGGGTTTGATGGCCAGCGTTGTGACGAACTATGCTCCTTTCTAAATTCTCGTGATGGGGGTCGTGGTTGCGGTAGTGACTTGCATCAATGTCATGGTTCGAGTTGTAACGCATGCGGAAATCTTGTAGTTCTCGGATGGCTTCTGACTGTTGTGTACGTTCTGAGTTCATTTTAGCCAGGGCGCCCATTATTTCTTTCAAAAGATCGTCTTCGGCTTCCTCTCTGTGGCTCGTCCCATGCCTAGGATCGTTGAGGCTGTTGTACTGACTAATGGCCAGATTGGTCACCAATAGTCGCGCCCCTTTTACTGATTTTGATGAAAAGTCTCAATTGCTCGCAATATCCAGCGCGGCTTGGAGTTTCATGTTGACTCCTCGGTAGAACGTGCTGATCACGTGTTCATCTGTGAATCCGTGGTGTGGACAGTCTCTTTCGTAGCCCTTAAATCGCTCCCATGCTTCGATGAGAGTTTCACACTTTTCCTGTTGGAATCCTTGTATCTTGTTCCTTAGAAGGTAGGAACGAGATTTAGTGTAGAAGCGGTTTAGAAAAACCTTCCTACATTCGTCCCAATTCGTGATGGATGCTGGGGCTAAGGATCTCAACCACTTGCTTGCCTTTTCTCCTAAAGAGTAGGGGAACAACATGCACTTCAAGTAACCCCCATTAAATTTGGAGATGATGCAGACTTATTCGAATGCTTCAATATGCTCTATGGGTTGGTCCGACGGTCGCCCTTGGTATTGGTTCTGTTTAACCAAGTCTATCATACGTTTCTTTATTTCGAAATCATTTTCTTTAGGCGGTGTCAACCGAAAGGGATTTCGGTCTTGGAAGGACTTAAGGGGCGCGTCGAACTCTGAGATTCCAGGCGCGTCCTCAGCGAACGTCTCGTCTTTGTCGCTCAACAGATCTTCTTCTTCTTGCACCTGTTGTTCTCCGCTTAGATTAAACGGATCTTCAAGATCTTCGGGGTCTCGAACTTGATCCCCCATTAGAGAAGTACCTGCAAGGCGAGGAATTAAACGAAAAGTTCAGTAATCGTTATGTTGATTTTTCGGTCTAGGATTCGTGAGAAGCAAATCAATAATCCCCGGCAACGGCGCCAAAAACTTGATGCAACAGGTTTTAGAGTCTGTTTTCGAGTTTTAAATTTATAATCCTATTGCCTGCAAGTGCACAGATGTGCGTTGTAGTATTTAGGGTGTCGAACCACAAAGACTATGATGCTTCAAGCAAATCACTAAGAAAGAAAACCAAATAAAAACGACCGGATTAGAGATTGGTTTTAGGGGTGATGGTTTTAGTAACGAAACGAAAATCAAGAGGGTTTGTAAAACTATAAAACGGAACGTTGGGTTTCAGGGATCTCTCAGGTGTTTTACGGAATCATTCTATGATTGAAACACTTGACCTAGGAAAATCAATTCTACTGGTTCTTAAGCTCAAACACGTAAGTGGTCGGATCCCCCTTTCGGAAAACCAAACACCTAAACCTAAACTGCTCGTTCGCTCCCTTTCGGTAGCGACTTCGCAGCAAGATCAGCTATAAGATTAGGTTCAATGAAGCTGACAGTGCACCGCCGATATGCATAAGCATCCTTCGGTGCCTGCTCGTTTAAAACTATGACCGGCCAATTGACACAAGATTGGGAATCGCTCCACAATCTTATAACCAAAGGGTGATCAGAAACTGATCAAAGAGGCTTTGCGCGGAAGGGATGAAGGTAGAAGTGGTGGTGAAAGTGTGATTGACTCTCTCAATCTGTGGGCTTTGATTGACTCACTCAATCTGTGGAGAACTAGTCTTGTTTGAATCTCACAAACAATCCCAATCCTATAATCTCAAGTATCAAATGAATCACTCAAATGAAACTTAAAGACAATGATTTTTAAATAAAGAAACGCTTTGAATAAAAGAGGAATAAACTTTATATTTCTTAGATGATTGAGGGTCCTCTTTACAAAGGAGGAAATGAGCTTTATATACAGCCCTTGCAAGACAACTAACGGTCTAAAACATTAAAAACAAGAAGACAATCAAGGGATTGAATAAAAAACTAGTTGTTGGGCCGTAATGAGTAAATCAGCCAAATAATGTGGAAAGAGAGAGCTCTTTGTATCTGGACGGTTTGAGGGGATAGGTGAGCTTCTCTGGAACATTCTGGTTGTCATTGAGGTTGCCTAAAACGCAGCATCTTAGGCAAGAGAGCCGTTGGTGAGTTATGACCCCAAATGTGATGGTGTTGAATGCTCTTGAGTCCAAGTAAGGAAACTTGAAGTGGGGGAAGATACGCTTGATCCTCTGGGTGATGGTGCAGCTAAGGACGTCCCTTACAGCTTCTAGACGGTTTTCATTAACTCCTGGACGCCAAAGATACGTTTGAAGCCTCCTAAACCCGGAAGGTTCCATATAAGGCAAGCTGAGGGTCCTCTGCCTTACAACTTGAATAACTTTCGCATCAAAACCGGATTTGGTATGATTCCAATTCGACAAGCTCCCTGGTTGAGTCACTATTCTACGACAAGTTGGTTTGTAGCTAAATTCCTTCTGGTTCGGCCGGAATCCTCCAATTAGTGCGACTATGTAAAAATCGGGAAAGCTCTGGTTCACCCAACTTGAAAAATCAATGACTCCTAAACCAAAATGAATTTGGTCTTGATTCCAACTCTCCGTAGACTTGTGATGAGTTGAGAATCCAAAAAAGTTGGATTTGCTGCTTTGTTCGTCTTGGTTTGGCCGGAATGACTCAAAGAGTGATCGTAGGTCTCCATTGGGTCCATTGGAGATCTGAATGGGTCTGAAACTTGTGGACCAATCTGCCTCATTAAAACCTTTCCTGGAAAACTCTTTGGGATAAACTCAAGGATAAGGAAAAAGAGTACAAATGGTCACATCCCATTTGTAAGCCTTAGCTTCAAGATCAAATACAAGCACAGCAACTAGTGCAACTTCGGCAACATGTTCTACCGTTACTTCTACTTGATGAAATTCTGTGCTGGCCATGATCATACTCTGCTCCAGGGTTGGTGACATCCATGATCTTGTATCATACTCTCCTTCTTCAAAAAGTTTTGTCCTCAAAACTTGTTTATCTGCACATAGATAACTCAAGTTAGTTTCATGAATTATATGAGAGTTTAGAGTCTTACCTTGGAGTCTATATTGGAGCAAATCTTGGAAGGAAAGCAGAAGTTGACAGTGGACTTTAATGGCAAGATTGATTCACTGTATCAAGATCTGGATGGAAAGATTGAGAGCATATATTCTCACATGAAGAAGTTGGACGTTCAAGTTGCTCAAACCGCAGAAGCTGTTCATAGGCAAGAAGGTTTCCTTCTAGGGAAAATTGATACCAATCCGAGATGCCATGTGAATGCCATCACGATTCAGAATGGAAGAAGCCTTCAACCAGTGCTGAAAAAGGCCTGAATGCTGAAGAAATCGTGGAGTTTCATGCTGATGATGAAGATGTTAAAGTTGCAGAGCAGGTGTCAATCGACACCAGTAGAAGAACTCAGGGAATCGGGCTCGATCGAAAAAGCATCCTCGACACAAGAAGCCAGTGTCGATCGACACCTCCATAGTGTCGATCGACACCCTACCATGACCTCGCTGGACCAACCTGAACCTTCCAAACTTGAAGAGGAAAAGGTGTATAAACCAAAAATATCCTATCCCCTGCCTCCCAGAAGATCTAAACAGAAGAGAGAGGAAGTTAGATGCAAGGAGATGATGAGTAAGCTGATGGTTGAGCTACCCTTAGTTGATGCAGTCCAACTTTCACCTGCATTAAGAAGGTATGTCAAGAGAATGGTAGTCAATGGTATAAGCCCTGAGGAAGGAGCATTGCTTACCAGAGACATGAATGCAATTCTCTTGAACATAGTTCCAAGAAAGAAGAAGAAGGTGAGAGTTTCTGAACAAGTCAGTGCTGTGATTCAGAGGAGGATTCCAGAGAAGTTACCTGATCCAGGGAACTTTGTGCTAGATTGCTCAATCTCAACAGGAAGGTTTCCTCGTTCTCTCTGTGATCTAGACTCAAGTATCAACTTGATACCATACTCTGTTGCTGTTAGACTTGGAATGACTAATTTCAAGGCAAGCATAATCTCTCTTATCCTAGCTGATCGATCAAAGAGAATCCTAGAAGGTGTTCTAGAAGATGTTCCTTTGAAGATTGAAGGCTGCATTATTCCCACAGACTTTGTGGTTTTGAAGTATGATGAAGAACCTGCAGACCCTCTTATTCTGGGAAGATCATTCTTGGCTTTAGCTGGTGCAATCATTGATGTGAGAAATGGGAAAATGGAGCTTGATTTGGGTGATGTTATCATGAATTTTGACATGGACAAGTTAAGGGGACCTTCCACCATCAATGGTCAATCTTTTTCAGTAGAGATTTCCATGGATCAAGACCCAAATAGGGAGCATTCAGACAACATTATTGCTGGGTATCAAAAGGAGTTGGATTCTAAAGAGCAAATGAAAACACTGGTTGTTCAAGAGGCATTGGCTGAGAATTCTGAGAAAGATGTGGAGATTAAAGACTAGGGTGGAAATGATCATCTTTTCAAGACTATGAGCGAGGATGAAGGTCTAAACAATGCCAAGTTGATGGAGGGAGACGTTTTCATCTTGGAGACAAGGATTGCGGAGCTAAATTGCAGAAAAAATGCAGAGATTCGAGCTGCTGGTTTGGTGTCGATCGACACTAGTAGTGTCGATCGACACCCTTCGCGGATTATACGAAAAGCGGTTTCCAATGACGCAAGTCCATCCTATGTGGTCAAACAGATGCCTCCTATTGATCAGAAACCTCGAAGGAAACAAAGGTACGCACACCCTGGAATAAATTTCAAACCCCCTGATCTTGTCAATAAGAATACCAAAGGTTCGAAAGGTGCTTCACACTTAGGCAAGCCACGAGATTCTCGTAGAAGGCTTGGTGTTTCTTTTGATGATGTTGCAGGAAAACGAAGTGTCCCACCCGAACTCAAGTCCCACCCTGCTGCTGTTCCTCATTTCCTTGGTCACTCTCATGCACCTAATGCCTATACACCACCATGGATGAGAAGATATTCGTCTGGGAAGCATTCGATGCCACCATCTGATCCACCAGACGTCTGAACACCGACACAGTCAAGCTAATGACTGAAAACGAGCGCTGAGTGGGAGGCAACCCACTGTTAGGCACGTTTTCTTTTTATTTTGTTTTGATTTTACTTAAGTCCTAGTTTCAGTCAGTTGAAAAGGCGACATTGGACTCAACACAGACCAATGTCGATCGACACCACTTAGTGTCAATCGACACCACGCGCAGACAAAGGTAAGTCTTCTATCTGGTCTTTTCTGTTGTTTCTAATCTTTCTTTTAACCAACTTCGGGCTTGATAACACTGGGGACAGTGTTGTTTAAGTCTGGGGGAGGTGATTACTGACTTTGTGTTTTGTTTTGAGAGTCATTTGAGTCAGTCAAAATCTTGGTTTTATCGAGTCAAAATCAGTGAAATTTTCAAATTTTCTAGGGACTAACCACAGAATGTTGACACTTGAAAGAAACATTGCTATAAGAAATGATTGCAGGTCTTACTAAGTAGAAAGATGCAAGTGGAATCAGTATAACAGAGCGAGTTCAGATCCCCTTATAAGAACTAGGTATGCGCAGAACTTGATTCTTCTTTCAGTCTGAACAGATACGCAATTGCAGTCTCTCCTTGATCTTCCCTTGAGAAAAGAAAGAAAAAGAGTTAAAGTCTGGGAATAATGCAAAGAACCTCATGAGGCTGTCTCCTAACAAGGAACAATATTAGTGAGTGCTCTTGAACCTGTCTCCTCACAAGGAACACAAGTAGAAAGCAACACTATTTCCCAAGATTTTGAAAGAAAAGAAGAGTCAATGAAAAGATCTTAGAACACCATGAAAATGGGTAGCAGTTGACTAAGGGAAGAGAAAATAGGAGAGCTGTCTGGAGAATATCTTGTTCAGGCACTAAGGAAGGGAAAAGAATCTGTAAAGTTCTGTGGCATCACCACTGGGAGATTGCTAAACTTGTGGTAAGTACACTGAAATATTACCTAAGGTTGGCTCTATAGCATATGGATTCAAGAAGTGTTAACGAGTTGTGGCGTTCTGAAGAGATACTTGAAAGTTTCTGTTTTCAAACTTCTACTTCATTCTAAGTTTCTGTTTTGCTTGAGGGCAAGCAAAAGCTAAGTCTGGGGGAGTTGATATATCATGGTTTTTACCCGTTTTTGGACCATGATATAAGTCTTTTTATAGAGTCTTTTGGTATTTTTAGAGTCCTATTAGAGTCTTTGCAGGTTGAACTACGTTTGGAGCATAATTAGAGATTATGGAACTTTTTGGAGCATTTTGTAGAAGCATCCGAAGTGATGAAGTCAAGAGTTTCGATCGACACCACTAGTGTCTATCGACACCAATGAAGATCGCCAAAAAAATCGGACTTCCATGAGAAAAAGGAAATCAGTTGAAGTTTCTATTATTTACAAGATTGCCCCTGGCGCGAGTTTGCCTATAAATATAGATTTTCAAGGCATTGTTTAGCCACCAACTATTATTCTTATTTTCTGTTTTGAGACTTAGAGAGAGATTTTTAGAGAGATTTTGGAGAGAAGAATTAAGCTCCTTCATAGAAGATTTGGAACTCCTTTGTTTCTATTGATTTCTTTTATGCAATCTTATTTATTCATGATGTTTTCTTCATTCACCATGTCTGAGTAGTTTGCTAGTTAGGTTTAGGGTTTTTCAAGGGTGATTATGAATTGTTAGGTCGAATTAAATTGTTAGGATAAAATCATTAAAGTTCTTCATCTGGATTTGTGTTTAGTGCTTATTCTACCTTCGCGACCTAGAATCTGATATTAGGTTAATTAATAGATGCGAAAGTATTATTGATTGCATGAACTAGTGTTAGATGAGCAAAATACCTATTCGCAAAAAAATTTGGTTTAGGGATTATGTGAACAATCGAACCTGAACTTTAATGCTTGTTTGAATTGTTAGAATTTGCAAAGAGATTTGGAATTCTAGGGTTTAAACATAGATAATCTTCGCAGCGAGAGTTGGTTGATTTTACATTAGTGTTTCGAGTTCGTGAACGGATCTTAATAATTCATAACATTCTGTCTAGACCTGCAATTAGGATTCAACTGAGAATTTCCCTGAACCTAGCGCCTTAGTCTCTTGATTTTAAGAAACCTATTTCGTGATTGCTCGTTTATTTCTTGCTTTGTTTTACTTTCATTCTATTTGACCTAGCATAATCTGAACTTAGAAACCTTAGAGTAGCATCTACTTCCCCTGGAATTTCGATACCCCTTATACTACGATTGCATTTGATGTGCACTTGCTGTAGTTTTATTAGGGTAAAACCTGAGCCCTATCACAAAGAGATCATTGAGTGTGCAATCTAGAGAAGAAGCAAGTGTGCAGCAAAAGAATCTGTTTCAAACCAGATGCCATGATCAGAATGAGGTGTGTGGTCTGATCATTAATGGAGAGAGCTATACAAACGTAGCAAGCACTACTTTGGTGGAGAAGTTGGGTTTGGAATCTGAGAAGCATCCAAAACGATACAAACTGCAATGTTTGAATGTTTGTGATGAAGTGAAGGATAAAAGGCAGGTCCAGATTTCGTTTTGCATGGAAAAATATGAAGATAAGGTGCTGTGTGAGGTAGTACCTATGCAGATTGGTCATATACTGTTGGGGAGGCCTTGGCGATTCAGTTGCAGAGTGCAACATGATGATTTCAGCAGAAAGCACACATTTGGATACAAAGGCAGAAGCATTACTCTTGTTCAATTGAAACCACAAGAGGTTTATCAAGATCATTTTCTACTGAAACAAAAGGAGATACAAGAAGCTTTGAGTGAACCCCCAAACACTTACCACCAAAAGGAGAGTGAGAGTTTGAGTAAAACTCAGAAAAAGGCCTTTGAGAGTAAACCCGTGAGAAATTCTAATTTCTTTGTGAGATCTTGTGAGGATAAGAGAGTTCTTTTCTTCAAACAGCTTGTGATTTTATTTGAAACTCTTATGAGTTTAATTAACTTTGAACCGGTGCTGCCGAGTAAAGTTACTTCTCTTTTGCAGGATTTCGATGAAGTCTTTCCAGAGGAAACAAAAGAGTTACAGAGGCGAGTTAGTGAGCTAATGACGAAAGCTACATCAAAGAGAGCATGAGTCCATGTACTGATCTTATTTTGCTAGTTCCTGAGAAGGATGGAACATGGGAGGTGTACAAAGATTGCAGATCCATCAAGAAGCATAACACCTTTCCCAAAAGATCCTTGAAAGCCAGGTTTTCTCTTTCCTCTTCTCAAACTGATTTTGTGCTTGAAGAGAAAAAGACTTGTGACAAACTTACATATTTAGAACCGGTGAAACCGAGTAGGAATGTTTCTGTTTCAAAGGACCAAGAAGAGAACTTACGAGAAGAAGCAAAAAGAAGTGTGTCATTGATTAGTGACGTGGAGCAGCAGACCAGCTTTGTGCCAGAACCAGTTCCTTAGTCATTCTCTTATGACTATCCAAAGCATTGTAAGGAAATTGATTTGGTTATGACAGAGCTTAGTTTGTTTGTTTTTGTTTCTTCTCAAGAAGAAAAACGATTTGGTGTAGAAAATATGAAAGAGATTTGTGTTTTAAAACAAGTTTTTGGTAGCATAATTCAATCTTGTGAAAATTTTAAATCTGAAAAGCTTTTTATGGTTAATTGTTTTTTGTTTGATGATATGCTTAATAAGTTGCTTGGTTCATGTATGATTTGTAAGATTGATTTCTGGAGTAGTTATCATAAAACTCGAATGAAAAAGATTGTTGATTGGAAAACTATTTTCAAAACAAAACATGGTTTACTTGAATGGTTAGTGATGTCGGTTGACTTAGCTAATGTTCCTAGCAATTTGATGAGGTTTTTGAATCATGTTTTGAGTCCATTCACTTGAATTGTTGATGTTGTCTATTTTAGTTACATTATGGTCTTTAGCAAACACTTAGATGAACATGTTGAACACTTGAAACTTGTTTTAGAAGTTCTAAGTGAAGGAAAGCTGTTTATTTTGAAAGGGACTACCTGTTGCACATATAATTTCGTGTTTCTAGTCTTTTTTGTGAGTACACAGGTTATACAAGCTAAAGACATGAAAGGCCAAACATCAAAAACGTGGCTACACTTGTGGTTAATGGATTTTGTTGTTTATCGTGACTATGAGACGCTGGAACATAGAGGAAACAAGCGATACTAAAAGCAAGCAAGTAAAAGGCGTTGCAGATTGATCTTTGAACCTCGTGATTTGGTTTCAGTTCAAATGAGGAAATATCGTGTTCTAGACCAAAAGAAATCAAAACTGATGCCAAGGGTCAATGGTCCATTCAAAGTCTTGGAGAAAATCAGTGAAAATGCCAATCAGAATGACTTGCAAGGTAAGTATGATATGAGTTCAATTTTTAATGTTTCTGCCTTCGTTCCATTCGTTGCAGATGATCCATATTTGAGGTCAAATCCTTTTCAAGAGGGAGGGGATGATGTGATCATGGATGGCAGCAAAGAGGAAGAGCTTGAACCTGAGGACGCATTGCTTCTACCTGAAGGATCTATGACTAGAGCAAGGACAAAGAAACTCAAAGAAGCACTTAACGGTCTGATAATTCGAGTTCAAGATCAGATGGGCCGAATGGAGAAAGAAGAGAATCAAAACTCTCTGATTTTGATTCTCCTCTCTGATTTTGATTCAAGCTATATAGTCGAGCTATATAGTCAAGCCACATCTTCGACTACATTCGTCATCTATATAGTCAAGTTATATAGTTGAGCTATATAGTCAAGATTTGGCCAAAGGAAGGAAATGCAGTTGAAGAGTCAATTCGACCAGGAGACTAAGATTGGGAAGCTAAATGATCTCAAGGGTCATCTTGAAGCCAAGAGTCATTCAACTCATTTGCTTTGGTCTTTGGTCTTTCCTTAGTTAATGTTACATTGTTTTTAAACACATTTTGCCTAGTTTTCTTTAAAGTATTACTTATATATACTTATGTAATCTCATTTGAGAAACAACCATCTTTTTATTTATTTTGAGTGTGATTCTCTTTTGTTCTTCGTGAACATTTCCGATCCTTGGTGTGTAATATCCATTGATCAAACCTGAATCCGTCTTGGTGCGTCATATCCAAGGGATTAAGAGATTGTTTGGTGCGTCATATTCATTCAATCGACCTTGAATTCATCTTAGTGTGTCATATCTAAGGGATTCAAGTTGGGGTAAATCAGAAGTCATTCCGCAACTTCTGTGTGACCTTTCGATCCATCTTACCTTGTTTTTTGAGGATTCGTTTATTCATAAGATCTAAGGCCTATCCATCTATCCAAATCCAACTAAAGAGTGGCGATTCTTGGGAGGATCGTATCAGGATCAATGTTACGAAGACACACAACTGGAGCACCAACCTTTAATTTCAAGCAATGCTTTGGTAATCCAAAAACTTTGATGATATTCAAAAACTCAGTTGGATATTTGACGGTTTCCAATAGATCTTTATCTGAAAGAATAATATTGTCAGAGCTAAGGTAAACGTTTTTCTCACCTAAGATATTAAGATAATATGAATATTAGTAGTAAAGATGTTAAGCAAAGGAAAAAAAACAAAGCAAAAAAGTTTTTTCTTGAATAGTATAATTTGTAATATAAATAATGTGAAAGCATATAATCATAAATATTAATGTATTAATGGCAACTTAAGAAATTTTTTTTTTTAAACATCATTAGTTTACCACAAAACAACATTTCTATCATCGGTTAATTCCAATAAATGTTTAACCATTGAGTGCTTTCAAAATGAGCAACTTACGTTTAGAATGAATTATAAAATATTTAGAGACGCTATAATGAAATGAAACCAAAAGAAACAAACATAAGATAAGCCCTTGACAATTTACTCAAACACAATTATAATAAACTGATTTTTTCCTCAACTTCCCTAATTATAATTGCAATTTCATTAAAAAAAACATTTGAATATAAATTAACAAAAAAATTGAAATAGGAAACACATTAATAATACTTTCAAAAATAATACCTAGCAATTTTGAGAAATATACATAATAATCGCTATGGTGTAGGATGCAGCAATGTTTACAATAACAAATGCAAACCTTTTGTTTAATAGCAGAAAATATTCAAAATTTGAACATGGGTTTCAACTATATTACTTTAATCTCCAAGATTATGTGAACGGAAATGTTTAGAATAACAGATGCAGACCTTTTGTTTTTGGAATCACCGGCCAATGTTGGATTTTCTTACACGAACACAAGCTCCGATCTAAAAAATTCCAGTGACGAACGAACATGTTCAATCCATTTTCTTAACTCAAGTTCTATCAATCACACATAAACCGGCATGATTAGGTTTTCTCTCATTTTTGCTTAAGAAAACTGATTTATGTTTCTTTTCTGAAAAAAAAAATCTGAAAACTGATTTATGTTGTGATGGCATTCCATATCACAGCTCAAAACAATTTGATTTTTCTTAACAAATGGTTGTCGATATTCCCTCAATAGAAATACAGAGACATCTACATCGCTGGTGAAAGTTACGCCGATATGATCTGATGATCTATATAAGAAGCAAAGAAGTTTTGAGTTTGATTTAGCTAAAAAACGTATCTTTTAAATTTAATAAAATCTGAAAATTCTTCTTTTGATTGGAATTTTTGGGAAATCAATTTTATTAAGAGCAACTGAACCAAGTTATAATTTGGCTGTTTATTCGGTTAATGGTTCAAGAATGACTTACCCTATTGATAATTTTCTATCTATATTATTTTTTGGACAGGTCATTATGTTCCTCAGCTTGCCAAAAAAGATCCATGACTACAACAAAGCTTCTCAAAATGGTAGTAACTTCTTCCTTTTTTGGTCAATATAGATTCATGGTAATAAAGTTCATAACTAAAAGTAAATTAACAATTAAGGGTCTTCTAGCTCAATCTAAGATATGGGTCACATTTGTAAATAACGAAAGATTACCATCCTTATTTCTCAAGATGCCCCGTAAAATTAGTTACTTCGTCATCAGAAAAACGGAAAAATTGGATGCTCCATGCCTTAAGTATATGTAGATGTTAAATATATACATAAACTATACCACTGTGCTAATTTATACCTCAAGTAAATAAAAATTTAAATTTCATACATGATCTTCAAATTTTTTTGCTTAATCATACAATCGAGTTTACGGGGTTAACGAATTGTTATCTCTTATCGATGTGGATGCCACGTATGAAACAATGTTGTCTGATTTGAAACGCAAATTCATTGTCAAACACCGATACGACATCGTTTTGTGCAAAACGCACACTTAGGTCACAAAACGACTTCGTTTTATTATGTGTTCTCTTCTTCTTCAAACTCTCGACGCTCTCGGTGAAACAAGATCTCAAATCTTTCAACAAAGATAGCCTTAAAACGCAAAATGGGAAACGAAATATAATATTCTCGCATCTCCAAATAAATGTGTAACTCAGCACGTATGTACTTAAACGACTTCTCAAATAATAGTAAGGACTACACAAGAACCCAATACACACAATCAATAGAATTCTTTTTCGATTAACCAACATTTTCAAAACGACTACACAAGAACCCAACACACACAATGTTTTATGAGTTAGGAACCACTCTGCATTTCGGAGAAAATACAAACGCAAACACAGAAGCCTTTATGTTCAAGGACTCTAATTTGGTTAAATCTAGAAAAGACAGAAAATTGTAGAGAACCTAAACAGGACGAAGAACAAACATTTCTAATAAACTGGATCCATTTTTAATATACGAATCTTTAGTTCATAATGTACGACGAACCTTATTCACGGACCTTGAAAAGTAAGAATCCTCATAAGCGTTCCTTGAAAAGTCAGAATCCTCATAATCTGAAGCTGCAATGTAGCCAGAATAAGAAAAAGAATGAACATCTCACAACGTGTGTAAATGTAACGAACAAAATAAAATGAACAAAAACGATCAATTCTTTCTTGCATAGCTAAAAACTTGGAAGGTCATAGATGTTACCATCGCAAACTCAACAAAAGCAATGCGGGTTTGGTGGTGGTAGTTTCCAAGCCTCAGACGACTAAATCACCATTATGCTCGAGATTTAATTAAACTGATTAAACAAAAGCCAAGTTTAGCCATGGTTATATGAACTTAGCCGATGAAGGAATTGAAGCTATTCATTTGCCTACTGATAATGAACAAGCTTACTATATCACGAACCCCCTTTTTTATAATGTTAGCTTTGTTAAATTCTTTAAGAGGGTAAAAACAGGTGCAATAGCTTAGCTGAAAGCTAACAATATAATAACTTGGGTGAAAGTTTGAAAACTTCCCCTTTTCTTAGCAAGATTTGAATTCTGTGAGTTGAATTCTCTGTTAGCAATGAGAATCTGCAAGTTTTCATGATAAAGCAATATATATATATATATATATATCACATGTCGGATTACATTTTCTCAGCGAATGTCGAGGCAACAATAGTGAATGTTGTTGCTGAATGAACCTATAATAGAGAGAGGAAGGTTAAGAAGAATCACAAAGTCTTAAAAGTTAAAATTTGTGTAATCAAAAACAAAAGGAAGAATCGAGTTTCCGGAGAATTACAAGGAAGAATCAAGTTTCCAGGGAAAGGGAGAATCTAGTTTCCGGGGAATTACACGGAAGAATCGAGTATCCGGGAAATCAAGCAATAAGTTATTATATTGTTAGCTTTCACTTGTGAGAAGGAAAAACCTTTGGAGGTGAATGTGCAGGATTCGAGGATTGGGTAAGAGAAACAGATCTCGGCCATCGATAACCCCACAAGCATTGTGAAAAATCCGGCCACGAACCATCCGTAGACAAGAGTCAAGTCTTCATCTTTCAATTTTTCGAGAAAAGCTCAGAAATCTGAAACTAAACATAAGAAATTGAGATCCAAAATTGTCTGAAAATTTTGCAGAAAACCCTAATAATGAAATTCGAAAACATACCTCGCCACGAGAAGGAGATTGAACTCCATAGAAGACGTAATCGGAGGATCGTTACATGTAATCCGAGGATGTTATTAGATTGAACTCCCTAGAGAGAGATGAATTTTTGGGGCTTTATATCGTCGTGGTGTTTCTTAAAAAAAAAAATAGACATTTCCGTTTCCCCTAAGTTTGATTTTGGAGCTGGCAACTCAGGTTTTTTTACTAAAAAAGATTCTCAATTAATAGGAAGCAGGATTTATTGTAATCTCTTTTGAGAAAACATAATCTTTATTTTATAAAAACCTTTGAGAGTGATTCTCTTTGTTCCTTGTGAACTTTCGATCTGTCTTGGTGTGTCATATCCAGGGATCAAATCGGTTTTATCAAGTGTTCTTCATCGCACTTGTGTGGCCATTCTATCAACTGAAGTGTTAGAATTCGTTCTCAAACTGTTGGTTTGAGGTGTTAGGTTTTATATACCTAATATTGCTACCACACGTTTTCTATCTACCGAAGTTCCACCGTCTTGTTTCTTTGGAGTTTCCGCTTCCATCGAACGTCAAGGATTATCCCTACCAACTTTGAGTGAAAGATCTTGGAGGATCGTATCAAGTGGTATCAGAGCAATGCTCATAAGTTTGGTAACGCAACTCATCATCTTCTCATATGTTCATCTTCTCATCGATTCATTTTTCAACTTTTCATCTTCTTTTCTTTCTATCTGCTGTAATCAATAAGCAAAAAAAAAAAAAAAAAACAAATCGTTTACAAAAATAAATAAAAAAGAAGACGGAGGCTGGTCAATCGACTATTTTCTGTTCTATATTTAACTATCTATCTTCTATTCTATATTAAACCATCTATCTTCTATTCTATACCATCTACTTTCTATTCTATATTAGTTGCTGTTGATTTGCTGATTGATTCTTTTGGAGAAAATGCAACTTGGTGATTGTTAGATCTATTGGAACTAAGAGAATTCGATGAGTGTCTATCCGTTTGTGTGAAACACTTTTGAGAGTTAAACACTTTTGAGGGTAAACACTTAAGAGAAACACTTGTGAGAACTTTTACTTCTAACTTGTTTGTTGAGTTTTGCAGGAGAAATAATCATGTCTAATCACGATGGAAGCAACAATGAAGAAAGAGAAGCAGTACCTAATTTGCAAATGCAAGCACTGATGGGAGAGATGCAATGATTGATGCGAATAGAAATGAATGCAGTCTATGAGAGACTAGAGGAAGTGCGTGCTGAGGCTATACAGTGGCAACCACAGGATGTGCCTGCTGTGGGAGGAAGAAATCAACATAGACCAGTGAGGGTCGAAGTTGATGATGACTATTACAGTCGTGATGATCACTCATCTCAAGGAAGCCAAAGGAGACGAAGACGTGCTAGAGACGCAAGAGAACAGGCTGATAACAACTTGGGTGGTCTTAAGTTAAAAATTCCATCATTTCATGGGAAAAATGATCCAGACGCCTACTTAGAGTGGGAGAAGAAGATTGACTTCGTCTTTGATTGCCAAAACTACTCAGAAACCAAAAAGGTTAGATTGGCGGCAACTGAGTTCTATGATTATGCTATTAACTGGTGGGATCAGTTTGTTACAAGCAGGAGATGAAATGGAGAACATCCCATTGAAACATAGAATGAGATGAAAGCGTTAATCAGGAAGCGCTTTGTACCAGGACATTACCACAGAGAGCTGCACGAAAAGCTAAGGAGATTGACTTAAGGGAGAAGAAATGTGGAGGATTACTACCAAGAGATGGAGACTCTTATGATAAGAGGTGATATTAATGAAGATCGAGAAGCCACCATGGCAAGATTCTTGGGTGGTATGAACAGAGATCTGCAGGATCAGATGGAGCTACAACACTATGTAGACATGGAAGAGATGTTACACAAAGCTATCTTGATGGAGCAACAGCTCAAGAGGAGGGGTACAACTCGACAGTCTTATGGTGCTGGATCGTCTAGTGCAAGACCTACTTATTCCAGAGAAGAAAAGACAGTCTTGAAACTAAGGTTTGATGCTAAACCAGCAGCTGTTATTCAAGATAACAAAGAGAGAACCGAGCCTACAAAGCCAAGGAACCGTGATGTTCAATGCTTCAAGTGTCATGGAAAAGGACCATATGCCAATGAGTGCTCCAATCGACGAACTATGGAGAATTTGTTACTGAGGAAGAAGAAGGAGATGAATCAGATTCATCCAGAGACAGTGATGAACTTCCACTTAAAGGTGAATTGCTTGTCACTAGAAGATCTTTGAGAGTTCAAACAAAGTCTGAGGAGACGGAACATCGAGAGAACTTGTTTCACACAAGATGTCTTGTTCATGAGAAGGTTTGCAGTCTCATAATTGATGGAGGCAGCTGTACGAATGGTGAAAGTCATTCTATGGTTCAGAAGTTGGGTCCACAAACAGAGAGACATCTGAAACCCTACAGCCTTTAATGGTTGAATGACAATGGAGAAATGGCAGAGACAAAGCAAGTAAGAGTTCCTTTTTCTATTGGAAAGTATAAAGATGAGATTATGTGTGATGTTTTGCCAATGGAAGCTGGTCATATTCTTTTCGGGAGACTGTGGCAATTTGATCGCAAGGTTACACACGATGGATTCTCAAACAAGCACACTTTAGAGTTTAAGGGAAAGAAGTTTACTTTGGTACCATTGACACCATCTGAGGTACATCAAGTTCAAAAACATTTGAGCAAGAAGAAAGAAAAAGAAAGTCTGAGCGACCCAAACACTAATCACCACAAATAGAGTGAGAGTTTGAGTAAAACCAAGAAAAAGACCTTTGAGAGTAAACCCGTGCGGAATTCAAATTTCTTTGTGAGATCTAGTGAGGTTAAGAGAGTTCTTTTCTCTAAACAACTTGTTATTTTGTTTGTTTATAAAGAAGCTCTCCTGAGCTTAACTGACTTTGAACCGGTGCTACCGAGTGAAGTTATTTCTGTTTTGCAGGATTTTGAGGATGTATTCCCTGAAGACAACCCGAGTGGTTTACCACCAATTCGTGGGATTGAGCATCAAATAGACTTTGTGCCTGGAGGTTCACTACCAAACCGTCCAGCCTATAGAACTAATCCAGTGGAGACCAATGAGCTGCAAAGACATGCCAGAGAGCTTATGGAAAAGGGATACATTCGAGAGAGCATGAGCCCTTGTGTTGTGCCAGTTTTACTTGTTCCAAAGAAGGATGGGAGTTGGAGAATGTGTGTTGACTGTCGTGCCATCAACAACATAACAGTTAAGTATCACCACCCTTTCCCTCATTTAGATGATATGCTAGATGAATTACATGGTTCTAGTGTGTTTTCTAAAATTGATCTGAAAAGTGGATATCACCAAATTCGCATGAAAGAGGGTGTGAATGGAAAACTTCTTTCGAAACAAAATAGGGATTGTATGAATGGTTAGTGATGCCTTTCAGTTTAACTAATGCATCTAGTACATTCATGAGGTTAATGAACCATGTTTTGAGAACATTCATAGGCGTTTTTGTGGTGTTATACTTTGATGATATTCTGATTTATAGCAAAAGCTTAAGTGAGCATGTATAGCATTTGAAATCTGTTTTAGATGTTTTAAGAGAGGAAAACCTATTTGCCAATTTGAAGAAATGTACTTTCTGCACAGATAATCTTGTCTTTTTAGGCTTTGTTGTAAGTGCACAGGGCATTAGCGTTGATGAGGAGAAAGTTAAAGCAATTCGTGAATGGCCTAGTCCAAAAACAGTTGGAGAAGTCAGAAGTTTCCATGGACTAGCAAGCTTCTATAGACGTTTTGTGAAAGACTTTAGCACCATTGCTGCACCACTGACTGAAGTGATCAAAAAGGACATTGGTTTCAAATGAGAAGAAGCACAAGAAGAGGCATTTCAGACTTTGAAAGTGAAGCTTGCAAACGCACCTCTTTTATCCCTGCCTAACTTTCTTAAAACCTTTGAAATTGAATGTGATGCTTCTGGTGTAGGTATTGGAGCAGTGTTGATGCAAGAGAAGAGACCCATTGCTTATTTCAGTGAGAAACTAGGAGGAGCCACCTTGAACTATCCAACATACGATAAGGAGCTATATGCATTGGTCTGAGCCTTACAAACGTGGCAGCACTACTTGTGGCCAAAGGAGTTTGTGATTCACACTGATCACTGATATACTCATATATTTAGCATATTCAGCATACATTTAGGATAGGTTTTCATGCATTTTGCATTCTTAATAGGATAGTTTGCATCATTTATCTCATAATTAGGTCCCAGAACATTTTACATTAGCATTTGCATGGTTTCTTGCATATTTGCATCATATTCATGTTGTTTCGAGTGCATTTAATGTAATTCTCCCAAAAATCGGCACTATAGAGTTGGTAAAAAAAGGATAACCTTCATTCAAAGGACTGTGAAGCCACGAAGAACAAGGAGATGTGGATTGAATAGTATCACAGAAGCTGCCGAAGACTCCTGATTTACCGGCGGATCGATTCTCTGTATATTACGCAGCAAAGGGGATCGACAAACATGCTGGATATGACGCACCAACAAGGGATGGATAGAAGATGGACCGGGAGACGCCACAAAGATCTTTGAAAGGATCTATGATAAGTCTAAACCAGCCATGAACATAGATATGACACACCATGAACATGGAGTTCCAAAAATAACAAGATATCACATCTTGAAATAGAGAAACTTCTTTGATTTTACTGAAAACAAAACTTATTTTTTATTGATCAATTTTGGGCTCTATAAATAGAGAAAATACAACACAATTTGTCCATAATAAGTGCTTAACATGCAGAACAACTTGGAAAACGAAATTCAACTCCAATCTGTATGTAGGAGAGAGAAACATGCGTTAATAAATACAGTCTTGGCTTTGGACGAAAATGAGAGTTTCCTTGATAGTCTTTGGGCTTCAGATAATATATTTTCTTCTTTAAATCCAGCCCATGAAGTTGCAAGTCTTCATAAAATATTTTGTTCCAACATCAGATTCGTCGATCTCGTTTTGTTGTTGTCAAATATCATATCAGCATTGGAGCTATGGTGGATGCATGGATATGCTGAGGTTCAAAGGGAAAGTTGTGGACAATTGGAGAAGTTCAGACAAGCAAACGCCCACAGAGATCGAGGGGAAGATCGAGCAAGGCGAACCGTTCTAGATGAGATCGATCAGAAGATCGAGGCACTCAGACCGTTTCAAGGAAAAAGAACGGGGCTTAGATCGACCAAGACGGTCGTGCGACAGTACGGACCCAAAAACATCATCCAGGAAGAACGGAGGCAAGATCAAAGTTTTGGATCGATCTCCATCAGAACGACCCGAAGATCGAGCAAGGAGGTCAATCGCGGAGTTAGAACGACCCGAAGATCGAGCGAAGCAGGCTATTCTCAGGACAAGATCGGGCAGGAGATCGACGACTCAGCTCAATCTCCTTTTGCTTTTTGCCCGTCCTTATCCGGCCATCTCACGTTTTTTTCCTCTTGTGAGGAGACAATTTCCCTTTTTCTATAAAAGGATGAAAACCCTACTTTTTCACGAGACTTTTCTTTTTATGTTTTTTGCCTTTCTTCTTTAAGCTTATCACCATTGTTAAGGTTTTAAGCTTTTTTTTTAAGCTTTGTAATCGCACATTTTGATTTCTATAAGCAAGAACTTACCTTTTAATCTTAATTTTCTTCCTGTTTTAACGTTAATCTTGTTTAGCATTTCAGATCTTATGATTATGGAGTGTTTAGGCATGATTAGTGAGTAGTAACTTTTGGGTTTTAGGCCGAAGGGTTTAGGGAGATCAAGGAGGATTAGATCTAGAGGTTTAACATGTTTTTAATCCTTAACTCTTCTTGGTTTGGAGGGATTAAAGCCAAAGGTTCTCTATGGAGATCATTGAGTCCTTAGAGATTTCCTTACCGCAAAAGGGCTTAGGAAATCTCATAAACCCATCCAAGAAACCAGATTCTCCTTCCCACGACAGTGGTTGATTGGAGACTAGTTATGCCAAGTTAAGGAAGGTGTTTTCTTGCTCATTAACCGATCCTTTCCACCAAAGACCCTGGGTTTGGAGGGAAAGGTTTGATGAAGGGATCTTATCCACAACTCGTGGAAAGATCTATGTTATTTCTTAGGCATAGAGTTAGCTCTTATATTGTGTAGATCTATTCGCTTGAAACCAAGATCTGACATCGATCCTCCCTTATCTAGACCCTAGGCCTTGAATCCTTCTTTCATATTTGATAAATCTAGTTTGAATCTCTTTTATTTTTCTAGTTATTGTTTAAGTTGCTAAAAATCCTTTAATATTTGCATCTAGAGTTTAAAATCCATTAGCTTTAATTTTGGTTGTTTCTATAATTTTAGAAATTGCCTAAGGTAGCATTTATCCGTCTAGTTATCTCTTAGAAATCATCTAGGTTGCTTTAGTAGTTTTTAATATTTCATTTCCTCCACTTAAATCAAATATGGCTTAGATTGATCTTGTTCTTGCATTCCTATTGTCCTTTCTTCCCAAGTTGAATTGATAACCTCAAATACTATAATGACATGAGTAGTTTTGAGTATTGAAAAATAGTACCAAAAATACTACTTATCAATTGGCACTGTTGCCGAATTGGGATTGGAAAGCATTAGGATTTGGAACTTGGTCAAGATTAAGTTTTTCTTTTACTTTTGTTACTAATCTTTCTACTTACTTGTTTGTATTTTCAAGTAAATGAATTTGAGGTCAAGAGGAGACACCAATCTACTACAGTCTCTAGAGAACATTCATCTCTTGGGAAGTGTATGTTTGAGAAGAGAAAGAGAGCAAGCCGTTGAAGAACAGTTTGTAGACGACAGTATGGCTGATAAAGATGTGGGTGAGGCTACATATGTTCTAGAGTAGCTAGAACAAAGCCATGAGGAAGCCAATTGGGTTGGAGGTCAAGACTATCCAAGACCACAAGACTACTTTCCCAAGTACCAAGGCTACAACAACTTGTCTTATAGAAGAAACAATGTTGAGAATCCTCAAGACCAAGTGTATCCTCAACAAAAACAGTTTGTGAACCAAGGAGGATATGTGAATAAGAACATGATGGGGTCTAAATAGTCGTCCGAGATTGAAGGATTTCTTTGGGGACTCGTCGAGCTTTGAATTTGTAGAATCCTAAGCTGCAAGTGCACAGCGTGCGTTGTAGTACTTAGGGTATCGATTCACAGGGAGGAGGCCAACTGCAAAACAGAGAATCTGAGCAAGCAAAGACGTAGGGAATTGGGGGTTTGTAGGATTGAGTCACGGTTTCAGTAAGAAAGAAAGAAAGCAATATCACGTCTTATGTAGAAGAGGTTGTCAATAAATTCTATAACCAACATGAAAAGGAAAATTAACGTAAAAGCTTGTTAAAAGGAAATCAGGTGAGCAGGGCAGAAAAAGTAAATATTGAAGTGCGTAAATCTCGAGTTGAAAAGCAGATGGGGAAAACACATTGGGGATCTTCTCGTGAAATCTATGGGGTTCTAACTAGAAATCAAACTCACAAAAGTTAAGCAAAGGAGACTAGGCGATTTTCCCTAAACTAATTCACTGGTTTTAACAACCTAACGCTGACAAGCAAGATTGATCTGTGAATGCCTATTTCGCAGTGATACTATCGTACCTTGCGTCCTAAACAATCACGCAATAAGATCGGGATGTTAAGCATTTAGACATCTTCCTGACCACGCATAAGCGCCCCACGAATGATGCTCTCTACCCTACTAGGTCTAGATACGAGATTGTTGACGTTAGCCGCTCTCGAAATCCTGCGATCAGACTCTTGTTCATGACGCTAGACTCATGCAATAAGAACAAGCATTGTAAGACAGAAAACCCTAATCTTCAGCCTAAACGATTGGTTTAAAAACAGTTAATGAAATTCCCCATAGATCCCCTTAAAGAACACCCAACGAAAGTAAACTACTCAGACATTAAAGAAGAAGTAGAAATCGTGATTGATTAATGCATGCTTGTATAAATCAATGAAAAGCAACAAAGGTTTTGGTCAGAAGTCGATATCCCTCAAAGAACGAGAGAGAACGAGATTTGTGGCCGTCGGAACCAAAAAAAAATGAAACGTGAAAAGAAAACTTCGAACTCTCCTAAAAAAAACCATAAACAACGAGTATATATAGGTCTTCAAGTCCCCTTGGTCGTGGATTAGGTCTTGGCTTGATAAGAAGGCTGCGGGTTCAAGTTGGGCTTCAAATGGGCTCGAGAACCGCCAATTGGCGTGGCCGTTGGTCTTCTGGTCAGGCCGTGGCGCGGCCAGCTTGACCTTCCGGGTGCTTGACGGACCTTCTTGCTTCTTCCATAACTTGAGATCCATCTGTGGAATTGTTCTCAAACCACTTCGAGGTGAAAGACAGCTGATAAGGCTACCTTGTCTCCAATATAAGCTTGATCTTGTGGTGGGAAGGCCTTCGTTTGATGTTAAACTTTTGTCCTCAAGCACTGCTCCTGGAAATGTCCATTTTGCTCCAAAATATGCGTCATTTGCTAAGATTACCTGAAAAGAATCATGAACAACCAAATACTCGAAATCTAGTGTTTATGCATTAAAACCTTAGTGAAATGCTTATTCAAGCATTCACTTATGATAGTAAAAACGGGTAAAATATGCATGTTATCAGAACACATATCAAGGACCTAGACAGGGGAACTACCAAGCCCCACAACAACAACAAGGTCAAGATTCTACTCAAGACACGGTTGAAGCGATGTTCCAACAACTTATGCAACATCAAGCAACGATGGCTTTGCATGTCACCAAAACGCTTGATGAGTTTAGCACAAGGACGAACTCTTCTCAAAAAGATCTTGCAATTCATCTAAGTAAACTCAACAAAAAGGTTAAGCAACTTGAGAAAGACAAATTTGTTTCGTTTAGCCACGACACATCACCGGGCAAACAAACGGAGTATGCTAAGGTCATTAAGCTTCGAAGTGGGAAAGAACTGCCACTACGTTCTCCATCTAACAACAATGAGGACATTGTGATTCAAGAGGGGAATCACGTTTGATGATGTGTAAATTGAGAGATCAAAAAAGGGGAAAGAAACGGTGAATGAGAACCCGTTAGAGGATACAACGGAAAAGCAAGACGTATTCGTTCCTCCTCATTACAAACTGAAACTCCCTTTCCCATAAAGGTTCAAGAAGCAACTACTAGAGAAGCATAGAGCATTGTTGGAAAAGAATATCAGCGAAATCGAGATGAAGATGTATTTGCTTGATGCATTGACACTTGTGCCAAAATATGCCAAGTTTTTGAAAGATACACTTGCAAAAAGGGCAAAGGATTCTCAAGAGGTCATGATACTAATCCAAGAATGCAGCGCCATCATTCACAAGGAGATCTCACCTGAGAAGCTTGGAGACCCTGGTTCCTACAACATTCCATGCGGATTTGGCCCCCTAAAGTTTAACAATTGTCTATGCGACCTTGGAGCAAGCATAAACCTCATGCCTCCCTCTATTGCCAAGAAGTTGGGGTTCACAAAATTTAAAGCGTGTAGGATCTCTTTAGTCCTAGCTGATAGGAGCATTAGGCTACCAATCGGATTGCTGGAAGACCTGCCCGTGAGGTGATATACTCATATATTTCGCATATTTAGCTTACATTTATAATAGGTTTTTCATGCATACATCATTCATAATAGACTAATTTGCATCATTTGCACCATTTTAAGTCCTAGAACACTTTGCATTAGCATTTGCATGGTTTCTTGCATATTTGCATCTTTTTCAGGTTGTTTTGAGTACTTGGAGCTGTGATGGATGCTGAGCATTAAGAAGAAGATGAAAGAAGAACCTAGGAGTAGGCGGGAATCAAGGGAAAACTCGAACAAAACCAAAGAAGCCGAGATCGACTGGCCGATCGAGCAGAATGACTCGATCTGA
>JAHZTW010000001.1:440710119-440766556 GCA_020283515.1 Alliaria petiolata | reverse complement strand
ACACAATTTACATTACTTTTACAACACGTTATCAGCACGACTTGCTCTTAACCCTAGCCACCGAAAAATATAAAAACCCTAAACCCTAAAGCCGCCGTCCGCCGCTTACCTCCGCCGCCGCCGAGCAATCGCACCCGTCCGATCGCTCGATCTCGCAGCCGCTCGACCTCACAGCCGCTCGATCATCCATCGCAGCCGCTCGACCTAGTTACTCGCATCCGTCCGATCGCGACCCGATCATCACGCAGCCGCGTGATCACTCGATCAACGCCGAGATAGCCGCGCACCTTCTCAAACCCGACGATAGCCGCTCGTCCTCGATACTACTCGACGTGTAGCTGAACCGACGTGCAGCCGCGAGTTCCAAGCAAGGTTTTACCGAGGTCTATTAGCTCCCGGTCCATACCATTCAACCCCAAAAGAAGATCAAGGTAAAACCCTAAGTCTAAGAACAAAATAAAATCGAATTCAACCTTAATAAACATAAACCCTAAAAACCGATTATCTTATAAACTTGTTTGGTCTTGTTAAAACCTATATTTGAATTTGAATCTAAGCTAAAGGCAAGACCTAAAATCGGTTTGATTGTTTAAATTTGTTTGATCTCTTTAGAACCTTAAAACCGAAACCTACTTGAACATATATCAAACCCTAAAATACGGTTTGCTTGATTAACTTGTTTGCGTGTTCTAAACATATTGTTTAGCTTGTTTATTTGATGTTTAGAAACCGCATGATAGAATCATTCACCATAATCGAATTGAACATTAATCTTACTCAAACCCTAAAACTGATTCATGTAAAGGATTGTTTACTTGCTTAGTTAAAACCGCATAAGTAAAGAAAATTAAAATCAGGTTTTAGCTTTGCTTTTTAGGAGTGTTAGATTGATTGTTCTAGTTGCATGAAACCGAAACCCTAAGAGAATAGGAAAGATTAAAATCGGATTTCATAAAAAACCCTAATCCTAATCAAAATAGGAAAGTTTAAGAATTTCCTTTTTGCATGATTATCCTTTTGTGTTTAATTATAATTGTTTTAGGATTAATCTTACATATAGAATAAGTTAATTAAAATCTGATATAAGTATAGAATAAAATTGGATTATATGATTGCTTGTTTGAATTTGCTTGCATGATTAATTACTTGAAGCCTAAAATCGGATGTATATAAATCGGCCATCATTCTAAGGCCTTGATTTTATTAAATGCCCTAAGAGAAAATTGGTGCATATTTTCAGATGTCTAGAGTCGCCAACCTAGACTATGCAGCCCTCGATCTCTCTGGAGACAACTACTTAAAGTGGGCACTTGACACAAAGATCATGCTCAACTCAAAAGGGATTGGTGAATGTATCGTCGACGGAAACAATGAATTCGTGAGATACAGATACAAGGCGATCCTCATTATACGCCACCACCTTGCTGAAAGTCTCAAGGATCAGTATCTTACAATTGAAGATCCATTGGATCTTTGGAAGGAATTGAATAAGAGGTACGCCCATCAGAGGACGGTTGTATTGCCGAAAGCCAGATTCGATTGGCTGAACCTAAGGTTCATGGATTTTAAATCCGTAGAGGAATACAACTCGACTTTGTTCAAGATAGTTTCAAAGCTGAAACTATGTGGCGAGACCATTACTGAGAAGGATATGTTGGAAAAGACCTTCTCCACCTTCCATTCGAGTAATGTGTTGCTACAGCAACAATATCGCGAGAGAGGCTTCGCGACTTACTCAGATCTGATCGCATGCCTGTTGCTTGCAGAACAAAACAATAGCCTTGTTCTGGCCAACAGCGAGATGAGACCAGCTGGAACCGCCCCACTACCTGAAGCCAACGTGGCCGCAGAAACAAAGAAAGAAACCGAGGCAAACCACGTCCATAGATACCAAAAGGATTATGGTCATGGACGTGGGAAGAGACAAGGGTGTGGTCGCCACCAGCCTTATGGTCGTGGGAACGGCCGCGGATCTAATTCTAACCGCGGTCGGGGTCGTGGCTACGGTAACCCAACCGGACATCAGCCCAACCCGACCAAGTCTATTTGCTATCGTTGTGGGATGGATAACCATTGGGCCAAGACATGCCGGACTCCCAAACACCTCGTCGAACTCTATAAAGAGAGTGTGAAAGGGAAGAATCCCGAGGCCAATATGATCCAGCATGAGCATGATGATGAAGGCGATTTTGATCATGAAAGGAATGATCATTTTGACGCCAATAAAGATGATCTCATTGAACATGAGACTTCCGATTGTTTGAAATAGTTTAGACTTTGAGTTCTATTTGCTTTGTTGCTTTTATGTTTGCTGTGCTTTGGATTTATGTCTTTGGATTTTATTATTTGATTTTATTGAATGATTTCAGTTTTTATTTTAAGACATAATTATTGTTTTNTAACGCCGCTTACCTACGCAAGTTCATGAGAGTCAGATGAAAATGATTTAAGAGAAGGAACTCTCTACTAAGAGTAATCTATTAATCAAACCAAGTTTTGTAACCAAGATGATATCTCTGTAAATTGCATGTTTTTAGTACATGTTTCATGATAGTTAGGACTTCATTCTTGCACTTTAGTCTTAGTTTTCATCACGTTTTCACTCATGTTAGGATAGATGCATTAGGTTAGATTTTTGCATAGTCTTGCATGTTTGGAGTGTTTTCTCAGGTGCTTAGGATGGTCCGAAGAAGAAACCAAGGAAGGAGATCTCGAATGGAGGACAAGTGGGCAATATCGAGCATGGATCACGACCTCGTAGCCAATATGGACAAGCGCAAGATGAACCTCGACGAGTAGCAGCGACTTAGTCCCGAAAGAAGCACCCCGGAGAGAAGATCCAGGAAAAGGGTTCCATGAAGACGGATATCGGAGCAAGGCAACGGGGAGTACCTTATTCAAGTACCAAGGAAGGCAAGCCTTCACGACATGATCCCGAAACACTTGCCCGATATGGAGCCTGCCTGAAGAATCAGAAGAGCTAGCGTTTCGGCTTGTTCATCACGACGTAAGCCCGAAACGCTAAAAGCCAAAATAGTACCATTTCGGGAAATTGGTCCCAACGTTTTAGGTTTTTCCTCTTTTATGTATAAATACTCTCTCCTCAACTCTTATCCTTATCATCACGCTTCCTAGTTTTGCTTTTCTGTCTTCTCTTTCAAACCGAGAGCTATTTTGTATTTTCACCATTGAAGCTTGATTCAAAGCTTTGATTTTTATGCAATCTTGAAGTTTTAAGTATTATTGCTTAGTGTTTTTTCAAGAAAGCTTCTTCCTTTTCTTATTTTCGACTATCTTGGAAGCCATGAGTCACCTTCTTATCCTTATGGATCTTGAGGTTTCTCAAATGGCGAGCGAGTAGTCTTTTTAGGATTTTGATGGGTTGAAAGGACCAAGGAACTCTCGGGTTTACATTTCTTGCTTAGCTAAAATATAAAGTTAGATTCTTTCTTGTTTATCATTCCCAATGCTTAGTCTAGTTTGGCCATCTAGCCTAAAGTCCAGAGGCGGCTTGACACGAACGCCATGTGCTTGCTTAGCCCGAATCCATGAACAAGAGTTTGATTCCTTAGGCTAAGACTAACCATCTGTCTAAGGGTCTTACGGTTCAATAGGGACGTTGAAGATGCTTGTTTCTTCTATTGTACCGCTATGCGCGAAGTTAGTCCATGGTGATAGAGATTCAAAGAGTTTAGACCCAAACAACATGGGCTAAACGATTTGAGGATCCCTTTACCTAAGAATCACCATCAAAAGACCAAGTCTTGATGTGATCCAAAAGCTTTAGCTTGACAAAACAATCCGAGAGTCACCTAGTTCATAAAACCCATCTTGATCCTTCTTTTATCTTGAAAGCTCATCTTTTTACCGTTTAATTCTCTAGTTTCTGCTTAATACCTTTATAGTCATTTCATTTATGGTCTTGAGTGACACAAGATCTATCCTTTAGTAGTTTTCAGTAGCAAAGTCTCAATCTTTACCCATTTCGAGCTTGACTTATAACCCGATATGATCGATATGTTCACTAACACTCCCAAATTGGATTGATACCCCATACATTATACTGCATTCGGTTAACAGTGTTGGGTCATTGAAGCAGACCTAAAAACGAGCCATATCAATTGGCGTCGTTGCCGATTTGGGAGAAAGTTTAGTCATTTCGGTCCTAGGTCGTTATAAGGACAAGTTTTTATTTTCCAGTCATTTAACACTTCTACTCGCATATCTCTGTTTTGACAGGTATATGAACCTACGTTCACACGGAACAACAAATCTTGTCCCCCGAATAGACGATATCCACGTGCTCGAAAGATCAGCCAGACTAAATCGGGAACAAGTCGAAACACAAGACCGTGTGACAATGGACAATCAACAAGGTGCTCAAGGAGCTGCGGGCGCAGCTGGTGCACAAGGAGAACAAGGTCACCAAGGTCCCCAAGCTCCACAGGGTGTACAAGGAGTCCAAGGACAGCCTGGCGTTACAGCTGCTCCAAGACCTATTAGGCAAATCGGTGCAGGAGATGCACCAATTTCGACAGCATGCCGACATGGCATTCAGCCACCACCGGTCCAAAATAATAATTTCGAGATCAAGAGCGGTCTTATCTCCATGGTGCAGAACAACCGATTCTTCGGTCTGCCCTTGGAAGACCCACTTGATCATCTCGACAAGTTCGTCCGAGTATGCGCCATGACCAAGATCAACGGTGTAAGCGTAGACGGTTTCAAGCTGCGATTGTTTCCCTTCTCATTGGGAGACAAAGCACACGCCTGTGAGAAAACACTGCCCCACGGAACCATTACCTCGTGGGCAGACTGCAAAAAAGCTTTTCTGATGAAGTTCTTTTCTACATCGAGGACAGCCCGATTGAGTAACAAGATAAGCGGATTCACTCATAAATCCGATGAGACCTTCGGTGAAGCCTGGGAGCGATTCAAGGGATATACAACTTAGTGTCCCCACCATGGATTCAGTCAAGAATCACTCCTCAACACTCTCTACCGTGGTGTCATTTCTAAAATCCGGATGCTTCTCGATACGGCGAGCAATGGCAATTTCTTAGCCAAAGATGTTGATGATGGTCTTGCTCTGGTCGAAAATCTAGCTCAGAGTGACTCTTCTTACCACGAAGACTATGAAAAATCCAACCGAGGTTCCAAAGAAGAAGTAGATGGAAGCCGGAAAGTGATCAAGGAGCTAAATGAGAAACTTGACAAGTTACTACTTGTCCAAGCTCAAAAGGAAATACAATACGTGGAAGAACTCACTCAAGTTCAAGAAGGGGAGGACGTTCAGTACGAAGATGTTAACTACATCAACGCTCAAGGAGGTTACAACAATTGGATACCAAACAACAACCTGTCCTACCGGAGCACAAACGTCGCCAACCCACAGGACCAGACATACCCACAGCAACAACCAGGAGGAGCAAAACAATTCGTGACATACACGAACCAACAAGGCTTTGTACCACGGTTCCAGAATCAAAACGGTTACCAGCCACGAAAACAAGCCGTTGCACCTCCTGGCTTTCAACAACAACAAGGAAATCCACCTGCTCAAGCTGGTTTTGACTTGGAAGGCACTCTTAAGCAACTACTCCAAGGTCAAACGTATATCCAAGCGGATATACACAAACGTTTTGCTGAAGTGCATAACAAGATAGATGGTGTCAACACGGAACTATCCGGGAAGATTGAAGCCTTAACCACTCGCGTTAAAGCATTGGAGAACAACAAAGGAATGGCATCTACAAGCCAAATAAGCAACCTTCCTGGAAAATCCATCATGAATCCAAAAGAGTATTGCCAAATGATCACCACTTTCGACGAGGAAAAACGGGATCTACCCGAAATCACTTCTCCAAAACGGTCTCAAGTCGATGAGGACATCGACATCCTAAGAAGGGGAGGGAGTTCGAAAAATTTGGAAGCCTCTGAAGAGAAAGCAGCCACTGTTCCCCCAAAAGCACCATTCCTGCGAGTCTACAAACCACCAATGCCATACCCTCAGAGGCACAAGAAGCGGCTAATAGAGGAACAAGAAGCCGAATTGATCGAAACCTTGAAGAAGGTTGATGATTTATTCAACAATGCTGACAGCACCAAGCCTATTCCAGCTTTCCTAGTAGCTTTGAAGGACAAGCTCTATGCCGATGCAATGGCAACCATAGGAAGGAATGCAGCAGCTCGTGAAGAAACCTAAGGAAGAAACCTTAGTAGTGAAGAAGCTCGAAGATCCAGGATCATTCACTCTTCCATGCACACTCGGAGGAATCACCTTTGAAGACTGTCTGTGTGATCTCGGAGCAAGCATTAACGTTATGAGTCTCGCCACGGCTAAGCGTCTCGGGTATGATACGTATACCGACTGCAAGAAGCCGTTATCACTGGCTGATAGAAGTGAAAGGAAGACGGTTGGGAAGCTACTAGACCTACCTCTTATGATTGGAAATGTGCTTCTGCCAAGCGACTTTCTGGTGATAGAAATGGACCAAGATGTCAAGGAAACCCTCCTGTTGGGAAGACCTTTCCTAGCCTCTGCCGGTTGTATGTTTGATTGTAGAAGCGGGAAGGTTGAGCTAAGGCTAACCGAGAGCTTGGTGATGCATTTTGACACAAAGGGGAAGAAGATCGATGAAAAAGATCATGCATACTCTCTTGTGCTGAAGAAGCCGATTTGGAAAACTCAAGACCCATCAATGGAAATATGCTACAGTGGAGCCAGCTTTGATGGAGTCTCGCTCAACGCTATGTTCGAGGATCAGCCAAAAGAAGTCCGTGAAACACCAAAAGAGGTGATCACTTGCAAGAAATCCTATGAGAAAGGACCAACCCTCGGTGATCTTCTGGAAGGTATGACTCTCAAACCTGTCCTCTCTGCTCATGGTGAGATAAGATACAAGCTGAAATGCAAAGGAAAGGTCAGACCCTTTGCTTACCTTAAGGTGATAAAAAACACCGATTTGACCATTCAAAAGGGTTCTAAGGTAAGCAAAGAGGGGACATCCAATGTATCTCTGGCTGATTTCATCTCTATGATTAAGGAAAGTAAAGATCCTCCTACAGGATCGAGGGGTGTTCGTTTCCCCCTTTCACACTGAAAAATGATCAAGAAAAGTCAAGCTAAGTGACTCAAAACAAAGCGCTCTTGGGAGGCACCCCAAGCTTATCCATGTACATATTAATGCTTTTTCTAGTATAGTTTAATGTTTTCAGGATCCCATGAAATATAGGGTGGGGTCACTTGCGTATAAGAGGAGCTAAACCTATGAGGAGTTGTCTAGCACAGCAACGGGATATAATATCGGGATAACACCCTGATATTGTCCCTAGGCATTCTCTGTCGAGCAGGCACAACGGTGTGTAGCCGATATAGAACGAAGCCTAAGCTAGACAACCCTCGCTGTGGTCACATATCGGGAACCAGCGCTCAAATTAATGGCCCACTTTTCTAGAGTAATATGATTTCTACTCACTATACATGATTACACGGCTTGAAAACGTAAAAGATAGAAAGCTAAGCATGAAAGAACCATTAAGAAAAAGGATTAAGAGAAGTACTTAGATTAAAATAAAAGATTAAGGTTTTTAAAACATGAAAAGCTTGAAAAGACTAACATTGGAGTTTTTGCTCAAAAGAGAAAAGACAAATCGTGTACTCGGGATCCCCTGACCAAAAATAGGTCATAATCCTTTTATACCAAAGAGGGAATGGTCCCCTCACAAAAGTCCAAAATCGCATGAGTTGTCGGATAAGGTTGGAGATCGAGCTTGGTCGTCGATCTCCGACTCGATCGTGCGCGCAGAACGATTTCCCTTGTTCGATTGTCTAATCGTTCCAATCGGGGCGATCAGGTGTCTTTATCGATCGCGTACTCGATCTTTGTATGATTGAGCCTTGACCTCGATCTAGCTCTCGTTCTTCTTCTAAAACACCTCGATCTAGCTTTCGTTCTTCTTCTAAGAGAAGTACTTAGATTAAAATAAAAGATTAAGGTTTTTAAAACTTGAAAAGCTTGAAAAGACTAACATTGGAGTTTTTGTTCAAAAGAGACAAGACAAATCGTGTACTCGGGATCCCCTGACCAAAAATAGATCATAATCCTTTTATACCAAAGAGGGAATGGTCCCCTCACAAAAGTCCAAAATCGCATGAGTTGTCGGATAAGGTAGGAGATCGAGCTTGGTCGTCGATCTCCGACTCGATCGTGCGCGCAGAACGATTTCCCTTGTTCGATCGTCTAATCGTTCCAATCGGGGCGATCAGGTGTCTTTATCGATCGCGTACTCGATCTTTGTATGATCGAGCCTTGACCTCGATCTAGCTCTCGTTCTTCTTCTGCGTCCGTGCTCGCGCTCGATCTTCTTGGTCGATCTCTGGCCTCGATCTTCTTTCTTGGAACGGCTCCGTGACTCGATCTTGTAGTCGATCTCATCCAGATCGACCTGCCTAGCTCGATCCTTTACTCGATCTCGGTTCCTTTGCTTCATGCCCGAATTCCTCCAAGTATCCATGGGTTCTATTTTGATCTTCAGCACGTCCACGCACCCTTCATAACTCCAGTGTATCCAAAACAACCTGAATATGATGCAAGAATGCAAGAAACATGAAAATGCTAATGCAAAATTCCTTAGGACCTAAAATGGAACAAAAGCTACAATTTCCCTAAGTATGAATGCAATATGTATGCAATTTATGTCCTAAATGCAAGCTAAATGTATGAAATATATGAGTATATCAACTCCCCCAAACTTGTCTTTTTGCTTGTCCTCAAGCATACAAAGACAAATCCGAGAGAGAAGTTTAAAGGTGGGAGCTCAATATCCAAGGTTGCTAACAATAATGATCAACTCAATATCCTAGTTCTTAATTCTAAGATGCATGTGAATCTATCCTACTCCAAAAGAGTTAGCCATGCCCATTTTAACATTCAAGTGCACCTTGGATTCAATCAAAACAAGTATCCCTATCAAACCAATTCTTTAACATTCATTAAGTGTGAAACCGTGAATCATGACATTGCAAGGTAAGTAAATTCATTTGGTCAAGGGACTGGGTTTTGAGATAAAAATGATCTCAATTCATCCGGTTTAGCAATTCATCCGGTTTAGCACTCAAGAAAGATTGAACCATATGCATAATGCTAAAGGTAAGAAACAAGTGATGCATACATGCATATATTTTCATCTACCCGAAATGCTATCAATGATCATATTCCCCTCTCATTCATTTTTTTTTTGGTCACTCAACCCTCTAGAATCTACCCTTTTTGCCAAGACTCTTTGTACCTTGCTAAACCCTTTGAATTTCAAACACATTTTTTTTTTTTTCAAAGCTCTAAGGGGAACTTCTTCAACCTACATTTTCGGTGAATTGAGTATTCTATTCTTAACAACTTAGCTTTTCTTTGATCTCTAGGCAGCCTTATAGATATACATATTTTTTTTCTTTCTTTCTTTGGCCCTTTTCGGCTCTTTTGATTTCTTAAGACCACCTAGCAATTTTTTATTTATTTACTTAGAGCTATTCCTTTTAAAACCCAAGACTCTCCATTTCAAACCATTTTTCCCCTTATTTTCCACCAAGCCCTTTATTCAACACCACTTCCTTTTCACACTTTCCCATCAAAGATCAAATAGTACCACGGCCAATCAACCCGCCAAATCCTAAGCCTAAATCTAGCCCCAAGATCCAAGGCTAGAATCTACATGAAAACCTATACTTGTCGTCCCAAACCTAACACTTTATGCTAGGTTCAATCGAAATTAAGGGGTCACAAACAATCACACAAGAACAATTGGCTTCAAAGGAGATTGGTTATGGTAGGGGTGCTACTTGAGCTAGCAAAAGGGTGGCAAAGTGGATAAGAAAGCTCAAGTATTTTAATCCATGAATTTACCTTCAATGCAAGCATGATAATTAAATGTCAAAATTCGGTTTAAGTGATTAGAGTTGGCTATCAATTTCAAGACCTATTTCAACCAAAAACTAGTTACAAATGAGGTGGTCCAAGCATGGTTCTTCTTTACTTTCAAATCTATTCACAAGCAGCAAAGAACTACTAACTAGGGTATTGAATTGATCACAAAGTTAACAACCTGCTTTGATTAGCTCATCATTGCATTCAAGACTCAAAGATGCAAACAGAAAATAAGATCCAAATAAAACATGTCAAAGTACATACTCTCCCCCAAACTTGAATGACAACGTCTCGGTGTCACACAAGTCCAAGAGAGAGTCAAAAACACAAAGTAAAAATAGAAAGAAAATAAAAATTGCGTGGTATGTACAATGGTTCGTTGTTTTGGTACCTTAAAGCGAAGAAAGACCGGAGGTTTGGGTTGCTCCAGTTCTCCTGCTCCTTCTTGGAGCATCTTTTGCGATCTCCTTGCCCTTGTTCACCTTGCGTTGGACTTCTAAAACAGAGGCAAGGAATTTTTTTGCCTTGGTGCGCGGTTCATAGTCCAACTTGGGGAGTTCGAAGCTCGGTGGCATCGCAGCATCAGTAGGAGGTGACTCTGATGGCGTACGAGTGAGCGGAGGTGGAGCCGATGTTCCTCCAAGTGGCGCAAAGCATTCTTCATCATTGGGTAGGAATTCTATTGTCCCAATGCTTTGTATATGCGTCTGATAGGGGTCAGGTTTTACCCTAGTAAAACTACTGCAAGTGCACAGCAAAAGCAATCGTAGTATAAGGGGTTATCGAATCCCAAGGGAAGTAGATGCTACACTAAGGTTTCTAAATTCAGATTATGCTAGGTCAAATTGAATGAAAGTAAAACAAAGCAGGAAATAAATGAGCAATCACGAAATAGGGTTCTTAAAATCAGGAGACTAAGGCGCTAGGTTCAGGGAAATTCTCAAGTGATCTAAATTGTAGGTCTAGACAGAATGTTAGGAATTATTAAGTACTGTTCTAGAACTCGAAACACTAATGTAAAATCAACCAACTCTCGCTGTGAAGATTATCTATGTCTAAACCCTAGAATTCCAAATCTCTTTGCAAATCCTATCAATTCAGACAAGCATTAATAACAGGTTCGATTGTTCACAAAATCCTTAAACCAAATCTCTTTGCGAATAGGTATTTTGTTCATCTAACATTAGTTCAGGCAATTAATAATACTCTCGCATCTATTAATCAACCTAAGATCAGATTCTAGGTCGCGAAGCTAGAATAAGCATTAAACACAAATCCATATGAAGAACTCTAATGATTTTATCCTAACAATTCAATTCGACCTAACAATTCATCAATCACCTTTGAAAAACCCTAAACCTAACAAGCAAACTACTCAGACATGATCAATGAAACAGAAATCATTATTTGAATAGAAAGCATAAAATAAATCAATAGAAGAAAATAAAGGAGTTCCAAATCAGCTCTAAAGGAGTCTGATTTTTCTCTCCAAAAACCCTAAACTTCTATGATTCTTAAAGTATGAGATTATGCCTAAACAATGGCTTTGATAACTATATTTATAGGCCTAGGTTCGCATCTTCAATTCCTTGGAAGATTAGGAAAAGTCTTGGAGATTTCCTTTTCTTCAAAATATGGAAACTTCTCGTTTCTGGAAATTGGAAAACCTGGTGTCGATCGACACTCATCGTGTTACAATTCGTGACTTCATTCCACTAAGCTCCAAAATGTATCCAAATCTCCAATTTATCTCCAATTGTACCTGAACCTGTAAAGACTCTATATAGACTCGAAAATAGCCAAAAGACTCTATAAAAACACTTATATCATGGTCTAAAAATGGGTAAAAATCATGATATATCAACTCCCCCAGACTTAGCTTTTGCTTGCCCTCAAGCAAAAAAGAAACTAAATATAGAGTCGAAGTTTGAAAACAGAAATATCCAGCTAACCTTCAGAACGCCACAATCATTAACACTCTTGAATCCACATGCTATAGAGCCAACCTTAGGTAATGTTCAGTGTACTTACCACAAGCTTAGCAATCTCCCAGTTTGAATCCAGATCCTTTCCTTGGTAAAATTTCGAACTCTAACACTGGTATTGCCACAAAACTTTTCTGATTATTTCCCTTCCTTAGTCAACTGCTGCCCATTTTCAGGGTGTTCTAAGATCTTTTCATTGACTCTTCTTATTCTTTTGAAGTCTCGGGAAGTAGTGCTACTCTTTACTTGTTTTCCTTGTGAGGAGACAGGTTCAAGAGCACTCACTAATATTGTTCCTTGTGAGGAGACAGGCTCATGAGGTTCTTTGCACTATTCCCAGACTTAGACTCTTTTTCTTTTCTCAAGGGAAGATCAAGGAGAGACTGTAATTTTCTATTTGTTCAAACTGAAAGAGGAATCAAGTTCTGCGTGTACCTAGTTCTCATAAGGGGACCTGAACTCTCTCTGTTAGATTGATCCACTTGCAGCTTTCTACTTAGTAAGACCTGTAATCAATTACTAAAGCAATGGTCCTTCAAGTGTAAACATTATGCGGTTAGTTTTTCTCAAAACTGAAAATTTCACAAATTTTGACTCAATAAAACCAAGTTTTTTTACGGACTCAAATGACTCTCAAAACAAAACACAAAGTCAGTAACCACCTCCCCCAGACTTAAACAACACTGTCCTCAGTATTATCAAGCCCGAAGTTGCCTAAAAGAAAGATTAGAAACAACACAAAAGACCAGTTAGAAGACTTACCTTCGTCTGCGCGTGGTATCGATCGACACTATAGTGGTGTCGATCGACACTGGTCTAAGTCCAATCCAATGTCTCCTTTTTTCAACTGACTGAAACTTAGAACTTAATAAAACCAAAACAAAATAAAAAGAAAAACGTACCTAACAGTTGGTTGCCTCCCACTCAGCGCTCGTTTTCAGTCATTAGCTTGACTGTGTCGCGGTTCAGACGTCTGGCGGATCATAGGGTGGCATCGAGTGCTTTCCAGAAGAATGTCTTCTCATCCATGGCGGTGTATAGGCATTAGGTGCATGAAAGCGACCAAGGAAATGGGGAACAGCAGCAGGGCGGGACATGACTTCGGGTGGGACACTTCGTTTTCCTGCAGAATCATCAAAAGAAACACCAAGCCTTCTACGAGAATCTCGTGGCTTGCATAAGTGTAAAGTATCTTTTGAACCTTGGGTATTCTTATTGATAAGATCAGGGGGTTTGGATTTAATTCCAGGAAATGTGTNGAACAGCAGCAGGGAGGGACTTGACTTCGGGTGGGATACTCCTTTTTCCTGCAGCATCATCAAAAGAAACACCAAGCCTTCTACGAGAATCTCGTGGCTTGCATAAGTGTAAAGTATCTTTTGAATCTTGGGTATTCTTATTGATAAGATCAGGAGGTTTGGAATTGATTCCAGGAAGTGCGTACCTTTGCTTTCTTCGAGGTTTCTAAGCTGTAAGATGTGGAGGCATCTGTTGGACCAAAGATGATGGAATTGCACCATTGGAAGCGACTTCTGGTGTGAACCGCGAAGTGTGTCGATCGACACTAGTGGTGTCGATCGACGCCAAGCTTGCAGCTCGAGTCTCTACACTTTTTCTCCACTCCAGCTCTGCAATCCTTGCTTCCATGACAAAAATGTCGTCCTCCATCAACTTAGCATTGAGTAGACCCTCATCTTCACGTGGTGTCCTGAAGAAATGATCATTTCCACCCCAGTCTTCAAGCTCCACAATTTTCTTAGAATTCTCAGCCAATGCCTCTTGAATAACCAGCTTGTCCTCTTGCTTTTCAGTATCAAGCTCCTTGACATACCCAGCATTAATGTCTTCCGAATTTTCCATGATTGGGCCTTCGTTCACGGACATCTCTACTGAAAAAGCTTGACCATCAATGGTGGATGGTCCTCTTAACTTGTCCATGTCAAAGTTCATGACAACGTCACCCAAATCAAGCACTATTTTCCCTCTTCTCACATCAACGATGGCACCAGCTGAAGCCAAGAATGATCTTTCCAGAATAAGAGGATCTGCAGGTTCTTCATCATACTTCAAAACCACAAAGTCTGTGGAATTATGCAGCCTTCAATCTTCAGGGGAACATCTTCTAGAACACCTTATGTGATTCTCTTAGATCGATCAACTAGGACAAGTCAGATTCTGGTTGGCTTGAAATCAGTCATTCCAAGTCTAACAGCAACAGAGTATGGTATCAAGTTGATACTTGACCCTAGATCGCAGAGAGAACTAGGAAATCTTCCAGTTGCGATTGAGCAATCAAGCACAAAGTTTCCTGGATCATGTAACTTCTCTGGAATCCTTTTCTGAATCACAGCGCTTACTTGTTCAGAAACCCACACCTTCTTCTTCTTCCTTGGAACTATGTTTAAGAGGATAGCGTTCATGTCTCTGGTAAGCAATGCGCCTTCCTCAGGGCTTATACCATTGACTACCATTCTCTTGACATATCTTCTTAATGCATTTGAAAGTTGGACCGCATCAACTAAGGGTAGCTCAACCATCAGCTTACTCATCATTTCCTTACATCTGGCTTCCTCTCTTTCCTGTTTAGATCTTCTGGGAGGTAAGGGATAAGGCATCTTCGGTTTGTAGACTTTTTCTTCTGCAACTTTTGTTGATGTGAGCTGACTGGGTGTCATCTGTGTATAGCGTCGATCGACACCCTCTTGGTGTCGATCGACGCTTGCCTTTGGTGTCGAGTCCTTCGCGACGAGTTCGTCTGATTTGTCGTGAATCTCCATGGTTGTCGATCGACATACAGTAGTGTCGATCGACACTGGCTCCGCAGCATCTTCTACATCTCCAAGCTCCTCGAATTCTTCAGTTCTAAGACCCATTTTCTGGACTAGTGGAAAGCTTCCTTCACTCTGAATCGTGATGGCATTCACATGGTGTCTCGGATTCGTGTCCGTCTTCCCAGGAAGGAATCCTTCTTGCCTATGAAAAGCTTCTGCGGTTTGAGCAACTTGAAAATCCAACTTCTTCATGTGAGAGTTTATATTCTCAATCTTTCCATTCAGGTCTTGATATAGTGAATCAATCTTCCCATTGAAGTCCACTGTCATCTTCTGCTGTCCTTCCAAGATTTGCTCAAACATAGCTTCCATTTTGTTGTCTTGTGCAGGAGGCTTCTGGTAGGAAGAAAAACCATAAGTTCTGTTGAAGTTGTTGCTCTGAAAAGGCTTTTGGTAGGAAGAACCATAGCCTTGCTGATTGCCAAATCTTTGACATTGAAAACCAGCTCCATTAATGTAGTTAACTTCTTCTTCCTCAGGTTCAAAAGTCCCCACTTCATTAGCAAAATGGACTTGCTTCTTCCCTACCAAGAGATACAGCTTCCTGTTGACTTCAGCAATTTGGCTTCCTCCAGTTACCCCAGCGTTTTGTCTTCTTTCATAGTCTGCATTCTTGGTGCTGTTACAAGATGTCAAATTCTCTATAAGCACCATTGCGTCCACAGGGTATCTGGTGTTGAAGTTGCCATTGCTTGCTGCGTCTAAGGCCATCTGATACCTCAAATCAATCCCACGGTAGAAGATACCAAGGAGCTGCGGTTCGCTGAAACCATGATGTGGACAGTCTCTCTGTTAAGATCTGAACCTTACCCAAGAAGCCTTGAATGCTTCAATTGGTCCTTGAGAAAATGTAGTGATCTTCATCCTTAGCTCCTCAGATCTTGCATCATCAAAGAAATTGCATAAGAATGCATTCTTTGTGTCTTCCCATGTGGTTAGTAATATGTCTATATTTTGCATCATATTTCCATATTTCTCTCCATTTAATGTAAGTTTGTCATCATTTAGGATCCTTATTTAGCATCATTGTATTGCATTTCAATCATTTAGAGTCTAGGATCTCTTTGCATGTTCTTTTGCATGTTCTTGGTGCATTTGGAGTCTTTATAGGGTGAAAAGGACATTATGGAGGCGTGGATGGAGCTGGAGAAGGATTGCATAGCACTTTGGAGGAGAAAGGAGTCACCAAGAAGATGAAGGAGAAGATTTATCGCGCTGGATCGACGAGTACGTCGATCCAAACTTCCAGGAGTTCGGATCGATGAAACGGATCGACATAGCTCGTCGAACCAAACTTCCAGGAGTTCGGATCGATGAAACGTATCGACGTAGCTCGTCGAACCAAACTTCCAGGGGTTCGGATCGATGAAACGGATCGACGTAGCTCGTCGAACCAAACTTCCAGGGGTTCGGATCGATGAAACGGATCGACGAACTACGTCGAACCACCCAAACGCCAACAAGAAGAAGCCGAGAGACAAGGATACAGATCGATGACTTGGATCGACGAACGACATCGAACCAATTCGGCAGGGGTTCTTAATCGACGAACTGGATCGATGAACACGTCGATCCGAACCCAAACTTTTTCTTTTTGTCATCCTGATGGGTCCCTCCTATAAATACTCTTTAGACCTAATTTTTATGTTAAGTTTTATTCTCTCTAGTCTTGTCAAGAACTTTTTAGCCACTTTGAGAAAAGTCTTGTATTTTGCTTTGAATCTTTTAAGTTTTATGCAATATCTATCTTGAACGTCCATTAATCTTTTCTCTAATCATGTTTAACCTTTCTCTTATCTTTGATTTGATGGGTTTAAATATGATTAGTGAGTAGTTCATTAGGAACTTGGGGATGGGTTAGATTTAGGGTTTTCTAATGGCTCAATCTTGCAATCTAGGATAGATTTTTTCATCTCTCTTCTTATTAAGGTGTTCTTAATGCCAAATAGCTAATCTTTTGCTATTTGGATCATAAGCATTTCATACACCCACCAAGTGTTTGATGAAATGCTTGAACCAACTTAATAAGAGATTTACATACCTAGCCTGAAACATAATTAGTTGTCTAGGGTGTTTATCATGCTATTAGACTTGTTATTCATGCTTGCTAATCATTTTAATGCTAAAACATCATTAGTTCATTAGGGTGATTAGTGAAGGGATTAGTGCCACACATCATGGATTAGTCTTTAATTAGTGTTCTAGGCATAGAGATGGCTTGATTAGTTGCTTAAATGATTGCAAGATTGTCCATTTGGTTTCCTAAATCAATGATTCCATCCCTAGGTTTCGTTTTTTTTAGCAATTTGATAATCTTAATTAGTAGTTAATTGCGTCATTAGTACTTGATTAGTAGTAATTAAGGCTTAGTTCCATATTATTGAACTTGTAGTGTTTCTCTTAGGTTGTCTCTTGTTTTTAATTGTTGCTTATCACCTTAAACCCTTTCAATTTAGCTTAGCTTAAACAAAATTTTGGATTCTTATTGAATCATCTCCCAAGATGGATTGATACCTCAAATATTGCAATGATATAAGCAATTGAGGAATTGCTAACAAGTGTAAAAACGCTTGTTTCAATTTGGCGCCGTTGCCATATTGGGATTCTTTGATCATTAAGATTTGAGTTTAGTTTGAGACTATGTAATACTTTTGTGTTTATTGACCATTTCATTTTCTAGATTTCAGTTTCCCTTGGATGCACCTAAGATCACAAGGAGACAACAACTTCCAAGGCTTTCAAGAGATTGATCAGTTGGTAAGGGTTGCTANAAGGAGACAACAACTTCCAAGGCTTTCAAGAGATTGATCAGTTGGTAAGGGTTGCTAAGATTGCAAGAAGGGAAGCTGCAATGTTAGAAAGGTTGAGAATGGAAGAACAACAAAGAGTTCAACACCCTCCACCAGTGGCGCATGCCAACCAAGCTCATAATGGAAATGAGTAAGCTCTAAGGGGCAATGGAAACAACTTGCATGCGCCTAGACAAGGGAGAACCATAGGGGCTGGTGATGCTCCAAATATTCACCAAAATAGATATGGTATTCAACCTCCACCGGTTCACAACAACACCTTTGAAGTGAAGCCAGCTTTCATCTCCATGGTTCAACAAGACAAATTTCATGGTTTGCCTATGGAAGATCCCCTTGATCACTTGGATAATTTTGATAGAGTTTGTGGGTTGTTCAAGATGAATGGTGTGAGTGAGGATGCTTTCAAGCTAAGACTCTTTCCCTTCTCTCTTGGGGATAGAGCAAGACAATGGGAGAAAAACTTGCCTCAAGGTACAATCACCTCTTGGGATGAATGCAAGAAAGCTTTCCTATCTAAGTTTTTCTCCAACTCAAGAACAGCCAAGTTGATGAATGATTTCTCTAGCTTCATTCAAAAGAACAATGAGTCTTTCAATGAAGCATTGGAGAGATTCAAGGGCTACACTATGCAATGCCCTCATCATGGCTTCACACAAGAGTCTCTCCTAAGCACCATCTATAGAGGTGTCCTTCCAAAGATTAGGATGCTTCTTGATACTGCAAGTAATAGGAACTTCTTAGGCAAAGAAGTAGAAGATGGTTTGGAGCTTGTTGAGAATCTTGCCTTGAGTGATGGTAATTACAATGAAGACTATGGTAGAGCTCCAAGGGGAAGCGAGTATGAGTCTACAAAGAAAGAGATGAAATCTCTACATGACAAGATGGACAAGCTTATGTCTTCAAATCAAAGGCATGTACATTTTGTTGAAGAGAATCAACAGGATTGTGAGGATCAAGTTGAGTATCAAGAGGGTCAAGAGATGGTAAATTTCGTGGGTGGCTAACCATCCTTTCTATTGTTTCCTTGATGGATATAGTGGGTTCTTTCAAATACCCATTCGTCCTAATGATCAAGAGAAGACCACTTTCACATGCCCTTATGGTACCTTTGCATATCGAAGGATGCCATTTGGGTTATGTAATGCTCTAGCTACCTTTCAAAGGTGCATGATAAGTATCTTCTCCGATCTTATTGAGGAAATGGTAGAAGTTTTTATGGATGATTTTTCTGTGTATGGTGCCTCTTTTTCTTCATGTCTTGCTAATCTTTGCAGGGTTCTACAAAGATGTGAAAGTCTCACTTGGTTCTTAATTGGGAGAAGTGCCACTTCATGGTCAACCAAGGGATTGTGTTGGGACATAAGATTTCTGAAGATGGTATCGAAGTGGACAAGGCAAAGATAGATGTTATGGTCAAGATGGTGCCACCAACCAATGTGAAAGGCATAAGGAGTTTCCTTGGGCATGCGGGGTTCTATAGGAGATTCATAAAGGATTTCTCCAAGATTGCTAGGCCTATGACAATGCTTCTTTGTAAGGAGGTGGAATTTCAGTTTGATAAGGAATGCTTGCAAGCCTTTGAGACAATCAAGAAAGCCCTTGTGAGTGCTCCTATTGTACAAGCACCGGATTGGAGTCTACCATTTGAGATCATGGCAGATGCTAGTGATTATGCAGTTGGGGCTGTGCTTGGGCAAAGGAAAGAGAAGAAGCTACATGTAATCTACTATGCTAGTAGGACACTTAATGATGCTCAAACCAAGTATGCAACAACATAAAAAGAACTCTTGGCAGTAGTGTTTGCTTTTGAGAAATTCAGATCCTATTTGGTGGGTTCAAAGGTGATAGTCTACACCGATCATGCTGCATTGCGCCACATCTATGCTAAAAAGGAGACTAAGCCAAGGCTCCTTAGATGGATCTTGCTTCTTCAAGAGTTTGACATGGAGATAGTTGACAAGAAGGGTGTGGAAAATGGTGTAGCTGATAATTTGTCAAGGATGAGGATTGAGGATGCTTTGCCAATCAATGATTCCCTACCGGAGGAGCAAATTATGATGATCAAGAGCATTGCTAGTGCACATGGAGTTGGAAGGAAGCTTGAAGAGATTCAAGGTATAGAGGTCAATGGTGAGCCTTGGTATGCTGATTTTGTTAACTACTTGGTGTGCAATGAGGAACCAACACATCTCAACAACTATCATAAGAAAAAGTTTATGAGGGATGTATCACACTTCTATTTGGATGAGCCTTATCTCTACAAAAGGTGTGCTGATGGGATCTATAGAAGGTGTGTGGCACAAGAAGAGGTTGAGAGTGTGATTTTTCATTGCCATGGGTCCAAGTATGGGGGTCATTTTGCCACTTTCAAGACAGCTACAAAGGTTCTTCAAAGCGGATTTTGGTGGCCTACATTGTTCAAGGACACTCATGAGTTCATCAAGACATGTGAACCTTGCCAAAAGAAGGGAAACATAAGCAAGAGGGATGAGATGCCCCAAAACCCTATCTTAGAAGTGGAGTTGTTTGATGTATGGGGCATAGACTTCATGGGACCTTTCCCATCTTCTTATGGAAACAAGTATATCTTGGTAGCAGTTGATTATGTCTCCAAGTGGGTAGAAGCCATTGCAAGTCCTACCAATGACTCCAAGGTTGTGGTGAAGATGTTCAAGAGTATAATCTTCCCAAGGTTTGGTGTTCCAAGAGTTGTGATTAGTGATGGGGGAAGCCATTTCATCAACAAGGTCTTTGAAGGGTTATTGAGCAAACATGGTGTCAAGCATAAGGTAGCCACTCCTTACCACCCTCAAACTAGTGGTCAAGTGGAAGTCTCAAACCGTGAGATCAAGGCTATTCTAGAGAAAACAGTGGGTATAACAAGGAAGGATTGGGCAATCAAGCTTGATGATGCTTTATGGGCCTATAGAACAGCTTTCAAGACACCAATAGGAAGGTCTCCTTTCAACCTTGTGTATGGGAAAGCTTGCCATTTACCAGTGGAGATTGAACACAAGGCTTTGTGGGCTGTGAAGCTTCTCAACTATAACATAAAGACAGCCCAAGAGAAGAGATTGATTCAACTCCAAGAGCTTGAGGAGATTAGGCTTGAGTCTTATGAAAGCTCAAGGATCTACAAGGAGAGAACTAAGGCTTTCCATGATAAGAGGATTGTGAAGAAAGAGCTGAGTGTTGGTGACAAAGTCCTTCTCTACAATTCAAGATTGAAGTTATTCCCGGGTAAGCTCAAATCAAGGTGGGGAGGGCCTTTTGAGATTCAAGAAGTCTTGCCTTATGGAGCTATCACTTTGATGGGGAAGAATGGGGAAAGTTTCACAGTAAATGGCCATAGGGTGAAGCCATACTTGGTGAATGAATCTAAGGAAGAGGCAAGCTCATGTCTCCTTCAAGATCCCACTCTTGCCTAAAAAGGTTTGAAAAGTCGAGCTAAAGACGTTAAACAAGCGCTCTTGGGAGGCATTCCCATGGTTATCCATGTATATATTTTTCATTTAGTACTATGATTATGTTTCTTTGAGTTTTTGAAAGTTTTAGGTTGAGTATGGAGGACTTTGGCTTGGAGAAAAGAGTGAGGAAGAAAGTTTTAAGGATGGATCGACGACTTGGATCGATGAACACGTCGATCCAAGTTTCCAGGGGTTGAGATCGACGAAACGGATCGACGAACTTCATCGATCCAAGTTTCCAGGGGTTGAGATCGACGAAACGGATCGACGAACTTCATCGATCCAAGTTTCCAGGGGTTCGGATCGACGAACCTGTCCGACGAACTTCATCGATCCGAGTTTCCAGGGGTTCGGATCGACGAACCGGATCGATGAACACGTCGATCCACTCCTAAAAACAGGTTTGCTTGACTTTTCCTCCTTCCTTTGACCGGTTTAATGTTGACTCCCTCACTTAGATTAGACCGACTTTTGGGGATTTTAAGACTTCTTCTTCCCCAAAATTTATCTCACCCACGAAATTTAAGCTTTCATAAGAACAAGAACTTGTTTTTCACTTTTCTCTCTCAATTCTTCATCAAATCCTTTGATTTCAAGTGCTATAATTTCGAAATTCTGTGCTAATCTTGATTCCTTAGTTGATTTCGGCCTTGCACTTGCGTGGAACCAAGGTTTGTCTTCTCATCCTCTCTTTTAATCTTTGACTTCTCCTTGAGAATGAATTATAGATTGGGATTGATAAGTAGACTTTGAATGGATTGATTGAGTTGGGTATAGTTGAATATTGTTATGGGTGATGATTGTTGAAGATTTCCAAGGAAATACATGGGAAAATTTTGATTTTTGAACACTTTTTCTATAGGATTTTCAAGGGTTGCGAAAATTCATGTTTATGCCTAATTGATGTTCAAATTTTCAAAATTGGTTTCTTTAACCTTGTTTTCCCATGTTGCATAAGTAATTAGGCTTGAATCCTCTTGAATTTTAATGTGTTAACACTTAGAGGATGCTTAATTTTGAAAAATTCCTTGTTGATTTCTTTGATTGATAAAAGAGATGATAAAAGAAATTAATTCTTGCTAGCAATTCTTTGTCATGGAAATTTTGATTCTTGGAACCCCCATAAAGCTTTATGAGTACATACTTGTTGCTTTCAAAAGTTTTAATTCACAATGTACTCATTCTTTTCAAAGATTTTTGAATTTATAGGTGATATGGGGAGATCAAGGAGTGAGACTAGCAAGAGACAAGGCAAGAGGCCTGTGGAGGTGGAAGAAGAAGATCCTGAGGAGAGTCCCCCGGTTATAAGGAAGTTGTCTCAAAAGAGAGACATTAGTAGAGAGAAAGCTAAGGAAAGGAGAGCCGAGAAAGCCGCGGCCTCAACTCCAACACCCTCAGCAGTGTACAAGTCCCTTATGGAGATGCCTTTCAAGGGAACTAAGTACCCGGACCATGAGCTGCTTGATGAGTTGGGTCTCTTGGAGGATGTAACTGCAATTTTCCGGAATTTGGGGTGTGAGAGATGGTTCAACCAATCATACCCAAGCTACCAAGAGGAAACTTGCCAATTCCTCTCCTCTTTGAAGGTGACAACTTCGAGTTCAGGGGGTGTTGATGCAGAAAAAGATGGCTTCGGATTCATCCAATTCCGGGTTCGCAACAAGTCTTACAAGATGGGCTTCAAGAAGCTTAGTGAGGTACTTGGATTTGATGAGGGGGAAGGTGCTGGTTCGCGTTTGGATGTTAGAAAGACTGAGTTGGAGAGGCTTTGGCAGTTGCTTGGTAATGGGAGTTACAAGACCGGGAGATGTAGGAGCAAGATGATCCGTCACCCCGCGATTCGCTATGCTCAAAAGGTGCTAGCTCACACTTTCTTTGCTAAGAAGGAGAGCGTGATTATAACTGCTGAAGAGTGGGAGATGCTAGATGTTGGGCTCAAGGGCATCATCCGTTACCTCGACAACTACGAGATGCGAGGTGATGCTACGGGAAATGGTATGGTGCAGATTTGGGTGGCTCATGCGGCAAGTTACTATGGTAAAGCTACAGCCAAGAAGAAGGATCGCTCTCATCAACTAGCCATTGGAGGCATGATCACTCCTATTCTTGAAGAAGTTGGCATCAACTTAGGACATCCCTCTGCCGAAAAGCAGTACATAGACTCCTCCTACCTCCTTAAGGGTCAGTTCTTGGTGAAGTCGGGAAATGGCTACAGGTACAAATTCAATGTGGAAAGGCTCAGGGAGGCTACAATCCGACTTCCTTGCATTCACCTCACAAGCCTTAGAGAAAAGTCAAACGCTGCCTTCACTCCATCCGACGAACATCTAGGCGACATAGAGACCTTCCCAATAGCTCCATGGGACACTGATCATGAGCCTTATCAAGCTCCTCCAGTCTATGGTAGTGATAGGTACAACTTTGAGCCTTATGAAGGAGCTAACCAAGGAGAGCCCTCTAGACAAGCTCACCAACACATCAAGCTTCTCCAAAGATGGAACAGATGGCAAGATAAGACCATTAGGAAGCTTGTGAGGACTGTCAAGGAGATGAAGAGGCAAATCAAGGACCTCACGACCAAGGGAAACAAGGCTCCCTCCTCAAGACATCAAGAAGAGCAGCATGAGGATCAAGAAGGGGACAGCCATATGGTGGAGAGGCGCCACTCTTTTCAAGGAACCCCAAGTGCACAAAGCCATGAGGATGAGCCACGCCCCTCCTCCTATGAGACAAGGAGGCGTGGGAAGAGAGTCATGCGATCCCCCACTCCTCAATCAAGCAATCCATCATACTCCATGGATTCATACTCCTCCTCCTCCATACCTTTTTGATCAAGGTACCACTCTAAAACCATTGTAAATACCACTTAGTTTTTATTTTTATTTTTATTTTTGCATCTTTGAAATCTTCTCCAAGCTTGGATTACACAAGAGACTGTGTAATTTAAGTTTGGGGGAGTATGGTATTTGACTTTGTGTTTTGTGATCTTATTTTTCTTTAGCATGCATATTTGAGTCTCATCTAAGGCATAGAAAAACCAAAAAAAAAAATGAAAAATGAAAAAAAAATTTCGAAAATTAAAAAAAAAAAATATCATTCAGTTTGCATTTGCACTTGTTAACATTTTAGGATTGAGTCTAGAATTTTTCTCATTTAGGTTGTTTGCATATGCATTGGGAGCAATGATGAGCCTATCCTTGTAGATTTTTAACTCTTGTAATCAATTCAATACCCTAGTTAGTAGTTCTTTAATGCTTGTGAATGAATTTGAAAGTAAGGAAGAACCATGCTTGGACCACCTCATTTGTCACTAGTTTTTGGTTAAAATATGGTCTTGAATTTGAAAGCCAACTCTACTTACTTAAACCGAATTTGGACATTTAATTATCATGCTTGCATTGAAAGTGAATTCATGGATTGAAAATACTTGAGCTTTCTTACTCACTTTGCCACCCTCTTGCTAGCTCAAGTAGAACTCCTACCAAACCTTACCTCCTTTGAAGCCAATTGTTTTTGTGTGACTACTTGTGAGGCCTTTATTTCGATTGAACTTAGCATAAAGTGTTAGGTTTGAAACGACAAGTATAGACTTTCATGTAGATTCTAACCTTGCATTTTGAGGTTAGCTTTAGGCTTAGGATTTGGGGGTTTAATTGGTTGTGATTATGCTTGATGAGTTGTGGAAAAGTTGGGAAGAAAGAGATGATGGTTAAAAGGGTTGGAGGAAGATAAGGGGAAGAATAGTTTGAAATGGAGAGTCTTGGGTTTTAAAAAGGAATAGCTCTAAGTAAATAAAAAGTGCTAGGTGGTCTTAAGAAATCGAAAGAGCCAAAAGGCCAAGTAATGAAAAATATATATATGCAAGGCCACCTAGAAATCAAAAGAAGAGCTAAGTTAATAAGTGTAGACTACTCCATTCGCCAAAATTGCTATGTTGAAGAAGTTCCCCCTTTACGCTTTAAAAGGAGAAAAAATGTTCCAAATTCAAAGTGTTTAGCAAGGCACAAAAGCCTTGATGAAAGGGTAGATTCTAGAGGGTTGAGTGAGCTAAAAAAATGAATGAGAGGGGTGTAGGATCATTGATAGTATTTCGGGTAGATGATAGTCTATCCTTGTATGCATCACTTGTTTCTTACCTTTAGCATTATGCATGTGGTTCAATCCTTTTGAATGTCACCCTTACTTAAATGCAAAACCGGATGAATTGGGATCATTTTTATCTCAAAACCCAGTCCTTAAACCAAATGAATTCACTAGCCTTGCAATGTCATGATTCATGGTTTTGATCTTAATGAATGTTAAAGAGTTGGTTTGATAGGGAGACTTGTTTTGATTAAATTCTTATTACACTTTAATTTTTAGATGGGCATGGCTAACTCTTTTGGAGTAGGAAGTATTCACATGCATTCTAGAATTAATAACTAGGATATTGAGTTGATTATTATTGTTAACCATCTTGGATATTGAGCTCCCACTTTCAAACCTCTCTCCTTAGCTTGTGTTTCATTTGCTTGTGGACAAGCAAAAGGCAAGTTTGGGGGAGTTGATATGTCGATATTTTGCATCATATTTCTCTCCATTTAATGTAAGTTTGTCATCATTTAGGATCTTTATTTAGCATCATTGTATTGCATTTCGATCATTTAGAGTCTAGGATCTCTTTGCATGTTCTTTTGCATGTTTTTGGTGCATTTGGAGTCTTGATCAGGTGAAAAGGACATTATGGAGGCGTGGATGGAGCTGGAGAAGGATTGCATAGCACTTGAAGGAGAAAGGAGTCACCAAGGAGATGAAGGAGAAGATTTCTCGCGCTGGATCGACGAGTACGTCGATCCAAACTTCCAGGAGTTCGGATCGATGAAACGGATCGACGAGTACGTCGATCCAAACTTCCAGGAGTTCGGATCGATGAAACGGATCGACGTAGCTCGTCGAACCAAACTTCCAGGAGTTCGGATCGATGAAACGGACCGACGTAGCTCGTCGAACCAAACTTCCAGGAGTTCGGATCGATGAAACAGATCGACGTAGCTCGTCGAACCAAACTTCCAGGGGTTCGGATTGATGAAACGGATCGACGAACTACGTCGAACCACCCAAACGCCAACAAGAAGAAGCCGAGAGACAAGGATACGGATCGATGACTAGGATCGACGAACGACATCGAACCAACTCGGCAGGGGTTCAGATCGACGAACTGGATCGATGAACACGCCGATCCGAACCCAAACTTTTTCTTTTTGTCATCCTCATGGGTCCCTTCTATAAATACTCTTTAGACCTAATTTTTATGTTAATTTTTATTCTCTCTAGTCTTGTCAAGAACATTTTAGCCACTTTGAGAAAAGTCTTGTATTTTGCTTTGAATCTTTTAAGTTTTATGCAATATCTATCTTGAACTTCCATTAATNTTTTAGCCACTTTGAGAAAAGTCTTGTATTTTGCTTTGAATCTTTTAAGTTTTATGCAATATCTATCTTGAACTTCCATTAATATTTTCTCTAATCATGTTTAACCTTTCTCTTATCTTTGATTTGATGGGTTTAAATATGATTAGTGAGTAGTTCATTAGGAACTTGGGGATGGGTTAGATTTAGGGTTTTCTAATGGCTCAATCTTGCAATCTAGGATAGATTCTTTCATCTCTCTTCTTATTAAGGTGTTCTTAATGCCAAATAGCTAATCTTTTGCTATTTGGATCATAAGCATTTCATACACCCACCAAGTGTTTGATGAAATGCTTGAACCGACTTTCTAAGAGATTTACATACCTAGCCTAAAACATCATTAGTTGTCTAGGGTGTTTATCATGCTATTAGACTTGTTATTCATGCTTGCTAATCATTTTAATGCTAAAACATCATTAGTTCATTAGGGTGATTAGTGAAGGGATTAGTGCCACACATCATGGATTAGTCTTTAATTAGTGTTCTAGGCATAGAGATGGCTTGATTAGTTGCTTAAATGATTGCAAGATTGTCCATTTGGTTTCCTAAATCAATGATTCCATCCCTAGGTTTCGTTTTTTAGCAATTTGATAATCTTAATTAGTAGTTAATTGCGTCATTAGTACTTGATTAGTAGTAATTAAGGCTTAGTTTCATATTATTGAACTTGTAGTGTTTCTCTTAGGTTGTCTCTTGCTTTTAATTGTTGGTTATCACCTTAAACCCTTTCAATTTAGCTTAGCTTAAACAAAACTTTGCATTCTTATTGAATTATCTCCCAAGATGGATTGATACCTCAAATATTGCAATGATATGAGCAATTGAGGAATTGCTAACAAGTGTAAAAACGCTTGTTTCAGTTAGTGAGCCTGGATCCAACTGCTTCAACCAGTAGGATGCATCTCCAGCAAGCGAGTAGGGGAAAAGTTTGCAGAAGAGATAATCATAGGTCAGTCCATTAGCCTTGATGCATGAAGCTAAATCCTCGAATTTCTTAATGTGATCCATAGGGTGCTCATTGGGAAGACCATGGAAGGGATGCTGAGCCACCAATGTGAAGTAGGAAGGCTTCAACTCAAAGTCATTCCTTTGGAATGCAAGAGGACGGATCGCAGCTCTATTAGCATAGAACTAGTCTTGGCGGTTGTACTCGCCTAATGTTCTTCCACGTCCAGCTTCTGCAGGGGCGATTTGTATCGCTGGTTCAATGATGACGGCGCCAGCCTCATCAAGTCTCTGTCCTTGGGCGTTCCTTCTATTGCCTTGTAGGTCAACAAAGTCGCCTGCCTCGTTGCGTACCATGATCAAAGGTTCTGCCATCTCAGTCTGCGCAAGGTGTCGACCGGTACTAGTGGTGTCGGTCGACGCTGAGGTTTGGTGTCGATCGATGCTAGAGGTGTCGATCGACACTCGTGCAGCCTTGCGGTTCGTACGTTCGAGACTGCCTAATTCCTGGTTCAGTGCGATCAGTTCCTCTTCCTTGTTGCTTCTGGTACTGCGATTAAGCATGCACCTGAAAACAAAGATAAGAAACTAAATCAGTAAAAATAAAAATAAAAACAAAACCTAGTCAAAATCCTAATACTAGATTTCGTAGGCAGCTATTACTTCCCCGGCAACGGCGCCAAAAACTTGATAGGGGTCAGGTTTTATCCTAATAAAACTACTGCAAGTGCACAGCAAAAGCAATCGTAGTATAAGGGGTTATCGAATCCCAAGGGAAGTAGATGCTACACTAAGGTTTCTAAATTCAGATTATGCTAGGTCAAATTGAATGAAAGTAAAACAAAGCAGGAAATAAATGAGCAATCACGAATTAGGGTTCTTAAAATCAGGAGACTAAGGCGCTAGGTTCAGGGAAATTCTCAGTTGATCTAAATTGCAGGTCTAGACAGAATTTTAGGAATTATTAAGTTCTGTTCTAGAACTCGAAACACTAATGTAAAATCAACCAACTCTCGCTGCGAAGATTATCTATGTCTAAACCCTAGAATTCCAAATCTCTTTGCAAATCCTATCAATTCAGACAAGCATTAATAACAGGTTCAATTGTTCACAAAATCCCTAAACCAAATCTCTTTGCGAATAGGTATTTTTCTCATCTAACATTAGTTCAGGAAATTATTAATACTCTCGCATCTATTAATCAACCTAAGATCAGATTCTAGGTCGCGAAGCTAGAATAAGCATTAAACACAAATCCAAATGAATTTTATCCTAACAATTCAATTCGACCTAACAATTCATCAATCACCTTTGAAAAACCCTAAACCTAACAAGCAAACTACTCAGACATGATCAATGAAACAGAAATCATTATTTGAATAGAAAGCATAAAAGAAATCAATAGAAGAAAATAAAGGAGTTCCAAATCAGCTCTAAAGGAGTCTGATTTTTCTCAAAAAAAACCCTAAACTTCTATGATTCTTAAAGTATGAGATTATGTCTAAACAATGGCTTTGACAACTATATTTATAGGCCTAGGTTCGCATTTTCAATTCTTTGGAAGATTAGGAAAAGTCATGGAGATTTCCTTTTCTTCAAAATATGGAAACTTCTCGATTCTGGAAATTGAAAAACCTGGTGTCGATCGACACTCATCGTGTTACAATTCGTGACTTCATTCCACTAAGCTCCAAAATGTATCCAAATCTCCAATTTATCTCCAATTGTACCTGAATCTGTAAAGACTCTATATAGACTCGAAAATAGCCAAAAGACTCTATAAAAACACTTATATCATGGTCTAAAAATGGGTAAAAACCATGATATATCAGCGTCTCTTGGGGGTTGGGCAGAATGCAAACCTTCTTCTCATTGGTATGGTTAGAAAACAAGTAGGCATAGAACCCTTGAGCTGGAGTATGACCCAAGGATTCTGTGTTGCGCTTGTAGATTTCGTCCATGTAGGCACGCTCCACACAACGCTCAAAATCAGCTAAGGGAACTCCGGCTTGTGTGAACAGCGGCGTCAGGAACCCTCCAATTAGAGCAGAGGTCGCCTTGAACCTCATTGCCCAAGCCTTGTACTTGACTAAAGAGGAAGCCAAGATGCAGCCGTAGTTGATGTCGTCTCCAAGTTAATCCTCCAAAGGATTCTCATTCTCCCCACCATCGCACACTATCCTCTTCACTCCTTGGAAGAGAATCTCCATCGTGGTCACTGTTGGAGTTGTGGATCTCCCACTGAACGTGTTGGAGTTGTGGGTGTACCTTAGCACAGGATTCCGCACCTTCTTGATCTTGGCGGTGTTGTGCGCATAGTTTCCATCGCTCACCAAGTCCCATAGGGAATTCGCCGACTTGAGCCGTGGGAATTCCACAAGCGAGGCTTCAGCCTTGAGACCATAGGCTTGGCAAAGTTCATAGATAGAGAGGTGGTAAGCATGCCTCCTTATCTTGAACGTGATTTGTCCTTCGGTTGGAGTCTTGATACTTGGATTTTCATATGATAAATCCAATGTGGAAAGGAAGTGGAGCATGGCTTCGGGGTATGTTGGGCAATCCATCCTTGATAGGCAAGCCAAACCCATATCCGTGAGCAGCAGATCAAAGTCTTCCAACACTACCATCTTTTGCAAGAGATCCCTACTTGCAAACTTTGTGGGTTCAAACCGCAACCTTCCCAAACGTTCCCTTGCGTTCTTCTCCTCCTTACTCCACTTAACGCTTTCTCCCACCACTTGTTGAGTTTCTTCTTGTGCCACATCTCTGCTTCTTTTCCTTGGTGCCATGGTACCTGAAATTCAAATTCTCGAGTAGAAAGTGAGATTAGGTGGCGAATTATATAGCAAAAACAATGGTTAAGAGAAAACCCTAATGCATATAAGTCCTAGAATTTCAGGGATTATTTCAAATATATAGGTAAACAAAAGAGGAAATTCTCTTGAGATAAGACCAAATCAATAAAATCTCCCTAGTATTTAGATATTTCTAAAAATTATTCTTAATCCCTACCAAATAACATCTAATCCACCCAAATAAAAAGAAAATTTTGAAAACATGAATATAATATTCAAAAATTCAAAATACCTTGAAACAAGGAGATAAATAGATGTCTTTCTTCTTTGTAAAACCGAAACTCACACTCTATTTTCGAAAAATTAAGTTTGTATGCAAGTGTAGAGAGAGTGTGAGGTATGGTCTTATATAAAGAAAAAGAAAAAAAATCTTTGGACTCATTCAAGCAAGTGGGTTTCGAAAATTGTGGTCAAGGCATGTTTTTCATGGTCAAAGATGCTGTCCTTGATCAAAATTCAAATTCAAAATGAGAGGGAAAGAGAAAGAAGGGAGGAAATTTAAACCAACCTTGGCATGAGATCGAGTCAAATCGGTCGATCTTGACCTCGATCTCATGCCCGTTCTGCCTGGAATCGCGCGTCTGGGTCGATCGTTGGCTCGATCTAAATTTAGATCGAGTCTTAGATCGACTGTTCATCTCGTTCAGGATCCTTCGTGGTTGTTGTCATGCTCCTTAGATCGAGCGCCTTAGTCGATCGGGAGGCAATTCTAGCTGAGATCGAGTAGGTTGATCGATCGTCTCATCGATCTCTGGATAGAGATCGAGAAATCTGATCGATCTGTCTAGCTCGATCTCTTGCCTCTGCTCTCTTTTTCTTGTCCTTGGTAGGTTAAAGATCATGATCCATGGTTCCCAACTCCTTGTACCTACACACTTAAACTAAAAAGCGTAAAATTAAAAGAGAAATAAATCAAAAATATGTATAATGATAGTCATGGGAATGCCTCCCAAGTGCGCTTGTTTAACGTCATCTAGCTCGACTTTACTTGGTTAGGCTAGTGGTGGATCTTGGCGAAGCAGTGTGGTTCTCTCCTTGCTGCAGTCACTTTCCATGTAGGGCTTAACTCTATGCCCATTCACTGTGAAGCTCTCTCCTCCCGTACCAATCAAAGTGACCGCCCCATATGGTAACACCTTTTTAATCTCAAATAATCCACACCATCTAGACTTGAGCTTCCCAGGAAACAGTTTTAATCGTGAGTTGTAGAGCAGCACCAGGCTTCCCTCTTTGATCTCCTTAAGTACCAGCTTCTTGTCATGAAAGGCCTTGGTTATTTCTTTGTAGATCTTGGCGCTTTCATAAGCATCCAACCTCAACTCATCAAGCTCATTAAGTTGCACTAGTATTCTCTCTTGTGTTGTCTTGAGACTGAAATTCACTTGCTTCACAGCCCAAAGAGCTGTGTGCTCTAACTCCACAGGGAGGTGACAAGATTTTCCATAAAGTAGGTTGAAAGGAGTGGTACCAATGGGGGTCTTGTAGGCTGTCCTATACGCCCAAAGAGCTTCATCAAGCTTGCTTGCCCAATAATTCCTAGTCACACCTGCTGTACTTTCTAAGATAGCCTTGATTTGCCGATTCAAAACCTCCACTTGGCCACTTGTTTGAGGGTGATAAGTCGTGGCCAGCTTGTGCTTAACTCCATGCTTTCTCAAAAGTCCCTCAAAAACCTTGTTGATGAAGTGGCTGCCTCCGTCACTGATCACCACCTTAAGAACTCCAAATCTTGGAAAAATGATTGTCTTGAAGAGCTTGATTACTACCCTTGAATCATTTGTTGGTGAGGCTATGGCTTCAACCCATTTAGACACATAATCCACTGCCACAAGGATGTATTTGTTGCCGTATGATGATGGAAACGGCCCCATGAAATCAATTCCCCAAGCGTCAAAAACCTCTACTTCAAAGATGGGTACTTGCGGCATCTCATTCCTCTTGGTTATGTTTCCCGCCCTTTGGCAAGCTTCACTTGACTTAATGAATTCATGTGCATCCTTGAAGAGTGTGGGCCACCAAAAACCAGCTTTTAGAACCTTAGTAGCTGTTTTGAATGAAGCAAAATGGCCACCGTAAGTCATACCATGGCAATGGAGAAGAATGTCTCTTGCTTCTTCTTTTGTAACACATCTTCGGTATAGGCTGTCTACACACCTCTTGTATAGGTAAGGGTCATCTCAAAAATAGTGAGAAACATCCCTCATGAACTTCTTCCTATAGTAGTGGTCCAGGTGAGTAGGCTCTTCTCCACAAGCCAAGTAATTTACAATATCCGCGTACCAAGGGAGATTATCTTCCTTCACGCTCAAGACTTCTTCAAGATTCTCCTCTAACCTTGCGCATACCACGGTGTTAACCATCAGCAGCTGTTCTTCAGGGAGTGAGTCATCCATTGGTAAGTTCTCATTAACCCTCATTCTTGAAAGATGATCCGCTACACCATTCTCTATACCCTTCTTGTCCTTGATCTCCATGTCAAACTCTTGTAAGAGAAGGATCCATCTTAAGAGTCTCGGCTTGGTATCTTTTTTGGAGTAGATGTATCTCAAGGCAGCATGGTCAGTGTACACAACGACCTTGGAACCCAATAAATAAGATCTAAACTTCTCAAAAGCAAAGACCACGGTTAGAAGCTCTTTCTCGGTGGTTGCATATTTAACTTGCGTGTCATCTAAGATGCGGCTTGCATAATAGATCACATGCAGCTTCTTATACTTTCTCTGACCCAAGAAAGCACCCACTGCATAGTCACTCGCATCACACATTATCTCAAAGGGCAAATCCCAATCCGAAGCTTGCATTATAGGCGCGGTGACTAAGGTTTCCTTGATGGTCTTAAAAGCTTGAAGGCATTCTTCATCAAAGATGAACTCGGTTTCCTTGCACAGTAGCCTTGTAAGAGGGCGTGCTATCTTGGAGAAATCCTTGATAAATCTTCTATAAAAGCCAGCATGCCCTAAGAAGCTCCTAATCCCCTTGACGTTTGTCGGAGGCGCTAAGCTTGTCATAACCTCTATCTTGGCCTTGTCAACCTCAATACCCTTCTCAGAGATTTTGTGCCCAAGCACAAGACCTTCCCTCACCATAAAATGGCACTTTTCCCAGTTAAGCACCAAGTTTGTCTCCTCACAACGCTTAAGACCCCTGCATAGATTTGACAAACAAGCACGAAAAGAGCAACCATACACAGAAAAGTTGTCCATGAAAACTTCTACCATTTCCTCTAGAAGGTCAGAGAAAATAGACATCATGCATCTTTGGAAGGTTGCTGGTGCATTACATAGCCTAAATGGCATCCTTCGATATTCAAAGGTACCATAAGGGCATGTGAATGTGGTTTTCTCTTGATCATTAGGGTGAATGGAAATTTGAAAGAACCCACTATACCCATCTAAGAAACAATAGAATGAGTGATTAACTAGCCTTTCAAGCATTTGGTCAATAAAAGGTAAGGGGAAATGATCCTTTCTTGTGGTTTCGTTAAGTTTTCGATAATCTATACACATTCTATGACCCGTGACGGTCCGGGTCATAGATTGTATTAGTTCATGATTTTCATTTCTTATAACCGTGATACCACCCTTTTTAGGCACCACATGAACCGGTGAGATCCACGTGTTGTCGCTTATAGGGTATATCACGTTAGCCTCTAAAAGTTTTAGGATTTCTTTCTTGAGAACCTCTTTTAAGTTCGAGTTTAAACGTCTTTGATGTTCAATTGATGAGGTGTTTTCATTTTCTAAATGAATCATGTGAGTACAAAGCATATGAGAAATGCCCTTGATATCCCCTAAGGAGTACCCAATGGCTCTCCTATACTTTCTCAACTCCTTAAGGAGTGAGTTCAACTCATCATCATTGAGGTTGTCATTTACAATTACCGGATAGGTTTCATTAGGTCCCAAGAAAGCACACGTTAGCCCAATGGGAAGCTGCTTGAGGTCCACCTTTGGGGCTAGCAGCTCGCTGTGTTGAGGTCCCTGTCCTTATATTCTTTTCTTGAGTCCGAGTCATGCATCTTCAAGCTACCTTCCTCACTCGTTTGTATCGCAGTGATCGAGTCCATCAATCGATCGTTCTGTCAATCTTACCCAGATCGGGTGCCCTCACTCGATTGCCTTGGTCGTTCGGATAGAGATCAAGTAAGGGATCGACCCACCAAGTCGTTCTCTGAACAGATAAAGTTGTCTTGCTCGATCGTTCTGTCGATCTCTTTCTCAGATCGAGATATTTGATCGATCGCCCAGTCGATCTCTAGGCAACCTTCACCTTCCTTCACAATCATTCGAAAATCTAGCATACGCACATACTCACGAGTCTGTTCATTTAGGTAACCAAACTCCCCACACTCCTATTTCAGAGCCAGCTGCAGCTGATCTTCTTGTGCTAACTCTTCAAGCAATTCATCGGTCAATGCATCCAAGGCTTCTATGTAGAAAACTTGTCCATCAATTGTCGGTTTCTTCAAAACTTCATTGATATCAAAGTGAAGCTTGATGTCTTTGCCCAAGTGCAGCGAAATCTTGCCATTCTTGACGTCAATTTTGGCTCCATAAGTTACCAAATACGGTCTCCCCAGGATTAGGGGATCCTTGGGCTCTTCGTCCATCTCAAGAACAACAAAGTCCGTGGGGACACTCACGTTGCTTATCCTCACGGGTAGGTCTTCAAGTACTCCTACCGGTAGCCTTACACTTCGGTCGGCCAAGATCAATGAGATCCTGCATTTCTTAAATTTGGTAAAGCCTAGCTTCTTTGCTATGGAGTAAGGCATTTGGTTAATGCTTGCCCCTAAGTCGCACAAACAACTGTCAAACTTCAATAGACCGAGAGCACATGGAATGGTGAAAGACCCCGGATCTCCTAGCTTCTTTGGAGCTATTTCTTTATGGATGATAGCACTGCATTCTTGACTCAATACCATGACCTCTCCTTCACCTTCTTTGACTTTCTTGGCAAGAGTGTCTTTCAAGAACTTTGCATACTTAGGCATCATGGCCAAACAATCAACCAATGGCAGTTTTAGCTCAACGTTCCTCAAGTGTTTCTCAAACAAGGCTCTTTGCTTCTCGATCAGCTGCTTCTTGAAACGGCCAGGGAAAGGAAGTTTTGCTTTTTATGGTGGAGGAATGAAAGCTTCTTTCTCCTTGCTAACTTTCTCCACCTTCTTCTCTATCACCGCTTCACCCCCTTTCTTTGGCCTTGCAATGTAGACATTGTCAAAGGTGATCTCTTGATCATTCTCCCCCTCTTGAACCACAATGTCTTCATTGTCTTCAAGCATAGACCGTGGTGGTATCTGTTTCCCACTCCTTAACAAGATCACATTTGCATATTCCTTAGGGTTTTCTACATTGGTGCTTCGGTATGAGAGGTTGTTGTTGTTTTGAAACCTCTGGTTATACCCTTGTTGCTTGGTGTAATCTACCCAATTAGCTTCCTCAATGTCCTCTTGACATCCCTCTTCAAACAGGTCCGATGCTTCACCCACAAAATGCACTTGCTTTTGGCTTGCAAGCATCATCTTGTCAATTTTTTCATGAAGGGATGTCAACTCCTTCCTGTGTGACTCAATCTCGATACCTCTTGGTGCTCGGTCATAATCTTCAGACTAGTTTCCGTCACTCAACGCCAAGTTCTCTATTAGATCCACACCCGCGGTCACTTCTTGTCCAAGGAAGTTGCCCTTGCTTACGGTATCAAGTGGTAGCCGGATATTTGGCAAAGCTCCTCTGTAGATAGTGCTAAGAAGTATCTCCTCAGTGAAACCATGATGAGGACAAGCAATGGTGTAGCCTTTGAACCTCTCCATGGCTTCACTAAAGGTCTCATTCTTCCTTTGTGTGAAACCGCTAATCTCACTTCTTAGGCGAGCTGTTCTTGTAGAAGAGAAGAACTTGGAGAGAAAAGCCTTCTTGCAATCAGCCCATGAGGTGATAGTACCCTGAGGTAGAGTCTTTTCCCAATGCCTTGCTTTGTCCCCAAGTGAGAATGGGAACAACCGAAGCTTAAAGCTGTCTTCGGAGATGCCATTGATCTTTATCATCCCACATACTTGTTCGAAGTTATCCAAGTGCTCTAGGGGATCCTCCAATGCAAGACCGTGGAACTTGCTGTTCTGAACCATGGAGATAAAGCCCGGCTTTATCTCGAAGTTATTGTTCTGCACCGGAGGAGGGGTGATGCCGAACCTATTGTGGTGAGTATTCGGTGCATCGCCCGCACCTATGATCCTTGGTGGTCTTTGTGCGTGGTTGGGGTTACCATTCCCCCCTTCCAGCAGCTTGATGAGGTACTGCCTCAGCTTGGTCTTGCTCAACCATACCCTCAATATCCATAATAACCGGTTGCAAAATCTCTTCAAAGTCTTGTGCTTGACCTTGTTGTCTTCTTAACCGTGCACTTCCCAGTTGATGAATGTTGTCTAGAGGTGGTATTAGATTGTTATCACCTCTAGAGCGCAGATTCATGTACCTGAGAAGACAAGGTGTAAGGTAGATAGATTAGTAATCAAAGATTTAAAAAAATAATTAAAACCTAGTCGTCACTAAGTTCCAAATCCTAATACTCTCAAACTCAATCCCAATTTGGCAACGGCGCCATTTGATAACAGGCATTTGGAGTGTTATACAAAGCCTTTAGCATGCTGATGTCATTGCAATACTTAAGGGTCAATCCAACTTGGGAGGTTACTAATGACTTGAGGCGAATTTTAAGAACTAGAAATAAAAATTGACTGACTCTTAAATTCTACCAGGGTGCGAAATAGGTTATTAGGGAATTTCTAAAATACCAACAAGACCAAAAACACGAACTTAAGAAATTACAAAGCTTTAATGCAAGAAATAAGCAACTTGGAGGATTTTAAGGTACAAGATTGAAACTTTAACTAAAGTGAGATGATTTTTATGTTTTCAGATGATAAGGAATGGATTCACGGGTTGGGGATCAGTTTAAGGGGGTTCAAGATTGAAACTTTAGATTTTAAAACTATAAATCTACACTTTTTGTGCTTTCTCTAAGCCTTGAGAATCTAAGGCTAGCTTCATCCATGGCGTGTGGTATGGAGCCTTTCCTCATCCCTTCCTCCTAACCCATTGATCGTGGTGGAAAGAAAGGATGAAGAACATAATGCATAGATCTCAAATCATGGCTTAACTAATCCCCTAAGCAACCATGGCGTTTTGGAAAGGGAAGATTAGTCTCTTGGATTTGGATTTAAGGGATCTCCTAAATCTTCTAAGATAAGGAAATCCCTGAGATCAAAGATGTCTCTCTCGAGATTCTCTAAGCCTGAAACGCCCAAATCCAAGAAGAGAATGGTTTTAAGAACAAGAAAAGACTAAAGCTTAAACCTTTAACCCATTAATAACCCCAAATCGAAAACCCAAAAGATTTCTATTCACTATACATGATTAAACTGCTTGAAAACGTAAAAGATAGAAAGCTAAGCATGAAAGAACGATTATGCAAAAGGATTAAGAGAAGTACTTAGATTAAAATAAAAGATTAAGGTTTTTAAAACATGAAAAGCTTGAAAAGACTAACAATGGAGTTTTTACTCAAAAGAGATAAGACAAATCGTGTACTCGGGATCCCCTCACCAAAAATAGGTCATAATCCTTTTATACCAAAGAGGGAATGGTCCCCTCACAAAAGTCAAAAATCGCATGAGCTGTCGGATAAGGTTGGATATCGAGCTTGGTCGTCGATCTCCGACTCGATCGTGCGCGCAGAACGATTTCCCTTGTTCGATCGTCTAGTCGTTCCAATCGGGGCGATCGGGTGTCTCTATCGATCGCCTATTCGATCTTTGTATGATCGAGTCTTCACCTCGATCTAGCTCTCGTTCTTCTTCTGCGTCCGTGCTCGCGCTCGATCAACTTGGTCAATCTCTGGCCTCGATCTTCTTTCTTGGAACGGCTCCGTGACTCGATCTTGTTGTCAATTTCATCCAGATCGACCAGCCTAGCTCAATCCTTTACTCGATCTCGGTTCCTTTGCTTCATGCCCGAATTCTTCCAAGTATCCATGGGTTCCATTTTGATCCTCAGCACGTCCACGCACCCTCCATAACTCCAGTGTATCCAAAACAACCTGAATATGATGCAAGAATGCAAGAAACATGCAAATGCTAATATAAAATGCCTTAAGACCTAAAATGGAACAAAAGGTACAATTTTCCTAAGTATGAATGCAATATGTATGCAATTTATGTCCTAAATGCAAGCTAAATGTATGAAATATATGAGTATATCATATATATAGGTCTTCAAGTCTCCTTGGGCGTCATTTAGGTCTTCGCTTGCATATGACAACTGCAGGATTAAGTTGGGTTTAAAATGGGCTCCGGAATCGTAAAGTGGCTGGCCGACCGAGCGACTGGCCGTAGAGCGGCCACTGGTCGTCTGTTCAGGCCGTGGCGCGGCCAGCTGCTTCTACTGGGTGCTTGACGGACCTTCTTCCTTCCTTCATAACTTGAGATCCAACCGTGGGATTGTTCTCAAACCACTTCGAGGTGAAAGACAGCTGATAAGGCTACCTTGTCACCAAATATAAGCTTGATCTTGGGGTGGGAAGACCTAGTGTGATGTTGAACTTATGTCATCGAACATTGTTTCCGGTAATATCCATTTTGCTCCAAAATATGCGTCATTTGCTAAGATTACCTGAAAAGAGTAGTAAAGAAACGAATACTGGAAATCTAGTGTTTATGCATTAAAACCTTAGTGAAATGCTTATTAAAGCACTCACTTATTATAGTAAAAATGGGTAAAATATGGTGAGTGGTGACGAAGATAGTGAATTGGAAGCTAAATCGATACAAGAAAGAGTTGGATGTTAGGGAATTTGCAAGGTATCACAGATCAATCAAAGAGATATTTAAACAGAAAGAATCGATGGATGTTCTAGACTAACCTACTTCCGTAGTATTAATCACGAAAATCAAATCTAGACAAATCATGAAATCTATCAACTTAGATGGCTAAACTCCCGTTATATCTAAGCATCTAGACAACCTAATTAGCCAAATCCGCAACCAGCCCTAGACTAACTTTCGCAGCCTAAAGTTGTTTGTTCATCTAAAGATAACCCCCAATCCATCAACCTAGTAATCAATCCATGAATTCCCTTTGAAAAACCCTTAAACCCAACAAAGAAACTACTCAGACAAAACAAAGTAAATTGCAGTCATGGTTGATAAACCCAGAGATGAAAGTAATCTTTGATAGAAAAACGAAATAAGTAGTAAGAGGGTCCATAAATCTTCTCAGTATCGAAGCACAAAGTCGAGATCTTCTCCCTTAGAAACGAAAAGAACAAAGAAAAACGTGGCTGTGTATTCTCTATGATGGGGGCTGCATGCCTTCCCTAAATAATTAGTAGAGATGAGTATATATAGGTCTTGAGGCGTCACTTAGGTATCTTTTGTGCTTGACGGCGATTGCCTTGACGGGCTTGCAAACGGGATTCAAAAACGTGTTTTATGTTGGCCTTGCCACGGACTGCTCATGGCCCGGCCACATGGGGTCTGGCCACACTAGGAAGTGACCATGGCGCGGTGGAGAGTGCTCTGGCCGCGGTCACAAACCTTGGTGGCGCGGCCATTGGTCTTGCAACTTCTACGCTTGCTTATCCCGCGAGACTGCATAATATGTCTTCAGTAAAGCCGTCATAACTACATATATAACCGTTAGTTGGCCTTCAAACTTCTTGGATATGAACGATAACAGTCCCCACTATCTGGTTTCCAAATTTGAGGAAGATCTCGAGGTGGGAAGGTCTTGATAGGATGTTAAACTTCTAGCAGCTCGAATCTGTCCAAAATACCGCTTTGCTCCGAAAAGCTCCATTTTGCATCCTTTTTGCTAAGTTAACCTGAAAAGAGTCTTGACCATACAAATACTTGAAAACTACTATTATTGTATGAAAACCGAGTGAAACACTTATTAAAGTGTTCACTTATGATAGCTAAAATAGGCAAAATATCGATGTTATCAATTCCCCCAGACTTAAACTTTTGTTTGTTCTAAAACAAAACAGAAATCTAAGTAAAGAAAAGAGGTTTGAAAAAGTGGAAACTCACCAATACTTGGGAACTCATCAAGTCTAGCAATAGACCCGTTGAGCCACATAACTCGTAATTTAAACTCAAAGGGTTTGGGTCTAGTTACCTTGAGCTTTTCACCCTTCCCAGATACGCTTCATGATCCCTTCGAGTATTTCGAGCTCTCTCTTGTTGACTCCTTTAGTCATTTAAGCGTGTGGTGTCATTCGAGAGAGTATTAGTCGACGAGACATTATACTCTTCTCTCTCAAACATCTAGATAAAGACATTTCAGACACAACTCTCCTATTTTCTCTTCCCTTAGTCGATTTCTCCCTACTTTTCTAGGGTATCATTTTAATTTTTCTATCAACTTTCTTTTTCTATATATATATATATTTTTTTTCTTCTTAGTCCGAGAACGATCACTTCTTCAAAGTTTTCATGATGTCTGCGAACCGTCATTGTCCTTTGAGGAACTCGGGTTGCCGTTCTCAAACTAAGACTTTTCTTCCTATTTTTTTCCTTTTCTATAATAAGGGGAGATCAAAGGAGAGGTTGCGTTGCATCTACTTAGTCATGCTAGATTTGAAAAGAGGAGCAAAGATCAAAGTACCTCAAGCCCCTTGACGAGAAGTTTTGATTCATTAGGTGCGGAGTCAACGCAAGATCCTTCGAGTACTCTAGAGATTAGAACTTTCTCCGTTGGAATGATCCACTTGCAGTGTTCAACTTAATAAACCTTGCTTCTAAACCCGTGAGAATGGTCATTAAGGTTCCTTGTTCGAAGTGACTTGTACCTAGCAAAGTTCATAGTTTCCGATTAAAAGAAAAAAAAGTTTTTACTCTATAAAACGACTCGATAAATGGTGCAAGTATGCTAAAGACTCATCAAATTAAATCATAGTTAGTAATATAAGAAAACCCCCCATACTTAAATCAAACTGTCCCAAGTTTGTTTAAATCAGGTTGAGGTGAAAAAGATAGGTAAATTCAAGTACAAGCTTGTGAAGACTTACTTGAAATTGGCGATGGGTGTATGGGCGTGTGGTATGATTGAGCTAAGGACTTAATCATTCTCCTTATGTCCCTTCTTAGAATCGATTTAATTAAACAAAAGAAATCGAAAACATAGCTCGAAAGGAAATGTGATGCGCGGTTTAGCTTCCTTGCTTCGTTTGGTGGTGGTGGGCGTGTGGTGGTGATGTTGGCGGCTGATGATGATGATGATTGGAGCACGCCTATGTTGAGAAGAACAAGTACTTTGGTTGTTGAGTACTTGTCTTGGTTCCTTGACCTTTGTAGAACACCTTTAATGAGAAATGAAAAATCTTCCGTCCTTGCGTCTTGAAGATTGCATCACCTCAGAAACTTGAAGTTTGGGTCAAAGCTGGTCTATCCGGTGATGTGTTCGGGATCCTGGAAGACAGGTGTTGCTAGTTCGAACTTCAATGCCATATGAAATTCTTACTTGGCTTCGGTAATGGTCTTGGTCGTGGAAGAGAGAAGCTTGTCTTCGGGAGCTTTTCTCTTCGCGGTTTGGTGATTGAAGCTGCATCTTCTTCCTTCTGGTGCTTGCACAACGGTTCTGGAGGATTGGACCGTTGTATTCTTCTTCATCTTCATGGATACAGGTCCGTTGAACTCTTTGAAGAAGTATGTATAGAGAGAGATGGATCATTGACTTAAGTTGACTTGGATGGAGTCTTGTTTCATCTTCCCGTCTTTGATGCAACAGCAGCATACCGCGGTTGTGAAAGTTGTCTTTGCGGTCTTTAGGACGTGCTCAATGATGACTAGCTTTTTAGCAAGTTTAATCAAACCTAAAGCATAGTTTTGTTGTTGTGGTACTTTAGGAATCAATCCAAATTGGGGTGGTGAAAGATACTAAGAATACAAGAGTTCAAGTAAAGTTAAGTGGAATTCAGGTTATTTGGGGAACAATCCTATGAAAATTACTTGCGGTGATTATACAGACACGAAAACTATTTTGAAATCCTTACAGAAGGGTTATACAACTAGTAGATGACTTCTAAACAATTAAACAACCGATATAAAATCAAAATCTAAAACCGGATAAATTAGACAATTTTTAGGTAAGTAACAAGGTTTTCAAAAACTACTTCTAAAAATCAAACGACTATCAACTCAGTACCAGACAGTAAAATAAGACTCTAAGCAATTTCTAAAATACTAAAAATAGGAAAAACAGAATTTTACAAATTCAGAAAACTCTATTCCATAACTAAGTTATCTAAGAGGATTTTAGGGAAAATAATTAAACTTTAAACAAGAGAAAAATGGTTTTAAGTTTTCAAAGATTAAAAACAGATTCAAGGTTGGGATTCATTCTTAGGGAGGTTGAAAATTCGAGCTTGGGGTTTTGAAAACATATTTTTACTCACTTTAGTGCTATCTCTAAGCCTTAAGAAACCATACTAGATTTACCCATGATGTGTGGTGTAAATCCTTTCTTCACCCTTTCCTCCTAACCCATGATGTTTGGTTGAAAGATAGGGTGAAGAACATTAAGCTTGGATCTTAAAAGATGGCTTAACTAGCTCCCTAAGCATCCATGATGTTTAGGAAAGGATGAGCTAGTCTCTTGGATTTGGTTTTAAGGGATTTCCTAAGTCTTGTTAGGATAAGGAAATCCCTAAGATTAAAGAGATCTCCATCGAGAATCTCTAGACTTTAAAGCCCCCAAATCCAAGAAGAGAATTAGATGAAGAACAAGAAAATACCCAAAATTCTAGCTTTCAACCCCTGATATGCAGGTTTTTAGGTTTGCTTCAATGACCCAACACTGTTAACCGAATGCAGTATAGCGTATGGGGTATCAATCCAATTTGGGAGTGTTAGTGAACAGATCAGTCATATCGGGTTATAAGTCAAGCTCGAAATGGGTAAAGATTGAGTCTTTACTACTGAAAACTACTAAAGGATAGATCTTGTGTCACTCAAGACCATAAATGAAATGACTGTAAAGGTATTAAGCAGAAACTAGAGAATTAAACGGTAAAAAGATGAGCTTTCAAGATAAAAAAAGGATCAAGATGGGTTTTATGAACTAGGTGAATCTCGGTTTGTTTTGTCAAGCTAAAGCTTTTGGATCACATCAAGACTTGGTCTTTTGATGGTGATTCTTAGGTAAAGGGATCCTCAAATCGTTTAGCCCACGGTGTTTGGGTCTAAACTCTTTGAATCTCTATCACCATGGACTAGCTTCGCGCATAGCGGTACAATAGAAGAAACAAGCATCTACAACGTCCCTATTGAACCGTAAGACCCTTAGACAGATGGTTAGTCTTAGCCTAAGGAATCAAACTCTTGTTCATGGATCCGGTAATCAAGCACGTGGGGTTCGTGTCAAGCCGCCTCGGGACTTACGGCTAGATGGCCAAACTAGACTAAGCTTTGGGAATGATAAACAAGAAAGAATCTAACTTTATGTTTTAGCTAAGCAAGAAATGTAAACCCGAGAGTTCCTTGGTCCTTTCAACCCATCAAAATCCTAAAAAGACTACTCGCTCGCCATTTGAGAAACCTCAAGATCCATAAGGATAAGAAGGTGACTCATGGCTTGTAAGATAGTCGAAAATAAGAAAAGGAAGAAACTTTCTTGAAATACACTAAGCAATAATGCTTAAAACTTCAAGATTGCATAAAAATCAAAGCTTTGAAACAAGCTTCAATGGTGAAAATACAAAATAGCTCTCGGTTTGAAAGAGAAGACAGAAAAGCAAAACTAGAAAGCGTGATGATAAGGATAAGAGTTGAGGAGAGAGTATTTATACATAAAAGAAGAAAAACCTAAAACGTTGGGACCACTTTCCCGAAATGGTACTATTTTGGTTTGTAGCGTTTCGGGCTTACGTCGTGATGAACAAGCCGAAACGCTAACTCTTCTGATTCTTCGAGCAGGCTCCATATCGGGCAAGTGTTTTGGGATCATGTCGTGACGGCTTGCCTTCCTTGGTACTTGAATCAGGTATTCCCCGTTGCCTTGCTCCGATATCCGTCTTCATGGAACCCTTTTGCTGGATCTTCCTTCCGGGATGCTTCTTTCGGGACTAAGTCGCTGCTACTCGTCGAGGTTCAACTTGCGCTTGTCCATATCGGCTACGAGGTCGTGATCCATGCTCGATAATGCCCACTTGTCCTCCATTCGAGATCTCCTTCCTTGAGAAAGCATTCCAAACATGCAAGACTATGCAAAAACCTAACCTAATGCATCTATCCTAACATGAGTGAAAACTAAGACTAAAGTGCAAGAATGAAGTCCTAACTATCATGAAACATGTACTAAAAACATGAAATTGACAGAGATATCAACACCCCCAAACTTGCCTTTTTGCATGTCCTCAAGCAAAAGCCAACCGGAGGGGTGAGGTTTTAAAATAAAAGGTGTAAGTTTGAATCCAAAACGCCATTTAAAGGAAATCAACTCAATGTCTAAGTTCAGGTTTCTACGATGCAAGTTGAATTCTACCTATCCAGAAAGCGTTAGCCACACATCACAATAATCAAGCAAAATCAATACCAACTTAAATGCACATTCAAATTCCCAACTTCCTTTCACATTCATTATGAAATTTAAAACGTGGATCTCATTCATGCCTGTCAACTAACTCACTTGGTTCAGGATAACGTCACGAGCTAAATATGAACTCGTAATGCGAACGGGTTAAGTGTTTAATGGGATCACTCTTGAAAGGAACCTTCTTAATGCAAAATGCTAAGGGTAAAAACCAATGGATGCATAGAGGGTTAGACTACCATCTACCCAGAACGTCTATTTTGTTTCATACCCTAGTCTATATTGCTCCCTCCTAAGCTACCCTTCTTCTTGGCATTTCGCCTTATTCGCGTTATGACTTCTCGCTATTACCTTTCCTGGTCATTTCGGGGGACTTCTTCTTTGTTGGAGATCGGTTTCGGCTTCCTGGCTTCTTTGTTGCGTTCCTTTGTTTTTCACCTTTGGTGTTTTTGGCCGGATTTGAACTTTGTTGATTGGCCTTCTTTTGCTTTCTTTTGGAATCGCCTTTTTGCTCTTTTGTTTTCAAGCCTTTTTGGTGCCGCCATCTCCCTTATACGTGTCCCTGTCTGACTCAGTGGTGTTCTTTTCTTTCCTTTTCTATAAATGTATCACCAATCGGAACCCACCCCCTTTTCCTAGTCTAACCAGCAATATCGGTATCAAGCCGATTTCAGTGTCTAAACCACCCATCCTAGTGTTGACTCGAGATGTGAGCCAACGCCTACATGGAAATTGATACAAGATTTTTTTGTCTTGCAAGCAATTCCTCAATTGCTCATGTCATTGCAATACTTGAGGTTATCAATCCATCTTGGGAGTTTGATGCAAAAGGAATACAAAGTTCAGTCTAAGCTAAGCCAAATTCGAAATTGAGGAGTCAAGGAACTAATAAAAGCAAGCTACTAGCTAAAGGAGACACTACAAGACTAATTATATGATCTAAAACCTTAATTATCACTAATCAAGCACTAATCAAACAATTAACTACTAATCAAGATTACTAATTAGCTAAAAATGAAACCTAGGGATGGAATCATTGATTTGGATATTCAAATGGCCAACCTTGCAATCATTTAAGCAATCAAACAAGTTATCTCTATGCCTAGAACACTAATAAAGACTAATCCATGATGTGTGGTACTAATCCCTTTTCTAATCACCTTAATGAACTAATGATGTGTTAGCATTAAAATGATTAGCAAGCATTAAGCATAAGTCTAATTGGCATGATAAACACCCTAGACAACTAATGATGTGTTAGGCTAGGAATGTAAATCTCTTAAAAAAGTGGTTCAAGCATTTCATCAAACACTTGGTGGGTGTGTGAAATGCTTATGATCCAAAATAGCAAAGATTAGCTATTTGGCATTAGGAACACCTTAATAAGAAGAGAGATGAAAGAATCTATCCTAGATTGCAAGATTAAACCATTAGAAAACCCTAAATCTATCCCATCCCTAAGTTCCTAAGAGACTACTCACTAAACATAGCTAAACCAACAAATCTAAGGGATGAAATGCTAGTAAACATAATTAGAGAAGATAAAGATGAAAGATTAGAATAAACAAGATTCAAATTGCATTCAAGTTAAAAGAAATCTCAAAATCTTCTCAAAACCCCAAAGGGGCGTTTTTTCTGTTTATGCCCAAGAGAAGATACATAAAAATTAGGTTTTTAAGTATTTATAGGGAAGGAGGTCAAACCGGGTCAACCCGGAACAAACCGGGTTTTGACCCGGGTAGCAGTCTTGCGGAAATCACCATATCTCCCTAACCACAGCTCGTAATGAGATGAAACCACTTCTAGATGAAAGATGATTCAATTATCTACAACTTTGATGAAGAGCTCGAAGGCTGAATCGGAACGGAAAGTCTTCGTGTGATCTGATTTGTACCCGGAAAAACATCTGTGTTCGGATCGACCAGGCTCGTCGATCCAACTGGTCGATCCGAACCTCTGGTTATCTGGATCGACCACCTTCGTCGATCTAGCTGGTCGATCCGTGCTCCTGGATTTTTGGTTCGAGCAGCTCGTCGATCCAACACGTCGATCCGAACAAAAATCGATGTAACTTTCTAACCACAGGTCCGAATGACTTGATTCCAACGGCGCTAGAAAGCTCACTGGATCCTCTACAATTCTTAAGAAGGCTTCGGAGTCTGAATCTCAGTGCAAGGCCTTCTTTCGGACACATACATTTTCCGCCTCCAAATGCTCGATATGCTTCTAAAAGACTTTTGCTTCTCATTTGGCTGCTTTTCTTCCTCCTCTTGATCATTCATGAGACTCCATATGGTCCTCCAAGCCTCCAAAATACCTAATAAGGACTCAATATGTACAAATATGCAACAACCTAAGCTAACACTCACTAAACTCTAATATGTATGCAAATGGGACTAAAAGTGGCTAAATGAATGCAAAAGTACATTCAAAACTATCTAATATGGATGCTAAAAATATGCTAAATTATGAGTCTATCAACTCCCCCAAACTTGCCTTTTTGCTTGTCCTCAAGCAAATAAAGACAAATCTAAGAGAGAGGTTTGAAAGTGGGAGCTCAAATCCAAGATGGTTAACAATAATGATCAACTCAACATCCTAGTTCTTAATTCTAGAATGCATGTGAGTTCCTACTCCAAAAGAGTTAGCCATGCCCATCTCAACATTCAAATGTACCTAAGATTCAATTAAAACAAGCCTCCCTATCAAACCAACTCTTTAACATTCATTAAGTTTGGAACCGTGAATCATGACATTGCAAGGAAAGTAAATTCATTTGGCTTAGGGACTGGGTTTTGAGATAAAAGTGATCTCAATTCATCCGGTTTTGCATTCAAGTGGGGGTGACACTCAAGAAAGATTGAACCATATGCATAAGGCTAAAGGTAAGAAACAAGTGATGCATACAAGCATAGATTTTCATCTACCCAAAATGCTATCAATGATCCTATACCCCTCTCATTCATTTTTTAGCTCACTCAACCCTCTAGAATCTACCCTTTTCTCAAGGCTTTTTGTGCCTTGCTAAACCCTTTGAATCTCAACTACATTTATTCCTTTTAAAGCTCTAAGGGGGAACTTCTTCAACTTATCATTTCAGTGAATGAAGTAATCTATTCTTGTTACTTAGCTCTTCTTTGATCTCTAGGTAGCCTTTATAAATGCACATAAATTTTTTTTTTTTTTTTTTCTTTGGCCTTTTTGGCTCTTTTCATCTCTTTTCCTTTTTTTTTTTAAGACCACCTAGCATTTTTATTTACTTAGAGCTATTCCTTTTCAAACACAAGATTCTCCATTTCAAACTATTCTTCCCCTTATTTTCGCCAAGCCCTTTACTCATCAACTCTTTCTTTCCAAATTTCTTCAGCAAACACCAAATAGTACCTCACTGAACAATCCCCCAATCCTAAGCCTAAAGCTAGCCCCAAGTTGCAAGGCTAGAATCTACATGAAAACCTATACTTGTCGTCCCAAACCTAACACTTTATGCTAGGTTCAATCGAAATAAAGGCCTCACAAACATTCACACAAGAACAATTGGCTTCAAAGGAGATTGGTTATGGTGGGAGTGCTACTTGAGCTAGCAAAAGGGTGGCAAAGTGGATAAGAAAACTCAAGTATTTTAATCCATGAATTCACTTTCAATGCAAGCATGATAATTAAATGTCAAATTTCGGTTTAAGTGATTAGAGTTGGCTATCAATTTCAAGACCCATTTTAACCAAAAACTAGTGACAAATGAGGTGGTCCAAGCATGGTTCTTCCTTACTTTCAAATTTATTCACAAGCATCAAAGAACTACTAACTAGGGTGTTGAATTGATCACAAAAGTTAAAAATCTACAAGGATAGGCTCATCATTGCTCCCAATGCATATGAATGCAATCCTAAATGATAAAAACTCTAGACTCAATCCTACTTATGTGACAAATGCAAATGCAACAAAATGCTGTTTTTTGAAATTTTCGAAATTTTTCTTAGTGAATGCATGAGACTCAAATATGCATAAAAGTAAAAATAAGACTCACAAAACACAATGTCAAATCTCTCAACCTCTCCCCCAAACTTAAATTACACAGTCTCTTGTGTAATAAAAGTCCAAGGGAGACCTCAATCAACAAGACCAAATACAAAAACGAAAATCTAAAGAAAATATATACAAAGGAGGTGGAGTGATACCTTGGAGTTTTGGAGTGTGTGGAGTGGAGTTAGAGGAGGCTTTGGACACTTTTCCTTGGGCAGATTTGACCTTGTACAATGCTCCATGACCTCCAACATCCCTTTTACTAGGATAAACATGAGAATGCCTCTCAAGTGCGCTTGTTTTTAAGTCTCTAGCTCGACATGTTGAAGCTCGCATCACCAGGTTCATACTCATCATAGAACCATCCCCTAAACTCTTGCATCCTAACCTTCTCAAATGGTAACTTCCATGGATCATCAATGCTCTCTTCATTGGTGGAGATTAAACCAAGATACTTGGCAAAGGGTTGTGCCATTGGAGATTCTTCTTCTTCAATGTGACTATCCTTTTTCTCCATCTTGGAAATGAGTTGCACATGTGTGTCCTTCTTGGTTAGGAGCTCTTTCTCAACAATTGAGCTCTCACATGCATTCTCTATGCAATCAACAACCAAAACACCTTCACAAGGATCTTCATATCTTGTCACAAGATTCTCATCAACCATGCATCCAAAAAGTGCTTCAAGTTCTTCTATAGACCCTTCAGCTTCTTGTTGGAGTTCATCATTTATTTGATCTTTATCCTCTTCTTCCTCATTCCATTGGGTAATGTTGGTGTTGATGGACTCCACATGTGATGTTGCAACAACTCTTGAACATGGAGTAGGAGTGCCAAATGTGATGTCAAGCATGAGAATGCGCTCATTAAACTTCTCTTGCTGTTCCAAAATCAACTTCGCCAAGTTGAGATTCTCTTCTTCATAAGAGATTTGGGAAGAATTGGTTTCTCCTTGATCATACTCCATGTCCCAAGATTGGTATCTCTCACCATATCCATATTGGTTCTCTTGAGCAAAGTTTCCATCCAAAATTCCTCCTTGATAAGTGGATGAGCTTTCAAAACCATGGTGGCTTGTGGGGTCCCAAGCCATCCCTCTTTCTTGATTCTCTAATATAGCCTTCAACATTGAAGCTATATCTGAATCCATGCTTTCTCCCTTGTGATTGTGCCTTGCAAAAAGAACAAACACTTGAAAGAAAGTTAGTAACCAAACAAACAAAAACAAAAGAAAGCTTAGTCTCAAACTAAACTCAAATCCTAGTGATCAAACAATCCCAATATGGCAACGGCGCCAAATTGATACAAGATTTTTTTGTCTTGCAAGCAATTCCTCAATTGCTCATGTCATTGCAATACTTGAGGTTATCAATCCATCTTGGGAGTTTGATGCAAAAGGAATACAAAGTTCAGTCTAAGCTAAGCCAAATTCGAAATTGAGGAGACAAGGAACTAATAAAAGCAAGCTACTAGCTAAAGGAGACACTACAAGACTAATTATATGATCTAAAACCTTAATTATCACTAATCAAGCACTAATCAAACAATTAACTACTAATCAAGATTACTAATTAGCTAAAAATGAAACCTAGGGATGGAATCATTGATTTGGATATTCAAATGGCCAACCTTGCAATCATTTAAGCAATCAAACAAGTTATCTCTATGCCTAGAACACTAATAAAGACTAATCCATGATGTGTGGTACTAATCCCTTTTCTAATCACCTTAATGAACTAATGATGTGTTAGCATTAAAATGATTAGCAAGCATTAAGCATAAGTCTAATTGGCATGATAAACACCCTAGACAACTAATGATGTGTTAGGCTAGGAATGTAAATCTCTTAAAAAAGTGGTTCAAGCATTTCATCAAACACTTGGTGGGTGTGTGAAATGCTTATGATCCAAAATAGCAAAGATTAGCTATTTGGCATTAGGAACACCTTAATAAGAAGAGAGATGAAAGAATCTATCCTAGATTGCAAGATTAAACCATTAGAAAACCCTAAATCTATCCCATCCCTAAGTTCCTAAGAGACTACTCACTAAACATAGCTAAACCAACAAATCTAAGGGATGAAATGCTAGTAAACATAATTAGAGAAGATAAAGATGAAAGATTAGAATAAACAAGATTCAAATTGCATTCAAGTTAAAAGAAATCTCAAAATCTTCTCAAAACCCCAAAGGGGCGTTTTTTCTGTTTATGCCCAAGAGAAGATACATAAAAATTAGGTTTTTAAGTATTTATAGGGAAGGAGGTCAAACCGGGTCAACCCGGAACAAACCGGGTTTTGACCCGGGTAGCAGTCTTGCGGAAATCACCATATCTCCCTAACCACAGCTCGTAATGAGATGAAACCACTTCTAGATGAAAGATGATTCAATTATCTACAACTTTGATGAAGAGCTCGAAGGCTGAATCGGAACGGAAAGTCTTCGTGTGATCTGATTTGTACCCGGAAAAACATCTGTGTTCGGATCGACCAGGCTCGTCGATCCAACTGGTCGATCCGAACCTCTGGTTATCTGGATCGACCACCTTCGTCGATCTAGCTGGTCGATCCGTGCTCCTGGATTTTTGGTTCGAGCAGCTCGTCGATCCAACACGTCGATCCGAACAAAAATCGATGTAACTTTCTAACCACAGGTCCGAATGACTTGATTCCAACGGCGCTAGAAAGCTCACTGGAACCTCTACAATTCTTAAGAAGGCTTCGGAGTCTGAATCTTAGTGCAAGGCCTTCTTTCGGACACATACATTTTCCGCCTCCAAATGCTCGATATGCTTCTAAAAGACTTTTGCTTCTCATTTGGCTGCTTTTCTTCCTCCTCTTGATCATTCATGAGACTCCATATGGTCCTCCAAGCCTCCAAAATACCTAATAAGGACTCAATATGTACAAATATGCAACAACCTAAGCTAACACTCACTAAACTCTAATATGTATGCAAATGGGACTAAAAGTGGCTAAATGAATGCAAAAGTACATTCAAAACTATCTAATATGGATGCTAAAAATATGCTAAATTATGAGTCTATCAGAAATCTAACCTTGTCGGCCTAAACCACCTATCCTAGTGTTAACACTTTTTTCAAAAAATTTCAATTTTTTTTTTGTGTTTTTCTATGCAAGTTGTACAAATGCAATGGGTAATCTAAATGATGCATAACTACGTACTCCCCCAAACTTAAATCACACAGTCCATGTGTGATAGAAGAGAGGAAGAATACGGTCCTAAGATGATGCAAGAATGTTCAAACAAAAAGCAGAAAAATAAAGAAAAAGAAATGCTTATATACAACGGTTTGGGAGTGGTACCTCACTGTTCGGTATGATGTGAGGACGTGGTGTCCTCACTGGTCGAGAGGGAAGGATTGTCTGATTCTGGTATTGGGGTCTGGCTCGCACGCCTCTTCCTCGATATGCTCTCCTCCTGGCAGGAATGCCTTGCTGGCTCGCTATTGTCGTGTTCTCTTGGCAGGAACGAGAAGGAATGCCTCTCCTGGGGAGTTTGGCTGTCTGCTTCGTCTGATTCTTCTTCTTCGTTCCCTTCTGCTTCCTCTGGAGACATATCAGCTTCAAACCGTGGCGATGATGTCGAGCCTTTCAGCTTCGAAGTGAGTGACTTGATTTACCCTTTCAGGCCTTTCACGTGGCCTTTGATTCCCTTCACCGTGGAGACTAGCTTTCTGATCGAACGGTCTTGCCACTTGCAGTACCGCTGGAGTACATTGATCCTATCATGAGCCGCCTTGAGAGTTCGGTGTGGTCCACTGGTGATTGGATCGAAATGGTAGCGATCTGCCCCATATATAGGGAAACCAAGCTCGTCGGTAGGGTCATCATAGCCGTCTTCACTCTCATCTTCTTCCTGAGCAACCATACCGGCTCCTTCCCGATATTCCTCCTCGTAGTCGTTGAAATCAGCTCCGTATGGGAAAAGATGCTCATCCTGTGGGTCGAAATCCAGATTCCTTGGCTCCCTTATCGTGGTCAAGTACGGGTTCTGCAAGAACAATACTGCAGCTTGTCCTGATGGGCGAGTGAATTGATATCGGTGTCCATGTCGATATGGCTTCCCGAGAAACTGGCATTTCTTTAGATATGCTGTATCTATCAACCGGATTCTGTGAGTTGGCTCCTCGAGATCAATGCCAGCCCCTTTCAGGATGGCATATACAACTCCTCCACAGCCTATCTGAGGCCTATTGCTCGGTGTGGATATCATCCACGACTTGTAATGGAGAAGCTCCTTCAACAATATCGTGATCAACCCGGTGCTTCTTCTGCTTCCCTTCAGTTCAAACTCGTTCTGCGTCTCTTGAATGATTTCCACCAGACCGTCATCCATTATCTCCAGCTCCTTAGTCAGGACAGCTCCACATTCCTTTCTTGCAAAGAAAGTATGTGCAATAGCTCTTTGTACATACCTCAAGGCTGGATGCCTTATCCTGGTGCTCTTGTTCACGCCGGGCCTGTACGTTCCCACTCCGATGTGCATACACAGTGCTTCCAGCTCCTCCCTTTCGATGTTGAGGGTCATCTCCCACATATCGCCTTGGCTAAACCCGAATATCGACTCCAACTCCCAAAATGTCATTCGGTGAGTGTCGCTTCCATACTTGAAGCGGATGTGACCATCACCGAATTCCTCCTGGGTAATTTCTCCAAAAGCTTAGAAGGTTACCTCCAGTGTTGCAAGGAACTGGAAGGTTGCCTCATCATGGGACGCATAAGCATTTTCCATGAATCGCTTCAGACCCATTGCGTTAAAGAGGATCTAGCAGTCTTCGTAGATGCCCAATTCGATTATAGTTTCCTCATGGGGGTAGCGTGTGGCCTTGAACTCCATTCGCCTGAATGCTGCACGCATTTCGGCTAGAGTGTGTCGGGAACTCCTCCTTCCCGATACACGTGTGGGTGAACGTACCATAGCCGTTCGGCTGGATTCTCCGACTGGTCTCTTCCCTTCTCTCTTCTCCGTTTGGTATTCCATTGATCTCCCAAGAATAGCTCCGCTTCTTGTTGCTCCTACCATTGTACCTATCAATAAAAAACACTCGAAAGTGTGTAAGTACAAGGAAAAACTCTAAGAACATGGATTATCTTGCATGTATGTTTAAACTTAAGGCAACTCTATTCATGACTAAAGAGACCCAAGCAAACATATCCGAGTTATTACTAGATCGGGAAAAGCCTAAACCGTGAAGAATAAAGAGTATCCTTATGAGTTGTTCTTCACAGATTCAGATTTTTAGACAAGCTTGCGTTAGACAAAAAGGTGGAAAAAGGGTTTTCTAGAATCTCAACACTTCAAAAGAGTTTTTTAGCCGTGAATCTATTCTCACAAACAGATGTGCCGATATTCAGAAAATCCTACAAAAAACCTAAGCTTTTACGCAAAATTGCCTTAAAAGCATTTCTCCATCTATTCTCAAATCCCTAATGCAGCGAATCTAAACAATCCTAAGAGATAATCAACCATATCGTTTTAGATCAAAAATTACCTTAGAACGATATTTGCAAAAATCCTTGGAAGAAAGCACAGATTCGAGTTTGCGAAATTAAAAGCTCAAAGACAGATTTCTAGGATTGAGAGTGATGGGGAATGAAAACGAGAGAGGCGAGGGTCTTTATAAAGAGGAGACAAGGGGAGAAAAGGGTTTGACTAGGGTTTCTTGGATTGGGGAATAGTTGTCGGTTAACCCCAACCAAGTGTCCTTGCCTTATCCAGAAAAGTGGGCCATTAATTTGAGCGCTTTTCTCGGATTGGCCAAGTCTAATTACCCTATTACCTGGACGACCATATCGGGTTGACTCCGATATGGTGTGATTGATGTTACGGATATCGGCTGGTTCCCGATATGTGACCACAGCGAAGGTTGTCTAGCTTAGACTTCGTTCTATATCGGCTACACACCGTTGTGCCTGCTCGACAGAGAATGCCTAGGGACAATATCAGGGTGTTATCCCGATATTATATCCCATTGCTGTGCTAGACAACTCCTCATAGGTTTAGCTCCTCTTATACGCAAGTGACCCCACCCTATCTTTCATAAGATAATGAAAACATTAAACTAGACTAGAAAAAGCATTAATATGTACATGGATAAGCTTGGGGTGCCTCCCAAGAGCGCTTTATTTTGAGTCACTTACCTTGACTTTTCTTTATCATTTTTCAGCGTGAAAGGGGGAAACGAATACCCCTCGATCATGTAGGAGGATCTTTACTTTTCTTAATCATAGAGATGAAATCAGCCAGAGATACATTGGATGTCTCCTCTTTGCTTACCTTAGAACCCTTTTGAATGGTCAGCTTACCTTAGAACCCTTTTGAATGGTCAAATCAGTGTCTTTTATCACCTTAAGGTAAGCAAAGGGTCTGACATTTCCTTTGTATTTCAGCTTGTATCTTATCTCACAATCAACAGAGAGGACAAGTTTGAGAGTCATACCTTCCAGAAGATCACTGAGGGTTGGTCCTTTCTCATAGGATTTCTTGCAAGTGATCACCTCTTTTGGTGTTTCACGGACTTCTTTTGGCTGATCCTCGAACATAGCGTTGAGCGAGACTCCACCAAAGCTGGCTCCATCGTAACATATTTCCATTGATGGGTCTTGAGTTTTCCCAATCGGCTTCTTCAGCACAAGAGAGTATGCATGATCTTTTTTGTCGATCTTCTTCCCCTTTGTGTCAAAATGCATCACGAAGCTCCCGATTAGCCTTAGCTCAACCTTCCTGCTTCTACAATCAAACATACAACCGGCAGAGGCTAGGAAAGGTCTTCCCAACAGGAGGCTTTCCTTGACATCTTGGTCCATTTCTATCACCAGAAAGTCGCTTGGCAGAAGCACATTTCCAATCATAAGAGGTAGGTCTAGTAGCTTTCCAACTGTCTTCCTTTCACTTCCATCGGCCAGTGATAACGGCTTCTTGCAGTCGGTATAGGTATCATACCCGAGACGCTTAGCCGTGGCGAGACTCATAAGGTTAATGCTTGCTCCGAGATCACACAGACAGTCTTCGAAGGTGATTCCTCCGTGTGTGCATGGAAGAGTGAATGATCCTCGATCTTCGAGCTTCGTCACTACTAAGGTTTCTTCCTTAGGTTTCTCTTCACGAGCTGCTGCATTCCTTCCTATGGTTGCCATTGCATCGACATAGAGCTTGTCCTTCAAAGCTACTAGGAAAGCTGGAATTGGCTTGGTGCTGTCAGCATTGTTGAATAGATCATCAACCTTCTTCAAGGTTTCGATCAATTCGGCTTCTTGTTCCTCTATTAGCCGCTTCTTGTGCCTCTGAGGGTATGGCATTGGTGGTTTGTAGACTCGCAGGAATGGTGCTTTTGGGGGAACAGTGGCTGCTTTCTCTTCAGAGGCTTCCAAATTTTTCGAACTCCCTCCCCTTCTTAGGATGTCGATGTCCTCATCGACTTGAGCCCGTTTTGGAGAAGTGATTTCGGGTAGATCCCGTTTTTCCTTGTCGAAAGTGGTGATCATTTGGCAATACTCCTTTGGATTCATGACGGATTTTCCAGGAAGGTTGCTTATTTGGCTTG